>CM044010.1:11765642-12130642 GCA_024085815.1 Flaveria linearis
AACATATACATTACATATACATATACATATACATATACATATACATATACATATACATATACATATACATATACATATACTATACATATACATATACATATACATATCTATACATATACATATACATATACATATACATATACATATACATATACATATACATATACATATACATATACAATACATATACTATACATATACATTACATATACATATACAATACATATACATATACATATACATATACATATACTATACATATACTATACATAACATATACATATACATATACATATACATATACATATACATACATATACATATACATATACATATACATATACATATACATATACATATACATATACATATACATATACATATACATATACATATACATATACATATACATATACATATACATATACATATACAGATACATATACATATACATATACATATACATATACATATACATATACATATACATATACATATACATATACATATACATATACAATACATATACATATACATATACATATACATATACATACATATACATATACATATACATATACATATACATATACATATACATATACATATACATATACATATACATATACATATACATATACATATACATATACATATACATATACATATACATATACATATACATATACATATACATATACATTACATATACATATACATATACATATACATATACATATACATACATATACATATACATATACATATACATATACATATACATATACATATACATATACATATACATATACATATACATATACATATACATATACATATACATATACATATACATATACATATACATATACATATACATATACATATACATATACATATACATATACATATACATATACATATACATATACATATACATATACATATACATATACATATACATATACATATACATATACATATACATATACATATACATATACATATACATATACTATACATATACATATACATATACATATACATATACATATACATATACATATACATATACATATACTATACATATACATATACATATACATATACATATACATATACACATATGTGTATGTGTATATATATATATACGTATACGTTGTTTTTGACCTATTTGTTCACCTGTGCAGATATGTCTTCCGATTCTGAGATTGAGGCTGACGTTGTTGACCATATTGCCGAGCATCCTTGGCTGCAGTTTGATGCCGGTTCCATTGAGCACGCTAAGTGCTCAAAATTTATTCGATGAAGATCGGTCATCAAAAGGCCGTAGATTGGGAGGTTATTGCTGAGTTGGGAGAGCGCGATCGTCTTGCTGCTATTATCGGAGACGATACGCCGTGGAGACGTCTTTTTGAGATCGCATTCTTACCGTCCCACCGTGAGCTGGTAGTGGAGTTTTTATCCACATTTACATATATTCGTCCAGATGAGATGGAGGAGGACGATGAGCGATCGGAGATTTCTTTTACGCTTTGTGGACATGCACATCAGATGTCCATTGAGCAGTTTGCAGTTGTCTCGGGGCTTTATTATGAGCCGGAGACTGTTACCCCTCTGTTCACTGAGGGTATTACTGAGATGGAGGAGGGCGTATTGAGAGAGTGGTGGCCTCAGATTACCGGAGGTCCGTTTCAGAGGACTAAGGGCAGGGTCACCGGCATTCGAGATCCTCTCATCCGTTATCTGCATCGGATGATCGCCACGTCCATCACGGGACGTGGCAAGAGTCGGGAGTGGTGTACCATTCCCAACTTATTTTACTTATACTGTTTGATTACGGGGACCAGGTGTAACCTGGCGAGATGTTTGGCGGAGTATTTTGCGTCGTATTATCATCGCCAGGAGCGAGGAGCGGTGTACGGCGGCGCGTACATCACGTTGATTGCCCGATCTTTAGGTTATCTTCCTCGGCATCTTGGTGACGTGTCTCCGCCGATCGAGCCGGTGAGATTAGATCGTCGTACGCTATTCGGCATGCGTATTATACGCCAGTTTCCGATTGGCATACGATTCTCTCTTCGAGCCGGGGAGATCTGGCAGCCGGCACCAGCTCAGCAGCTCGGCATTGTCGATCCACTGCAGCAGCACGGGCAGCCGCATGATCAGCCACCACCCGACGAGCAGCCACATGATCAGCCGCCTCCTCAGCCTCAGTTCCCGCGACATATTTATAGAGAGGTGAGGCTGCCTGCACGTGTGGAGACATTGTTGCAGGATATGTCTAGGAGCTTACGGCAGCAGAGTCAACGGCTCGATAGCGTTGAGGATCTGATGGAGTGGCAGGTTCAGTCAGAGATTGCGCGGCGTTCTGGTACTGATCCTCCGCCGTTGCCACCGCCTCGAGATTACCCTGACTCCCCGTAGTTTTGCATTGTAATTTTTATTTTGTTATGTAATTTAAAAACTTTGTAAATATATTATCAGTTTATGTTTATCTTTTATGTTTATTATCAGTTTATGTTTATCTTTGTAAATATATACATACATACATACATACAGACATACAGACATACATACAGACACACATACATACATACATACATACATACATACATACATACATACATACATACATACATACATACATACATACATACATACATACATACATACATACATACATACATACATACATACATACATACATACATACATACATAGACATACAGACATACAGACATACAGACATACAGACATACAGACATACAGACATACATACATACATACATACATACATACATACATACATACATACATACATACATACATACATACATACAGACATACAGACATACAGACATACAGACATACAGACATACATACGTACATACATACATACATACATACATACATACATACATACATACATACATACAGACATACAGACATACAGACACACACACATACATACATACATAAATAATTTTAATTCAAATTATATATATATTAAAACTCAAAAAATTAAAAAAAACATATACATATATAAACTATACGCCACGTATAGACCCATACGCGACGTATAGCTCCTCCACTACAGTGCTCTTGCGACCACGTATAGTGCTCATGCGACCAATTCTTTTGCACTATACGTGGCGTATGGCTCCATACGCCACGTATAGGTGGTGTCAGATGTACTTTTTGTACCATGTACGATTACAAGCAACGTATGGGCTCATACGGGGCAAACGTGGCAAGACTATACGCAGAGTATAGAACCATACGCTGCGTATAGGAAACTATACGTGGCGTATAGTCCTATACGCTACGTATAGTTGTCAGACGTCCTATAAAGCATTTTTGTATTATGTACGAATATACGCAGCGTATAGGTGCCATACGTGGAAGACGTGGCAAGCCTATACGTAGCGTATAGTCCCATACGACGCGTATAGGGGCCATACGCCAGCCTATACGTGGCGTATGGACCCATACGCCACGTATAAATTATTTCAATATGACGTGACCCAAGATTCGTTTTCACCTATATAACAACGATTTCGATAACACTTTCGATATGCTTTCGATTCCTGTAAATCCCAAACGTATTTCTCTCTCAAAATATCACACTTTTTATTCGTTCGGTATGTCGTTTTGGGACGGTAACTATTTGTTTGGTGAATATTCAAATGAATATTCAAATGAATATTCGTTCGTGGTGGATAGTAATCAAGATGATGCGTACGTTCAATCTGCTTACGAGACAGAACTGCCAGATTTAAACCAATCGTATGTTCCCGATGATGAAGTTGAGTTTTGCCGAGAGTCAACTTACGACACGCAACAAAATAATATACTCTCGAGTGATGAAAAACAAACGACAAAAGTATCGTTTGAAACATCTCAAAATTTTTTATCTCTCGATGAGCTAGTCTGTTGGGCTGTTAATAGAGGACGTGATAATGGTTACGTTATTATTACACGAAGATCAAAGAAAAAAGAAGGTCAGGTCGTAAAGGTATGGCTTATCTGTGATCGTGCGGGCGAACACAAAAGTAAAGCAACAGTTAGACGATCTGGTAGCAAAAAAATCGGATGTCCTTTTAAATTAGTAGGGATATACGACAACAAACGTCGTTCGTGGAAATTAGAGGTGCGAAGTGACGAACATAACCATGATCTAGCTCAACATATGGAGGGGAATCCTTTTGTAAGAAGGTTTTCTCAAAACGAATACAATTTGGTGGAGCAGCTTACTGATCAGAACATGGAGCCTCGTGGCATCTTATCAGCTATTAAAAAGCAAAATCCTAATAACGCATCAATAACCAGAGACGTATACAACGCTCAATATAAGATAAGAAGTGAAAGAAAAGTCGGTGAAACACCAATGCAAGTCTTAGAAAACCTTTTATCTATTAAAAGGTACGTTTATTACACCCGAGGTTTTTTTTTTCAATAGACTTAATTAAAATGAAGCCTAACTTGTATTTGTATCATCACTTAACAACATCAATTTTCCTTCCTTTTTCTATTAAAAGGTACGTTTATTACACCCGAGAAGATCCCGATACTAATGTCGTAGAAGATATATTTTTTGTCATCCTAAATCATACGACACTTGGCGTGCATTTCCGCACGTGCTGATGATAGACGCTACATATAAAACAAACATGTACAAGCTTCCGTTTGTTCAGATTGTTGGTGTGACCTCCACACACAAGACATTTTGTGTTGCTCATGCGTTTATTAGCAAAGAACGGGAAGATAATTTTGAATGGGTGCTTAATAGATTGAAAGATACGTTAAGCAAGTGTATGGAGCCGCGCGTCATAATAACAGACAGAGATCTCGCTTTAATGAACGCATGTGTTAAAGTGTTTCCGAATGCTTCAAAGTGTTTATGCAGGTGGCATATTGATGAAAATATCGCGAAACACTGTAAAGCAAGTTTTACAAAAGATGACTGGAGAAAGTTTAAATATGCATGGGCACGTTTGTGTGAGTCTCCCACGGCGGAGATTTACGAGTATAACTATAACCTTCTTTACGAATGATTAGTTGAAGCGAATCGAGAAAGTAAGTTTTTATTATATTTTAATTTTGTTTTATTATATTTTCAATATATAATTTAATTATGTTTTATTATATTTTCAGAGGTATTGTTATATATAAACAGAAACTGGTTAGAGAGTTACAAAGAAATGTTTGTATCAGCCTGGACTAACTTGAACCGTAATTTTGGCCAACGCACAACAAATAGGGTGGAGAGTCAACATGCAATTTTAAAAAGATATCTTAAATCAACAAATAGCTCACTGGATAGACTTGTGGAGTTTGTAGATCAATTGGTGAACGCACAAGAGGTAAATTTAAAAGAAAGCTTTGAGACAAACAAAAATTAAAACCATGAATCATCATAAACTTCTGCTATTTGATTACTTAAGAGGCAAGGTTTCACACATAGCTCTTGATTTATTAGTTGCCGAAAACACTAAATTGCATGTGATGCGCTCTGCAAATGCAACATGTGGTTGTCATCTTTTCACTAGTTGTGGCTTGCCTTGTGCTTGTCGGCTGGAAAAATATGACCATTCTGGTAATAGTCGCTCCATCATTATTATTTTTCCATTAATGTGACAAATTATGTATTAATTTATACTTTATAATGTAGGCACTAAAATTCCATTAGATGCAATTGACGTATTTTGGACGAAGCTTGATAACATTAAGCCATCATATACGGTGGATGAAAAAGTTGATGTTGAAAAAGAAATGGAACGGGTGAAACAACAAATAATGACACAACCCGCAGCTGTAAAATTTAGTTTGGTGTAAAAAATAAAAAAAATTGTGTATCCATGGAAAAATAACAAAAAAGCGCCTGTTGTTCAAACAGATATTCGCGGTCGTCCAACGTTAAAGGTTCAACAACAAAAGTACGACACTCAACAAAGTACGTGCGACATGCCGAGACATAGCTCGTTTATTGCGTCTCATATTTCCGGAAGAACAAGTTCAGCTGTAAAGCCCCAGAAGCCTGCCATGCAACGTAGTCGTTCAACGGCATCTAAAGTATCACGGGGTACTAATGAGTTTTCTTCGATTGTCGGAGATCACCAATTAAACAATATAAACAGGTTAAAAATTGGATTCCGTCAATCTTTCATCAGTATATTTCACGTATACGAGATGTCCGACCCGATGGGAATTGTGGTTTTCGATCAATAGCTTTAGGCTTAGGGTTTGACGAAAATAAGTGGATGTATGTGCGGACACAGCTTTTAGAAGAGTTGGACAGACATGAATTGGAGTACAGAGAAGTTTTCGATACTTTGTACCCCGGACAGTATAACGAATTACGTCACACCATCGATTGGCAAAGTGTGGAACCTGCACCAGAAGAACATTGGATGATAATGCCGTATACGGGATTAGTGGTTGCTCAAAAGTTTGGGGTTATTCTTCATTTACTAAGCAATAATGGTTGTCAAACATTTTTCCCATTATGGGCTGATCCGAAAACTGTCATGCCTCATCATGTCGTGTCGATTGTTCATGTCAACAACAATCATTTCGTCCACGTTAAGTTAGAGAGAGATTATCCGATGCCAACATTAAGTAATCTTTGGATTCTTAACCGAAGCGTACGTGCTGCAGAATGGGAGATTATGTATAGGATTCGTATCTCGGAATACAACGTAATAATAGATAATAACCGAGAACCCCCGGCTTATATAAATTTATTTTAATTTATAATTTGTAATATGCGAATTATATATTTTTAATTTTAATTTTATTATTGTATTCGTATTGTATTGTTTAAATAATTTTAATTCAAATTATGTATATATTAAAATAAAAACTCAAAAAATTAAAAAAAAATAAATATATAAGCTATACGCCGCGTATGGTTCCATACGCGGCGTATAGCTCTTCCACGCATGGGTCATAAGTCACGTATGAGTATAAAATGTCAAACCTTATACGCCGCATATGGTCCCATACGCCGAGTATAGGGTATAAAACGTCAAATCAACAACATACCCTATACGCCGCGTATGGACCCATACGCGGCGTATAGGGTACAGGGGTGTTGATTTAAAATTAAGGGGTGTCTAAATAAAGGGACCCTTAAGATTAAGTTTAAAGATATTATTGACAAAAGGAAAAAAATTGCTTAAGTTCATTAATTTTACGCCTCTAATCTACTGACCGCGGGTTCTGATGTTTTAAAATCTACCTATTATAATAAATAAAAAAGTTTTTTGATAACACATGACACAAATCTACACATCTTAAATCAAAGTTCTTGAATCTCTCTCCTAATAAATAATCACATTAACTAGTAATCATATTTTTATCATACTTTATTTTTTATTATATTAAAAAAGAGATCTTTTTATAAATTTAATTTCTAAATAAATAAGTTTGTTATAACTCAAGAACTTTGACTTAAGATGTGTAGATTTGAGGTTAATTTTTTGTATACTAATAGAATACTCCCCCACGACGCGGTGAGAATTCAATCTGTATATACACCAAGTAGTTGAAGTCTTTTCATCGGTGTCCGTATGAATGAAAAAACATGTGTTGTTAAAAAGTGTTTTTAGTCATGTGTTAAATATTTATATGGTAAACTTGACGAGCATTGATGCTACATGGTTGTAAATAAAACTAAGATATAATCGCGCCCAAACTGTATATTGCTTCAACCTTCCTACCTACAACCCCTACCGACCTCCACCCCCTTTTGCACGCCAGCTGAAATTGGTTGCGCGGCTTCTTCAATTGTGATGGAATGAAAATAGGGTTTCGCCCTTTCTTCTTTTGTGATTCTTCCTGCTATTGTTGATATAAATTAAGTTGTATTTTTTTTTATTAGGTAGGTGTTTCGGTAGCATTTTCTTCCTTCTCTTTGTTTTGGGAGTCACATTAGGTAAACAATGTTAAGAAGTTTTGACGCAAGTTAAACCTTCTTAAAAAAACATAAACATTGTGATGCCACTTGATCTTCACTTAGGGTAGCCTTCAACCCTACCTTTTGGTCAAAACTCATCCAATATACAATTGCAATGTGTCTATCTTTATTTAGGTTTCGTAATAAATTTTATCTAAAATAGAGTATTTAAATAAAAATTATAAAGTATTATCAATCCTTTTGATCGAGTTACTTAAATATTATACTCAACTAAAAAAATATACGTTCTAACAAAGTATGTTTTATTACTCAACTTCTCAAATCCAAATCTAAAAAAACAAATACCGGCCTATATGGGTTAGAGTTTGGTTTGTTTTTCGATGCTCGCGATAAATGGTTATTTTAAACATTGGATCACACGAATATAAATTTAAGAATATGCTACTACTATATATTATTTTTTGAAAAAAAGTTCAAATACAAAGTGTATTTTTGCTACAAAGTGTGAGAAGACATAATGAGTCAAAAAAAAGACACAATGAGTCAAAAAAATACACAAAAAATTATATCTCACAATCAAAATCGAATTTCAAAAAAGTAATTCGGAGCTTTTGTTTCCCTAGTCGTCCTCAATAAGAAAAAAAATAAACGAAAAAATAAAAAAAACAAAAAATTAATGTTTTTTTATTGTGTCATTTATGAAAGACACAATAACTTCATTGTGTAATTATGAAAGACACAATGACGCCATTGTGTCAATATAATAAAAGACATAATGACACAATAAAAAAAATTTATTTTTTTTATTTTTTTCTGAAAGAGGACAACGAGATGAACAAAAGCTCCGAAGTGTTTTTTTAAAATTCGATTTAGATTGTGAAATATAAAATTTTTTGTGACTTTTTTAGCCTATTGTGTCTTCTCAGGTTCGATCTGTGGAAACGGCCTCCCCACAAAATGTGGGGGAAAGACCGCGTACATCTTCCCTTAAATGGGACGGACCCTCCCTGGACCCTGCGAAAACCCGGGAGCTCTTTGCAGCACCAGGTACGCCATTCTAAACAAATAAAGGTCTAGCAAAAGTGAATCAAGTTACAAGTGTGGGTCAAAAGTTTAGTTTTATTTTCTTACCCTTAGGTTTCCTTAATAAAAGCCATTACAGTTCTTTTTAATATACTTAAATTATTTTTGCCTAATAGACTTCAATTTGGTTCATTATCATTTTACCAGCTTAAGCATTTTACTTTTCTCAACTCTTTTTGTTTAATAACTAGCACAGCATGAAGTGAATTTAAAAAGTAAAAGGTAGGGAACACTAAAGTGAACCTAAAAGTTTCACATATACGAACATAAAGTTACAAGCTACGAAATTACGCTTTTGTGAAAATAAAAGTTAAGAAACACGAAATTAAAACTAAACATAAAAAGGTAAAAATATGTATCATATTTGACCCGACTAGAATTTGAATACAAATTTATGTAAATGGAAATAAACGTATCACAATGATTTATTTTTAAAGTTTAATAAGACATTATATTTTAAAAGTTATAAGACAAAATTTATACCAAATCACTACACCAATTGTACAAGAAAAGGTTGCGTACATCAGATCGCTTTGCGATCCGGCCCCTCCCCGGACCCTGCGCAAAGCGGGAGCTTCATGCACCGGGTACGCCCACTACACCAAAGATTAAGGCATGAAGCAGGCAAGGAGGAACCAACCGGCCTTGCCTTGGAGACGTGAACTCTAGTCTTGCGTGCAAGAGGATCGAAAGGGTTGTAGCACTGGCGTGGCAAGCTACTTGTTTTACTACAGCTCAAGTTATTTAAGCTTTTTTTATACGTGTCAAAAAATTACTCAAACCGGTATTGTTCACTGAAATACTTTTTGAAATATATAAAACTAGGTTATATACCCGTGTGTTACATGGGTTGATATAAAAAACTATATAGAATATATATGTATGTATAATCTAATATATGTTATAGATAACATAGTAATAAAATTATTATATATAACAAACATATTTAAGGTATAATAATAGTATTAAAAAAATTATTATTCATAAATATACGTAAACCATTTTCAATGTTTTCAAAACCGGACCGGAAAGCGAACCGGACGGCATAGAGGTTCACTGGTCGGACCGGTCGGACCGGTCGGACCGGATTACGAACCGGATGACGTCATAAATATTTAAAAAAATATAAAAAAATTCTAAATATTTATAAAACTACAAACACATATCATTCAAGTAAACATAGTCCAAATTAACACAATATATCATATACATACCAAAATTAACAATTTTAAACAATATATCATGTTTAAACGGTGTTCCTTAATCCAAAACAACATCCAAAATACATACCATTCAAGTAAATATAGTCCAAATTAACGAACCGGTGTTCCTTAATCCATATCCAATAATATTTTTCTATTAAAATTAAAAAAAAAAGTTCCAAAAACCGGTTCAACCCGGTTCGCCGGTTCCGGTCGAACCGGTCGACCGCGCGAACCGGCCGGTTAACCGGAAAACGGTCCAAAAGCACCGAACCGAACCGGCTTCATCCCCGGTTCACGGTTGAACCGGTCGGACCGGCCGGTCCGGTCCGGTTTCGAAATCATTGACCATTTTTATATCTTTTTAAAATATTTTAATTCTTACATTGATTAGCTATAAATCAAATTATATTTAACAAAATTAAGTTTTATTAATGTAATTTTAATAAAATGTTATTTATTTCTAGAAATAAGTTATCTTGATTATTATAGTATTAAATGAGAGTAATTAAGGAAATTTTTTCAAAGTCAAGATTTTTACTTAAATTGTAAATTTATTGTGGTAGTAACACATCTATCTATTCTAATAAACAAAGGTTTTTAAGGACACGTGTCGCAATTCTATGCATTTTCAGGTCGGTTTTCCCGCCCAAACTCATATACACATTTTAATTTAAATGATTTTAAACACTTATTAAATTTTCATTCTTCTTTCCTTATATGAATTTCTCATTTCATTTCTTGTATTTTTCTCTTTCATTTTAGATTAATAATTTTATTATTTCTCTACACAATCAAGCACCTAAAAGTTTTCAATACTAATTTTAAAATCATTTGTTTAATTGTGTTTCAAGATTTTAACTATTAGTAAGTAATTATCTTAGTTACTGATAAGTTCCTTTAAAATATTAAATGATAATGGTTTTAAGTAAATAAACTAAGCAATTATGTATCTAAAATGTAAATCTTCTTATGCTAAGAGTTTATTAAGATTTTTTAAACTATAAGATTTTAATTACATCATTTTTTAAAATATAATTTTAATGCTTAATCTTCATTACATATCTTTTATAATTTTTTTTTCATATAGTTTTTTATTTCTTATTTTACCAATGGTTAATAATATCTAATATACAAAACTTTCATAAAAAATAATGATTTTAATAAGTTAGATTTATTCCACCCATGTAATACATGGGTTTTAACCTAGTATACAATAATAGATGGAGCATAGGTGAGATGACGTAGACATGTTAAAAAATAACCATGTAACTGATAGTTATTTAATTTGCTTTAAGAGAGTAGGTGTTAGTTTAAAAAATCACTACACCAAATGCGACCCAGTTAACGTAATACGTTAGCGATTTGTAGTGGAGCCTAAGTAACCCTTCTCCAAAAGGTCACATGGACCGTTATAAGTTATAACACCCTACACTCAAGCTTGATTAGTAAAGTAAACTAGTGTTTCTTCTTATCCAAGTATACGCAGCCTTTGCTCTAGCTTGTTAAAAAGCGAAACCCTGCCATAAAAAGAGGCATAATCCCACCATTTAGTCAAAATTATGATTTGCATTGGTTGCGTGCACTAGAAGAAAGACTTTTACTAATGACAACTTGATGGGCAAATTAATCAGTAATTACTTATGGATCTAATCGTTAAAGGAAAATGTGAGAGGTCTTGTCTCTCTTGGAGGTCCTGTGTTTTGACCTAAGCATTAACGAATAATTATTAACTTGAAGTTACTAACTACTAACCACTAAAAAGATTACATGTGGGTCATGATAGAACTAAAAATCCAAAGAAATCAAAAGAAAAATATTTTTTTATGGTCATCAGTAGTTACTAACGTTGCATTTTCCTAGGCTTGTTGGTGGTTACCGATGGAGTTTTAGAACCAACATTCAGTTAAGATTTGAATGTAGGTTTTCAATCGTTGTGGGTGAGTGTGAATTTATGATAAATATTTCGTCGCGAATTCTATAGGTAAAATTTCTATGAAATTTGTTTCCAAGCTTTTCACACTTCCTCTGGAATTATCTTTTTCAACGGATGATTCATTCCAAATATGTTGAATTTTTTTATTATATATACCTCGAGATTCGTTGAACTTCATATTTTTTTGTTCTCGATCTTCTTGATGATAATGCTTGTTGATATCACCAACTATTTGTTGGAATAGCCAATGATCCTTAGCCCAACTGATTAATACCTATGACATGTAAATAAGGGGAGGTCATGGGTTGAAATTTCACTCTGAGTAAAATGTTCAGAGTTGAGTTAGGGAGTTTTCTCAGTAATCAGTTTTCTCCTGAAGGGGTTGGGGGTGCGGTCCCAGCTGAGATACGGATAGGTTGACCCGATTAAAATAACACATATCATCCGAATCAGGGTCGTACATTTACCGTTCAAACAAAATTATTTGTTGGAATCAATAAACCCAAAACTAAATGTGTCAAATGTGATTTTGAATACGCGGCCATCTATATTCTTCTGGTGGAAACTAGTTTATTATCGTAAGATTATCTTTTTTTTTTTGAATGGCTGGTTAATTGTTAGTTGTTAGTATCACCAAGTTAGTAATATTCACTCATGTCAAGGTTTGAACCTTGGACCTCAAGAAAGGCAAAGCCTCCCACCTCCCCCTTAACCACTAGGCTAAGAGATCATTGGTATCATAAGATTATCTAATTAGCTTTGATTATCAGAATAATACTGGTTACACTTTGTCTTTCTAGTACATGACTTATTTGTAGATATGGACCACGTATACAGATTTACAAATCATACCAAATATTATAAGAGTTAATATGAAATCAATAATTTTGCACTACGCAATGCAGCCGGAAAATATATATCCTGGGGATTGTCCCCGTGGTTTGGTAATATTTGTTGTTTTCCTCCAAATTTTTTTTTTATTTTAGGTTTGAAAAAATTACCACTTTTAAAAAGATGAATCCCGCGAAAAAAAATTTATCAACAACACATAAATATAATTAGGATTTCGTTTTATGTGAAAATTTTCATAAATATCCTTTTAACGATTAATATTTAACATTTTAAAATAATGTAGCTAATATTTTTAGATGAAAATAATAACATTTTTAAATCCTTGGGGAGCCAAATGTAAGAGAACACAATTTTTAGTGAAAATGACAATGTAACCAAAACATAAGGAGGAAAACCATAAATACTCAAAAGTTTATTTGCAGCAGTTTTTGGTTTAACAAAAGGAGTGACCGTGTGAGCGTGTAACCAAAATATGATATCAACAATAGGGGGGGGGGGGGGCGTGTTTTGATTGATGATAACTACGTACATTTGTCATTTTATTGAGTTAAAGGCAGTGTTTTCACGGCCGGATCGGACCGGCCGGTCCGACCGGTCGAACCGGGGATCGGGTAGGTGGCCGGTCCGGTCGTGTGCGATTCGTTTTGTGGGGGTCGAACCGGCCGGTTCTACCCGAGTCGGTGGTCGGACCGGGGAACCGGACTGGTTCGGACCGGTTTTGCAATTTTTTTTATTTTTTTTTAATTTTTTTGAGTAAAAACGGGGTGTTGAACTACAAATTAGTGTGCTAGATCAAAAAGTAAAACCGAATTAAAAAAACGGGCTCGCACGGGCCTGGGTTTTTGAAGTTGCATTCGTGTCCGCGACACGTGCGGGCACACACGAGTTCGCTGGAAATCCAACCTTTTTACCCATTTTTGCACCCCCCCCTGCGCGCGGGTAGTACTTGTGCAAAATATGTCATAAGGATACACTAGAGTGATAAAAAAATTACTTATAAACCAAACATCACTTTGTCCCCACACCAATGTGGGACAAAGTGTTCAATATAATCTTAAACATACATTCACACACACCCAAATATACTTAAATTTTATATATAACTATAAAATACATATATAAAGCATATATAAATTACTTATATTTAATTACATATATAAATATAATTAAAATATAGTTAAATCCGGTCCAACCGGTCCGACCAGTCCGACCGGTCCGACCACCAAACCAGTAGGGCGTCCGGTTCGACGTCCGATCCGGTTCTGAAAACACTTAAAGGTAGTAGATTTTTAATTATTGAAGCGTATAAGAAAATAAAAAAAGAAGTAAATAATAACAATAACAATATGAAAAAAATATAGTAGTAGATATCTTCAATGCTAGAGATTTCAAACAACCTACTCAAAAAATACAGTTAAAGATCCTCTTATTGTTATATTTAATAGTCTTGTATCTTTTCTTATCCTATTACGCTACCTCCCATATGTGATCAGGGAATGCGGCTATCATAAATTTATAATCCGATGTAGATTAACATGCAAGTCATCACTAACTTATATAACCAAACAAAATGATAGAGTTCTTTTTTTAATAAGTATTTTATAATAATAAGTCTGATTCCAATAAATAAAACTTCAGGATTGAATCCAAAAATAGTGTAAAATTAAAGTTTAAGGACTGAATCCACCTCAACCCCACCCCACCCCACCCCACCCCGAGGTGTCATTAACGTTATTGAATTGATTAGGATATCTGAAGTAGAGATGTTTTACTCAAAAGATCAATGTATGATTTAAATTATGGTGTCTTCACTCTCACTACCTTCTGGGTTTTCACAAGCACTCGTATGTTGATCCTGCTAAGGGCATCTTTGCTTTTTTTCCACCAAAGATGGTGTTATGAGCTAAACTGTTTTCGCCACGATTAATCTAATCTATCAAACATGCCATGAATAAAGAGCAAGCCGGTATACGAGACTCCTACATGTGCGGGTCCAAAGGGTGTCACAACTAAAAATAACACCAATTCATATGACTTCTTCCTTACGAAGTTACGTACACACGTATACTTTTTCAACAACCTTCGCTATTGTGTATTCCTTACGATATGCAGTTCCATTCAACAGACAGATCTTATGCATTCAATAGTTGCATCTATTTAAATAAACTTACTCAATATATGGTTAATGCGTCCCCTTGAAAGGACAAAAAGATCAAAAGAAAGAAAGAATTTCGTCACACAAGATAGATGATGGTAGAAAAGTACCGAATCCAACTAAGAGCGAACGACAAAAGTGATGGAGACGGTAAGGGCCCTAAGGCAGATAATTTACATTATTAATCATTAATCAATTATAATATACTGAATACAAGTAAATCTAATCAAATTATCTATTTTAGTTATGGTAAATATAATTATAATAAACCATAATTGTTGTACTCTGTCCAAACCCTACACTATAAACTCTTATACAGCATAGTGTATACTTAGAGGAATTTCATAAATTTAGAAAGGGTCATACTTGTTATTATAATTTTTAATTGGGTAAATATGATACGATTTTTAAGCATGTATTTGAAATCAGAATGAATGTGGTGAACTGTTGATGTCTGTTGAGCTGTTATTAATTGGGCTTATATTTAGATTAAACCTATTGGGCCAACTTAGAAAGTTAGAACTTAGAAGCGTTCCAAGTTGGTTATAAATTCTGACTTCTGAGGTCCACTAAAGTTCTTACACAGGCTTGTAAAACTTACAAAATCCAAAGGACTCCAAAGACACGAGCACAAGCCACAAGGTACCCTAGATGTATAACGATTTTCGGCTCACGGTAAATTCGGTCGGGAATCTAACACGGTTCAGAACCAGTCCAAAAATCGGTTTCAACTAGACCAAAATGGGCGGGTTGGGTCGGGTCGAGTGTTAGGTCAGAACAGGTTCGGGTCAGAATGGGTCTGGGTCAGAATGGGTTCGGATTAGAAACGGGTCAGGATGGGTTCGGGTTAGAATGGGTTCGGGTTAGTATGGGTCGGGTCAGGATGGGCCAAATAAATTATATATATTGCACACTTGCCATTCATTACCAAGTGATTTACAAGTGTTTGTTTTCCATGGTGTTTTCACTGATTATGGAGTAAGATCACAGATTGAGTAACGTATAAATACAAAATACAATGAGGTGTACAATGGGTTGCATACATAGTATTAATCTAATAGCGTATTAGCATATTAAGCATCTATTTATTTAGTTAAATTCTTAACCCGTATGGCGAAGACAAATGCTCGAATTAGCATAGAATTGTGAAAAACGACCAAATGAATATCAATCATATAATTGAAGGAGGAAGGCAGAGCTGAAGAGCAGGTCCGATTCAAACGTCCCCATCGATTCAAACATCACGTTAGGGACGGAGAAAAGATAGCTTATTGGGTGATTGTCGCAGTAGGGGTGTTGATCGGGTTAGTTAATCGGGTTTCGGGTTAATCGGTTCGGGTTATTCGGGTTTTTCAACATTGAAAATCTACACGAAACACCCGAATAACAATCGGTTTAATCGGTTTCGGGTTGTTCCGGTCGGGTTCCAGACATTAAACAATAGACTTAATTTAATAGATTTTAGTGAGTTTTGTTAAATTTTATGATTATTAGATAGTTCTCAATTCAACTCTAATGGGTTTAATGTATTGTTTGTTTTAGGGTCTATTTTGTATTTTCTAAAGAGATGAAGGGGGCCTGAAGCTGGTTCTTGAAGTTCGAGGGATTGTTGTTGTGCATCATGGAAGATAAAGGACTGAAGCTGTTCTTCTTGGATTGTTGCTGTCCATATATAGGATCGAAGACTCCAGAATCAGTTCAGTCGTCTTCTTCAAGTTTCCTTTTAGGGTTTTCAGTCAATACACCTTAGTCTCTTGCTCTCTTGTATTCGCTCTTTTTCATCTTGTACTTTGTATTGACTTGCAACTCATCGTTGCTAGTCTAGTCTGTGAGTGGTTTGTACTGTTAAGAGTTGGTGTGATTGTAATCAGAGATTGACTGTTTGTCGTTCATCTATTTCATACTCTTGATCTTGCTCGCTTTATAAAAGTTTTCATGGTATCAGAGCACAAGGCTCGATATCTTCGCGAGAGTTTCTGGATCTAGGGTTTCTTAGTTGTTGATGATCGGTTCTTGAGACGGCTCTCTGGGATCTGTGGTGATCTGTAGAGTAGAAGATTCAACTTGAGTTGCTGAATCTGGTATCTCTTCTTCCTTCTAAAACAAAAAGGGGTCTGCATCGCCTAAATCGTTATAAGTCCTTCTTAAACATCCTTTTTGCTGCTGGAGTACTCTGTAAGAAACTCTCTACTCTCTAATCTTTTGTTTCTTGTGGATTTTGACTTTTTGGTTGTCATTGTTCGGTTGGTCTAGGGCTTCGGTGCTGGTGAGCCTGGTAGTTGTTAGTAATCTGTCGGCCGACCCATAGTTGTTCTATTGTTTGTTTCCGCTGTGCTCGTGATTTGTGCATGCTAACTGTGTTTGTGTTGCCTTGATTGCTCCCTCTCTTCACACCTGGCCAGTCATTATATTGACCAGGTATCTGGTTCTTGGAGAGGTCTGCAGTGTGTGTGCTTGAAAGTGAGTTTGTGCACTTCTTGTTGTGTAATCTGTTTGAGATAAGATGTCTGGTAAAGAAGTTGTTGATACTAGCAATTTGATGAGTAATCTTGACTTTGGTAATCCATTGTATTTACATGCCTCAGATACAAATAATCTTACCATTGTTAATATTAAACTAAAAGGTACTGAGAATTACAATGTCTGGTCCAATGCTATGGAATTGTCTCTAAATGTTAAAAATAAGTTTGGATTTGTGGACAGAATTGTACTAGACCTAAAGATAATGAAAATCTGGAAAGACAATGGGATAGGTGTAATTCTGTGGTACTGTCGTGGATTCTTAATTCTATATCTGATGAACTGGTTGTTAGCCAAATTTTTTCAAAATGTGTTGCTGATGTTTGGGATGAACTTAAAGAAACGTACTCTAAAATAGATGGGTCAGTGATCTTTAGTTTGCATCAAAAAATTGCCTCAATAAAACAAAATGGTTCCCCTATCTCAGACTATTATCACAAACTAACATCTATGTGGAGACAATTTGACTCTCTAGCTAAATTGCCTCTATGTACTTGTAATGCGTCTAAATCTGTTAGTGGTTTCAACCAAAACATTAGGCTGATGTAATTCTTAATGGGTCTAGATGATACGTATCACTCTATGAGATCCTCCATTTTAACAAAGGACCCCTTGCCATCGGTTAAGGCTGCCTTTGCAACTATTTCAAGTGAAGAATCTCACAGAGGGATAACTGTATCCAATAAGGTTCAACCTGCAGCTTTTGTCTCTAAAACCAATAATGCTAAAAATCTGGTAAAGGGGCTTTTCTGAAGTGCACTCACTGTAATAAAAATGGCCATACAGTTGACCAATGTTTTGAATTGGTGGGTTACCCTCCTAACTTCAAAGGAAAACTAATAATGCTAAACCAACTAGTAATAATGTGATTTGTGATAACACTAAACCTGACGAGGTGCCTTGTCAGTTGACTGCAGATCAGTACTCAAGGCTTATGGCATTACTTAAAGAACCTGTATCAACTGATCAAGGTACTTCAAACATGGCAGGTACCTATCATCCTGTCTTTGATGATATGTTCTTCTCTTGTGTGTCTCAATCTGATCAGGATTGTTGGCGTGGTTGGGTTATAGACACGGGTGCTAACCAACATATGGTGTCGTCTAAAAAGAACATGTTTGATTTAATCAACGTTTCTGAATATAGAATGACTGTTGGTCACCCTAATGGAACTAAAGCCTTTATAAAATACATAGGAAAACTCAATCTGGCAAGTAATATTGTCTTGTCTGATGTTCTTGTGGTTCCTCAGTATTGTGTTAATCTTCTTTCTGTATACAAGTTAGCTGAGGATAACAATCTTGGATGTTGGTTTGATGAACATAAATCCTTGATTCAGGACCTGTCTCGTACCAAGACACTGCTGATTGGTAAACAGGTCAATGGCCTGTATTACTTTGGAGACAGTTCTCCAGGTACTTTTATGTGTGATAGTAGTTATGGCCCTTCCAAATATACTGTGATGTCGTGGCACTCTAGGCTGGGTCATCCTTCTTTTCAAGTCTTAAAAACTCTAAAATCTAATCTAGAATTAAAAGGTGAACAATTTGATTTTCCATGTGAGATCTGTCATAAATCAAAACAAACTAGAAACTCCTTTCCTATTAGTGATCATAAAACACATAGTGTGGGTGAGTTAGTTCATTTAGATGTATGGGGACCTTTTAAGATAAGGAGTAGAGAAGGGTATAGATACTTTTTAACTATTGTTGATGACTATTCTAGAGTTGTATAGGTGTATCTGCTAAAGGCAAAAGATGAAGTGTTCCATAAGTGTTTCTTAAAACTGTTACAGAATCAGTTTAATAAAAGTGTCAAGTGTTTTAGGACTGATAATGGATCGGAATTTGTGAACACGTTATTTGAAGGTTTTTTAAATGATAATGGTATACGTCATCAGGCCTCTTGTGTTTATACCCCACAGCAAACGGTATTGTTGAAAGAAAGCATAGGCATCTGTTAAACGTGGCTATATCTCTTCTGTTACAAAGTGGAATTCTATTGAATATGCGGACTGAGTGTATTCTAACTGCTACTTATCTTATTAACAGGAATCTCTCATCTGTGCTAAATGGTAAATGTCCTTATGAGTTGCTAGTAAAAAAGAAACCGTCCCTGTCTCACCTTAGATCTTTTGGTTGCTTATGTTTTTCTACAAATTTAAATCCAAAAGATAAGTTTGATTATAGGGCTTCCAAGTATGTATTAGTTGGGTATTCTTTTGATAAGAAAGACTATAAAATGTATTCTCTTGATGATAAATCTACGTTTTACTCTCGGGATGTAAAGTTTTATGAAAATTGTTTTTCTTTGAGTCAACTTGTTAAAGAGTCTTTCTCTGAAAATAGTGTCAATAATTCAAACTTATTCGATGATATTTTGAAATCAATGGATCTATAAGTGAAAGTGTTTTTCCCGATGATGAAGGGAAGGAATCCAAGGAGGGTGGTAGTGTGTCTAAGAAATCTGATACTTCTGATTATGGACCTAAGCTTGATTCTAGTCATCCAAACTGTGTCAGTTAACCTGTGCCTAGTACTGATCCGGGTATTACTATTTTGGCTGGTCTGGAAACAGTATTCAGATTCCTTAGGTTGCAAATAGGGACAGACTTGTGTCTGAGGCTGGTAAGGCACCTGTTAATGAGTCAGAACTTGACTCAAAGTCACTTGTGGAGGATAATCGAGGGGCTGATATGCTTAACACCAATGTCACCTCTGATGAGGAAACAACTGTGGTTGAATTCCCTGAGGGTACATCTGCTAATCCTGAAACTAGCCCTCTGATAAGGTCTGGTCGTGTTAGTACTTTACCTTGAAAATTCTCTGATTTTGTTATTGAAAGTAAGGTTAAGTATGGGATTGAGAAGTATGTCAATTATTTAAATCTTAATTCTAAAAATGTGTTTCTTGTCTTTGCTTGATAAAAGTATTGAACAAAGTCTTTTAGAGAAGCTTCTAAAGATGTTAATTGGGTGAATGCAATGAATGAGGAGATTTCTGCTTTAAATAGAAATCAAACATGGATCATTACTGATCTTCCTCCTAATAGAAAACCTATAGGATATAGGTGGATTTACAAAACTAAGTATAAATCTACTGGTGAGATTGAGAGATATAAGGCTAGGCTTGTTGCTAAAGGGTATAGTCAAAGGGAGGGACTAGATTTTGATGAAACCTTTTCCCCCGTTGTTAAAATTTTTACTATATGTGTGCTTCTTTCTTTGTCTGTACAAAATAACTGGTCTGTATTTCAAATGGATGTTAATAATGCATTTCTGTATGGTGATCTTGAGGAAGATGTATATATGACTATTCCAGAAGGTTATGGTAGTGAGTTTGATCTTAAAAATGGTAAGGTTTGTAAACTGGTTAAGTCTCTTTACGGTCTTAAGCAAGCTCCTAGGAAATGGAACGAAAAATTGACTGCTACTTTGGTTGATATTGGTTTTGTTCAAAGTAAAAATGATTTTTCTTTGTTTATTAAGTCTGGTAATAATTATATGATGTTCTTATTAGTTTATGTAGATGATATAATTATTACAGGGGACAATGTGCTTGAAATTAACAAAGTAAAACAAAAATTGAGTCAAGTTTTTCGTATAAAAGATCTGGGAGACCTTAAGTATTTTCTTGGTATTGAAGTCTTGAGAACTAAAACTGGGTTGTGTTTATCTCAACGCAAGTACGGTTTGGAGTTGCTAGATGAATTTGGTTTATTAGGGTCAAAACCAGTTGGTAATCCTTTAGAACAGAATATTACTTTATCTGATTCATCTAGTATGTCTAAAGGAGATTTTGAGTTAAAAAATATTACGCAATACCAAGTTTTGATAGGAAAATTGATTTACTTAACCTTGACTAGACCTGACATTTCATATGCAGTTCAGTGTTTGAGCCAGTATATGCATAAACCATTAAATTCTCATTTTCAAATTGCTTTGACATTGTTAAGATACATTAAGTCTGCTCCTGGAAAAGGTTTGTGGATTAAAAAATCTGAACAGTTTGTTGTTAAAGCTTTTTCTGACTCTGATTGGGGTAGATGTTTGACTACTCGTAGATGTGTTACTGGGTATTGTGTTTTGTTAGGTAATTGTTTGGTTTCTTGGAAAAGTAAAAAGCAAAGTACTGTGTCGAGATCCTCTGCAGAAGCTGAGTATCGTGCAATGAATATGGCTAGATGTGAGGTAATTTGGGTTCTTAAATTGTTAGAAGATTTGAAGGTTAGTCACTCTCTTCCTGTTTCAATTCATTGTGACAACAGTGCTGCTGTGCTTATATCCGTTAATCCTGTTTTTCATGAGCGTACTAAGCACTTTGAAATTGATTTGTTTTTCTTGCGTGAAAAAGTGATGGCTGGTGTGTTTAAGATAGAAAAAATAAATACTCTTGAACAACCAGCTGATTTGTTGACTAAAGGGCTTAGTATTGGGCAACACGATTATTTATGTAGTAAGCTGGGTATGTTTGATTTGTTTGGGATTTGAATTGGGATGGGGTGTTAAATTTTATGATTATTAGATGATTCTCAATTCAATTCTAACGGTTTTAATGTATTGTTTGTTTTAGGGTCTATTTTGTATTTTCTAAAGAGATGAAGGGGCCTGAAGCTGGTTCTTGAAGTTCGAGGGACTGTTGTTGTGCATCTTGGAAGATAAAGGACTGAAGTTGTTCTTCTTGGATTGTTGCTGTCCATATATAGGATCGAAGACTCCAGAATCAGTTCAATCGTCTTTTTCAAGTTTCCTTTTAGGGTTTTCAGTCAATACACCTTAGTCTCTTGCTCTCTTGTATTCGCTCTTTTTCATCTTGTACTTTGTATTGACTTGCAACTCATCGTTGCTAGTCTAGTCTGCGAGTGGTTTGTACTGTTAAGAGTTGGTGTGATTGTAATCAGAGATTGACTGTTTGTCGTTCATCTATTTCATACTCTTGATCTTGCTCGCTTTATAAAAGTTTTCAAGTTTTCATTTGAAATCTTATAAACCTAGTGGACTTAAATTAGTTTACTTCTATAATTTATAAAATGTGCTTAAAAATATATTTATATACAAATAATATACATATTTGGACAATCTAAACAAGTATATATATATAATTTACTTAATTATAATATGGTTTGATCGGGTTATTCGAATTTCAGGTTATTCGGGTTTTTGAGGTTTGAAAGTTTATCCGAAACCCGACCCGAGTAAGAAACGGTTTAATCGGTTTTCGGGTTGTTCGGGTAACGGGTTGTTCGGGTTGGGTTTTTTCGGGTACGAGTGAGATCTGGTCGGGCGGGTTAATCGGGTACGGATAAAATCAAGGGGCCTAGTCGCGATGGAGATCGGAGAAAAGTAGAGATACAGAGTCGGAAGATTTGTTGCTAGTCCGGATGAGCAAAATTGACTTAACCCATTGTGACCCACCCTTGGTTTTTTAGGGCCCATCCTAATCCGTTTTTCACTTTCCTTTATTTTCAATTTACTCATCTAGACCCATTTGGAAAACCACTCAGCCCAAAAGAACCCAAGAACTTTATATTTAAAGTTCAAAACAACCTAAATTTAAGCATTTCGGCAAATATTGCCAGACCTAGTTTAGACCCATTTGGAAAACCACTCAGCTCAAAAGAACCCAAGAACTTTATATTTAAAGTTCAAAAGAACCCAAATTTAAGCATTTGGGCAAATATTACCAGACCTAGTTTCAACTGATAACAGCTTAGACAAAACCTGATTTGACCACCTTTAACTCAACACGAACCGGTTTTGAACCCGACCAATTTGGTACATGGAACCCGATTTTTGTGCCTCTTATAACCAATGGAATTATGATTCGTATGTGTTAGAAATCACAATAGATTTGTATGTGAAGAAAATGCATCACTTCATATTTCCTGTAACTTGTATATATGTTTATTATGATTTTATTTTTAAGTAATTCCGTATCCATGATACTCATATCACTAATATTATAAGATTAACGGGTTCTCAGTCCTTAAAAAAATAAAAACTTATAAAAACTTTACTACTTTAGGCTAGAAAACACGTAAACAATAGCATTTGCATAAATCTACTAAGAATATAGGATCTTTGCATTTTATAAAGATTTCATTGTAACAACATTGATTGTTGATTTGTTATATCATCATTTCCAACCCAAAGAAAGTCAGTTTATTCATCAAACACATCACCACATACTAACTTATTCAACAAGTGGAAAACAAACATCAAAACCTACAACTCAAATTCCTATGTTTTCACTTCATCGACTAACGATCAGCAGCAGCAACACCATAACTAGAACAGTAATTGTACCCGTGCCACACGTCGCCAGGGACCCAATCGTTATACTCGAACGAAACAGCCCTCGTGTTCGATCCATACACCTCTACTCTCTCCGGCAACCACCCGTCGTTTCCACTTCTGTACAAGTACACGTAACAGATCTCATATGTACACGGACCGTAGACCTCGAATGTATCCGCTGAACACCGCTCAAACGTCCTCGTTGACGGATCGTCAAGTCTTGGTGCGTAAACCTAATCATCATCATCAAAATTTTTAAATCTATAGATTATAGAATTCGTGTGGTGGTTTTTAACTTGTAAATGGTTTTATAATGGTTTATGAATAATTTATTATCTCACCGAGTGGACTCTGACTTTTTTAATTGTACTTGTTACGACGTGATGATCCAGAAAAAATATCACGTCTAAAGTCTACTGGCCAGCTAAGTAGAGTCGGTGTTTTAAAAGCTAGAGTACACTCGTTGCGATAGCAGATTCTACGTAAACTTTTATAAAACCATTTTCAAACTAGAAATCACCACACAAACTTTAAATCCTCAATAAACGAGTCGACTCAGACTTTTTTTAACTATACTTCTTACGCGTGTTAATCAAGAAAAGCTAGAGGCCTAGACTCGGCTCGTTGAGATACCAGACTATTAAAAAATTATTATAAAACTATTTTCAAACTAAATACCACCGCACAAACTTTAATCCATCATTAAACTTAATAAATTCGATCATCATCATCATTATTATCAACCATCATCTTCTAATTCGATTCAATTTCTACAAAATTGAACAGTGAATCGTACCTGATTGCCGTATGCATCGCCGAAGGAGATACTGATTTGATCTCGTGTGTACGGTACCGAAGAGCAGCTCGTTACGATCCGCACCGTGAACGAACAACTTCCTTCGTTCTGTGAATTTACGATGAGGTTAGTGAAATTCTGATTCCGAATTCAGTAATAAACTCTAGATCGATGCAAATTTAAATCGGTACCTGATGATTAGTAGTGTTGATGTTGAAATCGTGATTAGGAAGTGGTGTTTTGATCGTTGATTTTGCTTGAGACGATGTTGCGATTAGGGCACATAGCAGAGTGAAACACACAATTCTCATCATTTTTTGTGAATCAAGTGTGAATTGATGGAGATGATGATGATGAGTGTGTTTGTAGAAATCTAATAGTTATTCAGCATCAATCAGCTACGTGACAAATTACTGTGTGTTTTCTTCTAGGGTTTAACACTTGTGCCTCAAAACATTAGGTGTTGACACGTGTTCTGAATCTCCATTACCACTTTGCAGGCATGAGTAAGTAGAGGAGTAAAACCTTTTTTTTTTCTTTTTAGGAACCGCTAACGGGTTCAAAAAAGTTTAGATTTTGACTAATAAAAGTAAGAATTGGTTTTTGGTCTAATTGGTTCAGTACGAACCGGTTCAGGTTTTAAACGAACGAGACATGTTACAAACCAATTACAAACTACGGTTCATTTTCGTCCATAAATGATTCTTCTCATACATGTTTCAATATCAGTTCTAGTAGTGGTAAATTTATAATTTTGGTTTAGAAAATAGTTTGTAACATCTCTAGTGAAGTGAACGTTTACTATGTTTGACATGTTAAGGAAGGGTAAATTCTACAAAAACTTTTTGGAGGAATATTAGTTAAATTACAGAGTCTATGCATAAAAGTGATATCCCGAGTGAATTATCAAGTGTCGTCAGGATTTTTAGATATTACAGTTATTCATTTGGTCGTAATTTTAGATATTACAGTTATTCATTTGGTCGTAAGGATTTCTAAATATGATAATGTTGTTTTTATAACAATTTGGACATATTTCTGTATCAAAATGAAAGGGATTTATACCGTTATTTTAATTTTTAAAGAGTTTGTATCCATACGTTTAAGATACCTCTCCAAACATATGTGGTTTGGACATGTACCCCGTTGAACACGCACCAAAACAAATTTTTCAAGCCGAAGAAGTGATGTTCATTTTATACGAGTAACAAACATGATTTGACGAACAATCATGATTGTTAAAGATTTTTCAACCATTCATAACTACTCTTTTCTATATAGAGTTATGAATGACCGCTTTTATTGGTTCACAATTCATTTATAGAGTCTAAAACAAACAAGCTAGCTCCCAAGTGGCTCGTGATGTTGTTAGGAATCAAGCGGCGCAGCGGAACCAACACACGAACACACACAAACGATTATCACGCAGAAAAAAGAACAATAAACGACACAAGGATTTAACGTGGTTCGGTCGGTGTGACATACGTCCACGGGCTGCAACTAGGGTTTTCTTTATTTGCTCAGTACAAAAGATTACAATACATGACATGGGTATATATAGAGACTAATTAGGGTTAACTATTTAATTAACAAGAAAACTAAACATGGGCCGAAGCCCAAAGCCTTCACAAACCCAACAATCTCCCACTTGAAGGCTTTGCGATAAATTCTAGCCCGCCATTCAAGTACAAAGCAACCCAGTCGTCCAGTAACTTCAGTAATCTTTAAACAAGTCTTCCAAGCCTCCAGTTCCCTGAGAACAAGCTAAGACTTTATCACATCTCCTAGTTGCAGCGACCCCTCATCATCAAGTACCAGAAGGGCCAGTTGAAGCTCCCCCGAGCTCCAACTCAGTCTTGGCTAGTGCTGCCAACGACTCATCCTCCATCTTAACCGGTTTGGACATTCCATCGGATTCAAAGACACACCGAGGATCACCATCACTCTCCAAATTCAGCAAACAATAACCAGGAGAGAATTTTTCAGTCGCAGTCTTTAAAACCCAACGGTTCTTTATAACTGTACCCGAAACACGTCTCGTGCTCCCACTGTCACCGAATCCCCTGAATGGTTTAGACTTCTGAACTCGTTCACCTGACATCCCTGCTCCAGACTTCATGTTTGCAAAATGAACTTTCTTAGCACCAGATTTAGTGAACCGGATTTTGTCGTGCTTAACAGGGACGGTCATACATCCCTCAACAGGTACCTCAACCATATACAATGACCCACGCTTCATACCACGAGCAATAACCAGATTACCATTGATCACCCTCCATTTACCACTACCAAACCTCACTTCCAGTCCTTGTTCATCCAGCTGACCAACTGAAATCAGTTTCTTCTTCAACCCGGAATCACCCTGACATTCTTTAGGTTCCATGTAGTACCCAATGAAGTAACCAGATCAATATCACCCATTCCCGTTACCTCAAGTATCTCGTCATTGGCTAATCGTACCTTTCCAAAATACCATATTTCAGATTCACCATCGTTTCCCCGTTGTCCATGGCGTGAAACGAAGCCCCTGAATCCATGACCCAAGAGTCCACACTGTTTTCCACACTGAGTATCAATGCATCATCATCAGAAACATCCCTAGCAGCAGTGTTCAATTCTTTCTTATTCGGACATTGACTCTTAACATGTCCCACCTCATTGCAGCTCCAACACTTCACATTCTTCCTAGTTTTAGATGAACTTCTTCCCCGACTCCCACTGTTCCTGTTATTACCCCGACCCCTGCCAACATTTAGTAGTTCACTATTAGATGATTCACCCGAGTTCTTTCTTCTGACTTCTTCACCCATAATCAGATCTCGAATACTATTAAGAGTGAAACCCTTAGTCCCCACAGAACTTGAAATTGCAGTCACAGTTCCAGACCAACTATCAGGCAGAGACGACAACAGCAGTAGAGCCTGAACATCATCATCAAACTTAATTCCAACAGATACAAATCTTGTTAATATTGAATTTAGATTGTTAATGTGAGCAATCACTGAGCTTCCTTCTTTCATCCTTGTGTTCACCAGCTCTCGAATCAAGAACACCTTATTCGCTGCAGACGTTTTTTCATACATATTTGACAAAGCAGTCATCATCCCACGAGCCGTGGTTTCCTTAATGACATTAAAAGCAACATTCTTCGTCAAAGCCAATGTAATAACCGCACGAGCCTTCTTGTCCTTTGATTCCCAATCAGCCTGTTCTATTTTCGCAGGTTTTTCTTCTAGTACCATATCCAAATCCTTTTGACATAACAATGCTTCTACTTGCATTTTCCACCAACTGAAATCAGAACCGTTAAATTTTTCGATCACAACCTTCCCGTCTTCAGCCATCTCAAACAGCAAACAAGAAGCAAATCGAAACAGTGAACAGACACAGCAATGGCACGGGCCTGAACTTGACGACTGTTCTACTGAACACTGTCATTTGGCCGATTTGCTCCTACAATAAACCTTGTAGACAAATCTAAACCCGAACGTATTTTTTCTTTCACTAAACACGGTTCCCCAAACAGTTGATATAATCCGTCAAAAAATAGAAACTTGAAAACAAAACCCTAACATTTACCCGACGAATCCAAGAGTTCTTTACCAAACCCTAATCAACGACTTTAAAGAGTTTAACTTTGTACTAACCTTCGTTCGTTGTTCTTGATTACTTGTGATGCATAAATCACCAATAAAAAAAGGATCACAATCTGCTTGTTGTCGCAAACCCCAAAGAAAAAAAACAAATGTTTTTTTTAATGCTTTTCGCAGAACCCCACAAAAAACAAAATAAAGAAACTTTTTTTTTGTTTTGGAGTTACGCAGCACCAACACCAAAGGCTTTTTTTATTAAATGTCACAAACTTCGAGAGGATAAAGAAAACAAGATTTGAACTTTCCTTTTCTTTCTTAATCGCAATCCCAATATTCTTGAGATATCGTTCAAAAGCTAGAAATCAAATTAGATTATTGGTTTCCGTGCAAACCTCAAAGAAAAAGGAAACTTGATTTCTTTTCTTCTCCTCAACGCAAACACCAAAAAAAAACAGCGCCCGAACACAGTCTCGAACCTTTTGCGAATCGTCTACTCAGTGTGTTTCGTGTGTACAACGAGCCAAAGCTCTGATACCACTTGTTAGGAATCAAGCGGCGCAACGGAACCAACACACGAAAACACACAAACGATTATCACGCAGAAAACAGAACAATAAACGACACAAGGATTTAACGTGGTTCGGTCGGTGTGACCTACGTCCACGGGCTGCAACTAGGGTTTTCTTTATTTGCTCAGTACAAAAGATTACAATACATGACATGGGTATATATAGAGACTAATTAGGGTTAACTATTTAATTAACAAGAAAACTAAACATGAGCCCAAGCCCAAAGCCTTCACAAACCCAACAGATGTTGTGTGTGCATCAAAGTATAATTTTGCCCAATACCCCCACTCAAGTGGCTAGGTAAGTAATTACCCTTAGGTACTTTTCAGCTGTGAACTTTTTAGGGCTTTACATTGCTTGTTTGTGACAGCTAAATCTTACAATAAATTCATCTCTTTTAATTAAAGGCTTAAACTCTAAATTCCTTTGATTTTTTTTAACATGGAAGTGAAAAAAGCGAAGATCATTAGAAGTGAGAATATTGTTTTATGGTAAGGGTATTTTAAATTTGGTGAGATTATTCTAAAAAGTGTATTTTTGCTACAAAGTGTGAGAACACACAATGAGACTAAAAAATCACAAAAAAATTATATCTCACAATCTAAATCGAATTTCAAAAAAATATTTCGGAGTCTCTGTTTCTCTAATCGTTCTCTTTCAGAAAAAAAAATTTAAAAAAAATTCATTGTGTCTTTCATAATGACATAATGATATCATTGTATATTTCATAAATGACACAATAAAAAAACGTTAATTTTTTTATTTTTTATTTTTTTTCATTTATTTTTTCTTATTGAGGACGGCTAGGGGAACAAAAGCTCGGAATTACATTTTTGAAATTCGATTTTAGATTGTGAGATATAATTTTTTATGATTTTTTTTACTCATTATGTCTTCTCACAATTTATAGTAAAAATACACTTTGTATTTAAACTTATTTCTTTTAAATGAATGTTTGTATTCTTGCATTCTACATGTGATATGTTTTAATAGAATGCTTATACTATCTTTCCATTAAAAAACAAACACACCTATTATGTTATATTTGAGATGATATATTAAGGAATATATGATGTTAGGAAAGATTAAATGAGAACTTTTGGTTTTCATGAGAAATATAGGAATTTTTTTTTACATATGTTTACACATATGTAAATATGTGTAAAAAGAAAATTAATTTACATGTGTGTACATATATGTAAAAAAGAGTTTTGAGAGTTCTCATAAAATTTAAAGTCATCATTTAATTTTTTATGAGAACTATAAGAATTTTTTTACATATGTTTACACTTATGTAAACATGTGTACACAACTGGAACTATTTATATATGCTTACACATGTATAAAAAAGAGTAATCAGAGTTTCTTACAAAAAACAAGAGTTATTAAGATGATTCTCCCCTATTTGATGTTATCAAATAAGTGTTAGAACAAGAAGTTCATACTTCATGTATATACTTATGTGTAATCTTTAAACGCTATACATAAACAAAAGTCACATGAAAATGGAGAACTTTTCGAAATGTGTTTGGCTTGGAATGGACAAGTAAGCCGGTAAATAAACCAAACGTTCATAAACTAAAAACTAAAGTTTTATTGCATTCCACATAATATACACCCACGACTCCCTAAGGTGATTTCACTGCATGGATCATCATACCATCAACTTCTTGATTAAGCCCATAACCAAAATAAATTGTTTCTAACAAGTTATAATAATCATAGCTGAATGCATTTTAAAAGTTTATCATTTTTTTATCAAATACATACATATATATTCGAAGATTAAACACAATAAAAATTAAAATGCTATATTCACCAAAAAGATGTTCGATAGATTTATTGTACATTAAAAATCTAACATGGTGCAACCATTGTACTCGATATATCTTTCTTAAAATGGTGGGAGAGTAGATGAACATAATAATGAAAGTAAAGTTTTACAGTTTAGAATGGACCTTTTGTGGTATCTTTTTCCTATTGGCTAACACCTAATATGATAATTTCACCCAATATACGTTACTCCTATGTTTGGTACTTTCTAAAGAGTAACTTTAAACAAGCTTTCATTTATTGTAATTTTAAGTACTAGCTTATATTATGAATGAATTTGTTAAATCTAGTTAGACCGGACTTGACGTGTTATTTGTACCTACGCACATGAGTGAAAGCAAACAAAATACATTATTGTAGTACTATTCGTTTGCTAAATGTAAAATTACCTACTTCTTGTCGCTTATCATCTCATGTAAAAATTTTCAATTTTTAATTTATGGATTTTTAATAATTGGATGGATATATAAACTATAAAAAACAACAAAGTAGATTCTCTGTAGTGAGGATATAATAAAATTAATATAAACTAGTTAAGTGCATAACAAACTCTGTAGTGATTAACGATATCTAATGTGCTCGTGGTAGTAAAACTTGCATATAAATGAATGTATTTCATTGAATAGATTAACGATATCTTAGGAATAAGAATTTATATAATAAATATCTATATCATGTAGAGAGAATTAATGTTGAAATATAGAACTACAAGCTTAACTTCATAAATGAATTACTTTCTCATCATTTTTATCTCAATATTTTGCATTGGATCATGTCTCTATGTAACAAATCAACTTATTCTCTTTAAAAACTCTTGATCTATCTATTATAATAAAAGAGTAACTTGGTATGACATTTGTTAGCACCACAATTCTCCATATCAAAATTTTCCCGCCTCTCTCTCCTATTAAATAATTACCTTAATTACTAATAATATAATTTAATATTTTTAGATTAAAATATTTTTTTATAAATTAAGAAAAAGATTTTTTTATTAATGTTATTTCTAAATAAACAAATTTTTATAAATAATATTTTTTTAAAATATCAAACTTTTTAAAAAATGATATATTATAAAATCAGGGTTTTAAAAAGTAAATTATTTAAAAACCAAAAATAATTTAATTTTGGAGTTATGATAATGAAATATTTTAAAAATGATATTTTTATACGGTTTATTTTAAAATAAATGTTATTTTTTTTGGAAAAAAATTAAAAACAAAGTTATAAAGTTGATATCACTGTTTTATTACTTATAATATTTACTTACTCATACGTAATTTCAATCATATCATATCTTAAAATACATAAATTTCATTATATTAATATTTTATTTATTCAACTTGTGTAATATACGGGTTTTTTAAAGCTAGTCTATATATAATACTAAAAGAGTAACTTAGGAGGACACTTGACACATTTTAGGCCCCTTAAGTTTATTTTTTCCGCCTCTCTCTCCTCTTAAATAATTACCTAAATTAAAAAATTATTAAATAATCTAATTATTTTATAGATTATATTTTTTAATAAATTAAAAAGGATGTCCTTTTATTAATGTTACTTTAGAAAACAATTTTTTAAGCAATTAATTTTTTTCTAAAACATTTAACATTTTTTAAAATATAAAATATTTTAAAATTGGTATTTTTAGAAAGTAAAATTTTTTATAAATAAAAAATAATTAAAACTAGAAGTTATAATAAAAATTTTTAAAAATAACATTTTTAACACGGTTCGCTTTGAAGAAAAAATATTTAACTTTTTTGGAAAGAAAGTTTAAAAACAAAAGTTTAAAAATTGATATCGTTATTTTATTACTTATAGTTATTACTCATATGTAATTTTAATAATATTTTATTTTAGATTATCATTTTATACTTCATAAAATTTTATTATATTTAATATTTTATTTTTTTAACCAGTATAATACACGGGTTTACTAAATTTTATATTAAATAATAACAACTAATCAGAGATATTATGAACATTTATAACCCGATCCAACCCGATTCAAAACTATATCTCTATATTTAATTACAGTATCAAAATAATTCAAAAATAATTTAATTATTGCACATAACTTTTCAGTGTATATTATTCAAATCTTAATTTCTTCACACTAATATCCTCACACCCATTTAATATCTAGCTCACGATTTGACCCGTCAAAAGTATTCCTTTTAAGTATAAAAGAATACAGTTTTCTGTGACTGTATATTTCGTTATGACAATACACAAAAGTTAAGGTTAATCTCTGTCAAGTGTCGGTTTATACTTGAAAGATCGTATTTTTACGCATGATCAGATTTATAGCATCTTGTCAAAAGTTAAGAGTAAAGATGGATTGAAGCTTTTAGCTTTAAAGAATAATTGTAAACTTACTAATGTTACTACAAATGTAGTTTACAAGGATGTTTTTACTCATTTATGACCTTATAATCAAAAGTTGTTACGTCTTATTTGATATATAACACACTTGATTTCATTTTTATTTTTATATTATTTAATAATTAACTCTTCACAAATCTGTATAATACACGGGTAACTAAAGCTAGTTCTTTATACAAGACTTAGTTTACCCTGATTTCTTTATTATCCAATGTGAATTAATTTTCCAAGTGATAGGCCAAAGGCCATGAACCAACCCTGGTATAGTTGTATATAAGATGGTCATGTGGTTCACATTGTCTATGTTTATTGTTACCATTGCTTCAAAATTTAGAGTGCATTCTTTTGGGCATGTGGTTCACATTGTCTATGTGGTAATATTTGTTTTTACAACTACACAATATGGTATAAAAGTTATTAAATTCGATTCCATCTTAAATGATATATCATGAACATGAGTACTTGGCAATTTGTACAATGTAAGAAGTCCTATCATTGATCTCTCATTCTTTATTTTTTTTTCTACATGATCATGTAATTGTCCATACATATCTAGCCTCAAATTTTACTTCATGTTGTTGGCATCCTTGATGATAATCGGTTTCATAAACAATGTCAGCATCAAACGAAACCTCTCTTTGTTTTATATGTTGTATCTTTTTAATTTGTCACATCAATAATATTCTTTTTTTTCGTAGTAAAAAATAGTAATATACTCAATTTGATTTTTCACGGCTAGGAAGCGTTTAACTAATTTCACATTGAAATCAAGAAAAACACATCAATTTAAAGTTTTTAATATACATAGAGAACTTGAGGGACACATCTAACAAACCCCTTATATAATTTAATATCAAAATTATGAACTTCAGGATGAATTCAAAGTTTGTAGTTTCCAATATAGAAGGAAAGGTGTGCATATCACCTCCCACAAGTCTTCAACGGTCAACCGCCACACTAGTTGTAAGATTTATTCTCTATATAGCTATCTTTTTAACGGTTGGTTAACTGACATGAGACCCAAAACTATTTATAAATTTACCCATGACGAGACTTAAACCCTTATCATATAAGTGGGACAATACTAACATCTTGATATCATTAGACTACAAGCCCAGTAATATATAGCAATCTAGCTAACTCCACTAACTTGTGTTAAGAAGTTCCTCAATCATCTGCAATGCAATTCTATCCTCTTCTTCACCATTTCTAAGGCCACAACTTTCAACCTTTAAATCCCCTTCCATCTTCGCCTTCTTCGTCTCGAGCTCCACCGTCATGACCCAATTGGAACCCGAGTGAATTCCTGCCCGTTTCTGCCACACCCCGATGTGAGAACTCTCAGTGTCGAGCCGTAGACAGGTCAGCGACGGTGATGGCGACTTGCAAGACTTCCTAAGCTTCGCACGTAACGTTGTAGACAAAGCAGAAGTTGCAGCAGCCGTCGATCGTGAAGCGGATGCCTCTGTTTTGATTATAGGGAAATTTGTTTTGGCATTGTGGCCACTCATTAGAATTGCAGCTTCATCGTAAGCTCGAGCCGCTTCTTCTGCTGTTTCGAATGTCCCCAACCACACTCGTCTTTTCCTATACATACCAATAAACGATTAAAAGATAATAGTATGAATAAACACTAGCAAACCAGAACTTTTTAGTCAAAGAATTAAAGAATCGTAATATAGTGAAAATATCTTTTGAATACAACTAAAAAGTTAGTTTTTACAAATAAAAAACCGATAATTCTGGTAAACAGATATAAGATATCAGTAGATATTTTGACCGACAGTAAAAAAAGTATGAAAAAACTGATTGATTACAGTAAAGGATGTCGGATCTCGGAAACCCATGAACCCCAATGGCGTTGACGTACGCCTCTGAACTTCTTTTGACCCATTTGTGAAAGTGAGTGTTGTCAGAGATATGAAGCGAAATGAAGTGAAGATGATGATGAGTAGAAGATATTTAAAGAGGGGAGTAATACTGTAATAGTAATGGGCTAGACAATAATGTTAAATAGTGGGTTCCGTCACCGTATGACCGAAAGTTATTTTCAAAAAATAATGAATACATAATTATTTGGTGACATGTGATGGTATAAAATTAGAGATACATGGAAATAACATAAGTTTTTTTTATCCATATGTACCCTCTACTTAAAGGTATTTTTTTCTTCGAATCTAACTAATTAATAATGATTAATAGATTTTTAATATTAATCCCGAACCCAAACCCGCTAGGGGTGAGCTCAGTACCGTACTTGTACCGAACCGGCACTGATATCGAAAATACTCGGTCCCGAATTTTATAAAAAACGAGTACCGGTACCGATTTTGGTATATGGGTACAGGTACAGGGTACCTTATACATATTTTCGGTACTAGCTGGGACTCAGTGGCGAAGCTTGAACATCCCCGTAGTGGGGCGGGGGCGAAACTAATTTTGTTTGGGGGGGGGGGGGGGAACTCAAGATTTATATACAAATTTACACTACCGGGCCAAAAATTTACACTAACGTGCTAAAATTTAACACTACCGACGAAAAAAATAGGGGGGCGGCGGCCCCCCTCGGCCCTCACTATCCTCCGCCATTGAGCTGGGTACTGGTACGGGTACTAGGTACCAAATGCTCATCCCTAAAACCCGCTCATGTGTTCTCCTAGCGGTAATCATGGACGGCCTTCCCAGCTCCATACCATCATATAAAAGTTTTTAATTATATGAATGTAAAAACTCTTTGAGGGAAATACTGGATGAGATTAGAATTATTTGAAAACTCACAAATATCTAGAGAACTTTAAAAACTAAAAAACAATCAACACCTAACTTTTGTTATGTTTTATTTATGATTGAAACATAGTGTTTAGTCGCCTCTCTTGAAGCTTAAAAAAACAATAAACAAAATTATAATCTATGCATCTGTAAGTCATATATAGGTTATAGTATTTAAACATGTGTAGCTAAAAAATAAAAAAAATTAAAAACATATAAAATATTGATTTTATAGGTTTTTATTATATTTTGATTGTTTTTAATATATATAAACATACACATCTGTATGTAAAAAATATAAAATACATAAACCCTACCCGATCTTCTAGGGGGGACCGATTCTAAAATCCCTTGCTAGAGAGATCATGTTCGTGGAAACAAAAATAATCTCTATTTATATTTATGTACTACTGTTAAAATATATAAGTTCATATTAATTCTAATTCATTCTCTAATTCATCTGGATATATCATAATCATTTTTTCTTATTTTAGTTTTGTGATTATTTGTAATTTGTAGTATATAAAGGTTGGGCTTCAAGAGTGATTGGGTTTATTACATTGGGCTAAGGCTGCAGTGGGCTTGTAGAATTGGAGCTTGGTCCAGCTGGTGTGTACGTGTGGATATATTAGATGTAATCTTCTTCTCGAAGATTCATTCGGTCAGATCACGCTCTCTCTCATTTCTAGGGTTTTCTTTCACGATCGAAGGAGAAGCTTCAGTTAGAGATTGATCATCTTCTTGTTCATTTCGATTGGGTTCTTTTGATTGTTAGTCTGCAACACATTGTTGCAGGTTAGTGTTTAATCTTGTTAAGTTCTTAGTTTGTTTTCATTGTTCATAAGTAAAGAACTTATAAAGATTTGTTTGTATAAACTGTTGTTATTTCAACGAACGATTAGATTCAGTTTTGTTAACATGGTATCAGAGCCTCGTTGCTCTTGATACATCGTTTGTTCATAAAAAAAAACTCAGTTTTCAAAAAACCCTAATAGAACGAGATTGTCATGGTGATTTCAGATATCTTCATATGTGTCTCTGTAAAGAGACACCAGATCTATACTGATCTCATTTCTCTTTGAATCTTAAACGTCGGGTGATAAGTTGTGGTTAAAGTGTCAAAACCCTAAGGTTCTTGGATCTGTGTCAGATCGATTTAGATCTGATGTCTCTACAGAACTCGGTTTTGAATAATACACTAATATCTAAACCTAGATCTAAGACTGTTTAGTGATTTTGTTATACCCTGGGTCTGATTCGTGTTCTTAATGTCACTGAATCATACAAACGTCTTCCGCTGATAAACTCGTGTCAAACAACGTACGTTTGGTTGCTTGAGATATTTTGTGGCTCTGTGAAGCATCTCCACAAGTGGACTGAAGGTTCAGTCGTTGATATTTAGCTGTGGTGTGTGCTATATCACTGTAAGTCTTCTCACCCTATTCTGTAGCAAGTCCCTTCACTAATGAGTTTTCGTGGGAGTACTAACATACGGGAATCAACTGCCCATTAGTGTCAATACTTGGACTATAGATAAGGGTCTCTTACTCTCTCTTATTTCTGTATCTTGTTATATTTCTTGTTATTATATCCTCTTCTGAAAATAATTCTGGTGTTTGTGTGTGATTGTGTATATGTTCACCTGATCAATTGGGGGGAAAAATACAGTTACTTGTCCAGCCACCATTAAGAGTGGTCTTGGAATCTGGTCCCTGGATAGGCTTCGTTGTCCCTGTATCAATTGAGTTCAGGTGATTGAGTGTATGATTGTTGTATCATCTTATCTCGTGGAGTGTTCATTTTGTGGCTTTCTGATCCTGTTATCTGTATTCATTTGTATCTGTATATCTGATCTGAGTGCTATTTGCTGTGATTGTAAGTAATAAGTTCTTAATATCTCTCATCAATGGCTGAGTCTGCTATTCAAACAAGTGATGGAACTCAAATTAATAACTTGGACTTTAGTAATCCCTTATATCTTCATGCAAGTGATACTAATAACCTCTCATTAATAAGCATAAAGTTGAAAGGAACAGAAAATTACACTGTCTGGGCAAAGTCAATAAAGCTTGCTCTATCTGTAAAGAATAAAGTAGGTTTCATTGATGGCACTTGTAAAAAACAAACCAATGACCCTGTCCTGTCAAATCAATGGGATCGTTGTAATTCTGTTGTTCTGTCTTGGATACTTAACTCAATATCTGATGAGTTATATGTTGGCCAAATATTTTCTCAACTTGCATCTGATGTGTGGAATGAACTTAAAGAAACCTATAGTAAAGTTGATGGATCTGTTCTATATACCTTACATAAACAGATAAATTCTATTAGCCAAATGGTCAATCTCTATCAGATTACTATCATAAACTTAACTCCTTGTGGAAACAATATGACATATTATCAGATCTACCTAACTGCACTTGTGATGCCTCCACAAAAATCACAGCTCATAATCAACAACACAAACTAATGCAATTCCTAATGGGTCTTGATGATATCTATCAACCAATTAGAACCACTATACTATTTAAGGAACCTTTACCATCTGTAAAGAATGCCTTTGCTATAATTTCATCTGAAGAATCTCATAGGGGAATAAATAATCAAGGAAAGACTCAAGTATCTGCATTTATTTCAAAGTTTGTTGAAAATAAAAAAAAAAAAAAAGGCCAAGGTCAAAAATGTTCACACTGTAATTTGTCTGGACATACAATTGATAAATGCTATGAAATTGTTGGCTATCCTCCAAACTATAAAAAGAAGTCAAATGTTCAAAGGGCTCAAAACAATTCCAGTAATGTAGAAACTAGTGGTTCTACTAATTCTGTAATGTCTCAACCTTTTACAGCTGTACAGATCAATAAAATCTTGTCCCTTATATCTGAGCATAATCCAGTTGGATCTCCAAAGGCTAACATGGCTGGTATGTGTCTCAATACAAACCTATTCCAGTTAACTAACAGCTCTCACAGTCATAAACAGATAATTTCTAAGGAAAATTGGATAGTAGACTCAGGTGCTAATCAACATATGACTGTATCAACAGTTAATATGATAAATTTATTAGATGTTTCTGAACTAAACTTGACTGTTGGTCATCCAAATGGAACCAAAGCATCAATTTCTCAAATTGGCAATCTCAAGTTAACAGATGATCTGATTCTTAATGATGTGTTGGTAGTTCCTGAATATTGTATGAACCTTCTATCTGTGAATAAAATGGCAAGAAAAAACAATCTGTGGTGTTTGTTTACTGATTCTCATTGCTATATTCAGGACTTAGAACAAAAGAAACTAGTGATGACTGGTAAAGCTGTAGATGGGTTGTATGTTCTGGATAGTGTAAATAAACAAGGTGAAAGCTGTGTTAATACTTGTATGTTTGCATGCTCTGTCTCTGCTGACTTATGGCACAGTAGGTTGGGGCATCCATCAGATCAAGTTTAAGTGTCTTAAAACCTGAATTAAGGTTGAGTTATAATGATTTATCTAAAAAATGTGAAATATGTCATAAATCTAAACAAACTAGAGAGTCGTTTTCAAATAGTGAACATACATCTACAGAAATAGGTGAACTGATTCATCTTGATTCATGGGGTCCTTTTAAGGTAACTAGTCATGATGGATTCAAATATTTTCTGACTGTAGTTGATGATTATTCTAGGGCTGTTTGGGTTTATATGCTTAAATCTAAAAGTGAAGTATTTTCTAACATTGAAAGTTTTTTTAACTTAATTGAGACTCAATTTGCAAAACGAATAAAAGTTTGTAGAACAGATAATGGTACTGAATTTTTAAACAATCAACTTCAAGGATTTTTTAGTAAAAAAGGTGTCATACATCAAACTTCCTGTGCTTATACACCTCAGCAGAATGGAGTTGTAGAAAGAAAACATAGACATTTACTTAATTCCGCTAGATCTCTTCTGTTTCAGGGGGGGTTACCTGTGAATATGTGGTCTGAATGTATTCTTACTGCAACATATCTTATCAATAGAATTCCATCATCTGTGCTCAATGGTTTGTCTCCATATCAGTTACTGTTTAAGTCTAAGCCTTCTCTACATCATCTTAGGAATTTTGGTTGTCTATGCTTCTCTACAAATATAAATCCAACACATAAATTTGAAAGTAGAGCTAATAAGTGTGTATTAATAGGGTATTCAAATAATAGGAAGGGTTATAAGCTGTGGGACTTGGAAAAGAAATCTGTTATTGAATCTCGTGATGTGAAGTTCTGTGAAGATATATATCCTTTTAAACTTAAAGAATACTTTCCTACTAATAACCAGTTCTTAGATAGCTTAAATGTGTTTGATTTTGATACTAATTCTGAGAACCAGATGCCACCCAATGATGAAAATAAACAAAGCCTGATGACAGTAGTGGTCCTTTAGATCCTAGTACACAAGTTACTTCTGATGATTTGGAATCACCCTCTCCCAGTACTATTCATGAAACAGATACTACCAGAACAGATATTGTAACTGGTGAGAGTGGAGGTTTTGAACCAGAAGAACTGTGTGATAGCTATGGACACATTGAGACTACTAATTTGTCTTATGATGAGGATAATGTATCTAAGGGTGATCTACTAAGAAAATCTAGTAGAAAGTCTGTGATTCCTAAAAAATATAGTGACTATGTGATTGAAGGAAAAGTAAAATTTGGTCTAGAAAAGGTTATGAATTATTCAAACCTATCTTCTGAAAATTTATGTTTTGTTTCATCACTTAGTAAGAGTTATGAACCTAGGACATATAAGGAAGCTTTTGTTGACCATAATTGGGTTTTAGCAATGAATGAAGAGATGGAAGCATTAATTAGGAATGAAACATGGATTTTAACTGATTTACCTAAGGGTAGAAAACCTGTTGGGTGTAAGTGGTTATATAAAATCAAGTATAAATCAAATGGAGAGATTGAAAGATATAAAGCAAGATTAGTTGCTAAGGGATATAGTCAAAAGGAAGGTTTAGATTTTGATGAAACATTTAGTCCTGTTGTTAAAATGGTAACAGTTAGATGTGTAATATCTTTGGCTGTTCAAAATAATTGGTGTTTGTTTCAACTTGATGTAAATAATGCTTTCTTATATGGGTCCTTGGATGAGGAAGTGTATATGTCTCTTCCTGAAGGGTATTTTACTGATTCAAATAATAAAGTATGTAAGTTGATTAAATCTTTATATGGTTTGAAACAGGCCCCTCGTAAATGGAATGAAAAACTTACAAATACTCTTCTACAAATTGGGTTTCAACAAAGTATAAATGACTATTCCTTGTTTGTTAAACATGATAATAATCATATTTGCATATTACTTGTATATGTGGATGATATTGTATTAACTGGCAGCTGTATAAATGAGCTTAATAAATAAAACAGCTTCTTAGTGAGAGTTTTAAGATAAAAGATCTTGGAAAGTTAAAGTATTTCTTAGGAATTGAAGTCTTTAATGTTGATGATGGTCTTGTGTTATCTCAGCGAAAATATTGTCTTGAGCTTTTAAATGACTTTGGTTGCTTGGTGCTAAGCCTGTGAGTATTCCTATTGAGCAAAATGTCATTATAACAGATAAATTGAATGCTGGTTGTGATGACTCTGAATTGACTAATATTACTGTTTATCAGCAATTGATAGGTAGATTAATATATCTCACCCTTACTAGACCTGATATTGCATATACAGTGAGTTGTTTAAGTCAATTTATGCATAAACCGCTTCAGTCTCATCTAAAATTGCTCTTAGGCTTTTGAGATATTTGAAAAAATCACCAGGAAAAGATAATTTGTTTTCTAAAAGTTCTGATCTTAATCTTAGAGGCTATTCTGATGCTGATTGGGGTAAGTGTCTTACTACTCGTAGATGTATATCTGGTTTTTGTATATTTTTGGGTAATTCACTTGTGTCTTGGAAAAGTAAAAAACAACCTGTAGTGTCTAGGTCATCTGCTGAAGCAGAATATAGGGCCATGGCCATTACCGGTTGTGAGTTAATTTGGTTGGTAAAATTGTTAAAAGATTTAAATGTATCTCAAGTTTTACCTGTTCCATTATATTATGATAGTAAGACTTCAATTCTTATTTCAGCTAACCCAGTTTTTCATGATCGAACGAAACATTTTGAGATAGATTTACACTTTCTTCGTGAAAAAGTAGTTTCTGGGTTTTTTAAAATTTTTAAGGTTGATACTAATGATCAACCTGCAGATTTGTTTACAAAAGGTTTGGGCACTCAGCAGCATGATTATTTGTGTACAAAGCTGCAGTTGTTTGATGTTTTCTCCAGTTGAATTAAGGGGGAGTGTTAAAATATATAAGTTCATATTAATTCTAATTCATTCTCTAATTCATCTGGATATATCATAATCATTTTTCTTATTTTAGTTTTGTGATTATTTGTAATTTGTAGTATATAAAAGGTTGGGCTTCAAGAGTGATTGGGCTTATTACATTGGGCTAAGGCTGCAGTGGGCTTGTAGAATTGGAGCTTGGTCCAGCTGGTGTGTACGTGTGGATATATTAGATGTAATCTTCTTCTCGAAGATTCATTCGGTCAGATCACGCTCTCTCTCATTTCTAGGGTTTTCTTTCACGATCGAAGGAGAAGCTTCAGTTAGAGATTGATCATCTTCTTGTTCATTTCGATTGGGTTCTTTTGATTGTTAGTCTGCAACACATTGTTGCAGGTTAGTGTTTAATCTTGTTAAGTTCTTAGTTTGTTTTCATTGTTCATAAGTAAAGAACTTATATAGATTTGTTTGTATAAACTGTTGTTATTTCAACGAACGATTAGATTCAGTTTTGTTAACAACTACTAATAGTTCTTAAAAGGACGATAATGTACGAGACACAAACTCTCATTCTTTTTATTGATGCGCTTCTAATAGTTTTCAAAAGAACGATAATATACAAGACATAAACTCAACATGTAAAGATGTTAGGAGGTTAATTATGTGGAACAAGCTTTAATTATCAAAACACTAGTCATCAAGTCATTTGGTTTACGCATTTATCTACTTATTTTGAAAGATGTTAATATTATAGAAACTATTTTAAGTGTTTAAAGTAAAGAGTTTAGAAATGTTTTATAATTCGTGTACGTGGCGAAACCTATGCTAAAACTGGCGAGGGTTAACATGTGTTACTATGTTCCCCACACGTGGTTACTGTTAAAATATATCAATTCTATTACCTTACATTTCTTTCTTTTCTTTCTATTTTTCTGTGTATTTGAAGGTTTCTATTAGTTGAGGGGCTGTTTCTGGTAGCTGCAAAGTTGGAGGACTTGTGTTGATATTTTGGAGCTATATAGTCAAGGCTGCTGTTAGGGTTTGAAGCAGAGATATTTTTTCACCTCTTTCATCTTCTAGAAAGCTCTTAACGCTCTCTAGATTTCTTTCCGATTAACTCTCTGTTCTTGAGAAGTTATTCGTTGATCTTACTGTTGAGTGTTCGCATCATCTTGATGCTCACTCTTTATATGTTGTATCTCTGATTTCTGATACAAAGAGATTTGTGTAGACTGTGAGTTGATTCAGGGTGTTATTCTGTTGTTCTTGAAGATTTACAGTTGTGTTCATATGAAGATTGTTAGATTCATGGCTTTTTACATGGTATCAGAGCTACGGCTCTGATATCTCACGTTTTCCGCTGATTGTCGACTCGTCTTCTTTGGGTTAGGGTTACATACAATAAACCCTACACCTGGTGTACTCGATTGGGGATTTTACTGAGTAGATCGTCTCAGAAATCGTCTGGTGACTCTTCTTCTTCGTGAATCTGGTGTAACCCTAGAAGGCTGCACAGGTTCAGATTGGCTCTTCTTGATTGTGTAACCCTAGAAGGTTACAGGTTTGCTGACTATTATCTTGTCCCGAAGATCATCTGTGGACGCCTCACATCTGTAATCTGGTGCAACCCTAGAAGGTTGCACAGGTCTTGCTGATTCTTCTTGTCCTTGTAACCCTAGAAGGTTACAGGACTCTCTCTGCCACCCTTAGTGGGTTCCCCGCTGTGAGGATATCTCTCTCCTTAACTCTTTTACTTGCAATTTCTGATATAGTTGCTGTTTGACCGGGTTAGGGGTACCGGTATCTGGATTTTTCCATTTTGCAGGGATATCTGTTCTTGGTTCTTTGCTTTAGTATAGTTATTATCTTGTGTGTGCATTCACTTGTGTGATTCATTTTCTGTGTGCATTCATTACAACACCCTTGGTCAATCCTTGATCTACCACAGCAGTGGTGTGAAAACCTGGCTCTGACCACGGTGTGTCTCTGTGCGCTTGCGTGTGTGCCCATATAATCTTTGTGCTCAAGGTCTAATTGTTGATATATAAATGGCTGATAATATTGATAGTCCTGCTATTATTAGTGACACACTGATCAGTAAGCTTGATGTTAGCAACCCTCTGTACCTTCATGCCAATGATTCTGGAACCCTTACTATTGTCACCATGAAACTTAAAGGCACTGAAAACTATTCAGTCTGGGCCAGTTCAATGAAGCTTGCATTGGAAGTAAGAAACAAAACAGGCTTCATTGATGGTTCTTGCATCAAATCTAAAACTGACACTGTGCTTGCAAAGCAATGGGACAGGTGCAACTCAGTTGTACTGTCCTGGATATTAAACTCAATTTCAGAAGAATTATATCTAGGTCAAGTATTTTCTAAACTAGCATCAGATGTCTGGACTGAGTTAAAAGAAACCTATGATAAAGTTGATGGTTCAGTCGTCTTTAATCTCTATCAAAACATTAATTGCTTAAAACAAAACGGAAGCACAGTGGCTGAATATTATCACAGACTGAATACCATGTGGAAACAATTCGATGCCATAGTTCAGTTGCCCTCTTGCACTTGTAATGCATCTAAAGAATTTAATGACTTTAACCATTTAATAAAAGTAATGCAGTTCTTAATAGGCCTTGATGACATTTACCAACCTGTTAGAACCAACCTGTTAATTAGGGATCCTCTTCCCTCTATCAAGGATGCGTTTGCAATTATATCCAGAGAAGAGTCTCATCGGTTGTCTAGTACAAACTCATCTAGTAAACTAAATCAAAATGTGGCATTCTTTTCTAAAACAAATCAACCCACTGAAAATAAAAATCAGAACTCTGAAAATAAAAGGAGAAGTGGAAGAGGACCCAATCCTAACCTCAAGTGTTCCCACTGCAATAAATTGGGACACACGGTTGAGAAATGTTATGAACTAGTGGGGTACCCTCCCTCATATAGGAGACAATCAGGCCCTCAAGGGTCTAAGAGTACAACCACTAGTTCATCATCAAATACCTCTAATAAAGCTGGTACTGTTTCAGCTTCTTCATTGACCTTCACCCCAGAACAATTTGCAAAGATCATGAGTCTCATAAATGAAAACTCATCCTCTGACCCTCAGAATTCTGGCATTGGAGGTACATCTGTTAGCGGTTGTTGCTCATCCTCTTTTAAGTTTTCTCCTTTGAACTTGTCCTCCTCCCTTGGGAAAGGGTTTGACAATGGGTGGATAGTTGACTCGGGGGCAAATCAGCATATGGTAAAGTCTGAGTTAAACCTAATTAACAGTGTGGATGTGATTAACTTCAATATGACTGTCAACCACCCAAATGGCACAAAGGCTAAAATTACTAAAATTAGGGATTACGTCCTTACTAATAATATAATCTTGTCAAATGTGTTTGTTGTCCCCGAGTACTCTGTCAACCTCATATCTGTTCACAAACTTGCTAAAGATAATAACCTAGAAATTCGATTTGATAAGGAAAACTGTTTTGTTCAGGATTTGAAATCAAAGAAAGTCCTGGTGACTGGTAGACAGAGTGATGGCTTATATTTTTTTGAAAAGGTGAGTGATCCAGTTAACATATGTCTTAATAGCCTTACTACTGCTAATCTGTGGCACTCTCGGTTAGGTCACCCCTCAGAAAAGGTCATGACCATCCTAAGTGAGTCCCTAGGAGTTAAATCTGTCTCTGACAAATCACCGTGTGAAATCTGTCATAAAGCAAAACAGACTAGAGTTCCCTTTCCCTTAAGTGACCATACCTCTAAGGCCTTAGGTGATCTTGTCCATCTTGATTTGTGGGGTCCTTATAGGATTTCAAGTAAAGAGGGTTTTCGGTATTTTCTAACTGTTGTGGATGATTACACTCGGTCTGTATGGTGCTTTCTTTTAAAATTCAAACATGAAGTCAGTAATAGAATTATAGCCTATTATGAACTAGTTCAAAATCAGTTTGGGAAAACTGTGAAAGTGTTTCGTAGTGATAATGGGTCTGAGTTTGTAAATAATCATCTATCTGACTTTTTTAATTCAAAAGGCATCCTTCACCAAACCTCATGCGTTCATACCCCTCAGCAGAATGGTATTGCTGAGAGGAAGCACAGGCACTTACTTAATGTTGCCCGTGCCCTTCTACTTCAAGGGGGTGTTCCCCTCTCTTTTTGGTCTGACTGTGTGCTAACTGCTACCTACCTTATCAACAGGACTCCCTCTTCGGTGTTACAAGGAAAAAGTCCCTATGAAATTATGTTCGGTTTTAAACCCTCTCTTACACATCTTAGGAATTTCGGATGCTTGTGTTTTAGTACAATATTAAATAATTCAAATAAGTTTTCAAGTCGTGCAAATAAGTGTATTTTAATTGGTTATTCAAATGTAAAAAAGGGTTATAAATTGTGGGATGTTGAAAACAAGTCTGAATTTTTTTCAAGAGATGTTAAATTCTATGAGCATGTTTTTCCGTTTAAAGACAAAACTAATGATTCTACAGATTCATCATTAGATTTAAATATCATGAACTTTTTTGATTTAAAAACAACATCTGAGATTCCTTCGTATCAAGTCCCCGATGATGATGAGGGGGTCACTGCTCAAAGAACAAAAGATGTCAGTCAGCAGTCAGTTGAGGATGAGATTGGCCAAAACCTTAGCGAGGTTGTTTTTCATCAGCAGCCAACAGGATTAGCCAACTCTCCTCCTGACTTGGCAGGCTCATCTTTAGTTCCAGATGATGAGTCCAGCCCACCTGAGGGGCAAACTAGTGTTCCTTATACTGAACTTAGAAGATCCTCTAGGACCCCTACCTTACCGAAGAAGATGTCCGATTATGTTGTTGAGGGAAAGGTCAGATATGGCATAGAAAAGGTTGTCAATTACTCCCGTCTGTCAATTGATAACCTGTGTTTCGCTTCAGTCTTAAATAAGACTGTTGAACCTAAGAATTTTAGTGAAGCTTCTCATGACCAAAATTGGGTGGATGCCATGAACTCCGAAATGGAAGCCCTACATCGTAATAATACATGGGTTTTAACTGAACTTCCTCCAGGAAGAAAACCCATTGGTTGTAAATGGTTATATAAAATTAAATATAAGTCAACTGGTGAGATTGATAGGTATAAAGCTAGATTAGTTGCCAAAGGATATAGTCAACGTGAGGGTATTGACTATGAGGAAACTTTTTCACCAGTGATTAAAATGGTTACCATTAGGTGTGTCATAAATCTGGCTGTTTATAATAGCTGGTCTATGTATCAATTAGACGTTAATAATGCTTTCTTATATGGAGACTTAACTGAAGATGTATATATGTCTCTGCCAGAAAGTTATTATTCTAAAGATGATAAACGTGTATGTAAGCTTGTTAAGTCTCTTTACGGTTTAAAACAGGCCCCTAGGAAGTGGAATGAAAAACTTACTGGGGTCTTGCTTGAAAATGGTTTTAAGCAAAGTGTGTGTGACCATTCCTTGTTCATTAAACAAACTCAGTCTATATTTGTGATGTTATTAGTATATGTAGATGATATTATTGTAACAGGAAATGATAAGAGTGAGGTCATGAGAGTAAAATCCTTTCTTCAGTCAAAGTTTTTAATTAAAGACTTGGGTGTGTTAAAATACTTTCTTGGAATAGAGGTTCTTTATTCTGATAAAGGTGTTTGTTTGTCACAACGAAAGTACTGCTTAGAACTTTTGACTGAGTTTGGATATTTGGGGTGTAAGCCGGTTAATACACCTATTGAACAAAGCTTTGTTGTGTCCTCTAAGTGTAGAAAAGATGAGTCAGTTTTACCAAATATCTCTAACTTTCAAAAATTAATTGGGAAACTTATTTACTTGTCTCTCACTAGACCTGACATCTCCTATGCTGTTCAGTTTTTAAGTCAATATATGCATGCACCTACAAACACTCATCTTCAGATTGCTTTTCGGCTTTTGCGATATTTAAAGAATTCTCCTGGTAAGGGTCTGCTGTTTTCAAAAGGTAAACATTTAAATATTTCTGTCTATGTAGATTCTGATTGGGGTAAGTGCCTGACCTCTCGAAGGTCCGTTACTGGTTTTTGTGTTTTTATGGGCAACAGTCTTGTCTCTTGGAAGAGCAAGAAACAAAGCACCGTGTCTCGATCCTCAGCTGAAGCTGAGTATCGAGCTATGTGTGCTGCTGCCTGTGAATCCATGTGGATTTTAAATTTGTTTACAGAACTGGGTTTGGGTGTTTCTTTACCTATAACTCTTCACTGTGATAATGATGCTGCTATTTCAATAGCATTAAACCCTGTGTTTCATGAACGAACTAAACATTTTGAGTTGGATCTTCATTTCCTTCGTGAAAAAATTGCGGCTGGGCTGTTTAAGCCTGTTCCGGTTAATTCACAAAAACAATTAGCTGATGTTTTCACTAAAGGGTTGTCTGAGATACAGCATAGTTTTCTGTGCAGTGAATTGCAAATGTATGATATGTTTGGTAATTGAATTGAGGGGGCGTGTTAAAATATATCAATTCTATTACCTTACATTTCTTTCTTTTCTTTCTTATTTTTCTGTGTATTTGAAGGTTTCTATTAGTTGAGGGGCTGTTTCTGGTAGCTGCAAAGTTGGAGGACTTGTGTTGATATTTTGGAGCTATATAGTCAAGGCTGCTGTTAGGGTTTGAAGCAGAGATATTTTTTCACCTCTTTCATCTTCCAGAAAGCTCTTAACGCTCTCTAGATTTCTTTCCGATTAACTCTCTGTTCTTGAGAAGTTATTCGTTGATCTTACTGTTGAGTGTTCGCATCATCTTGATGCTCACTCTTTATATGTTGTATCTCTGATTTCTGATACAAAGAGATTTGTGTAGACTGTGAGTTGATTCAGGGTGTTATTCTGTTGTTCTTGAAGATTTACAGTTGTGTTCATATGAAGATTGTTAGATTCATGGCTTTTTACAGTTACAGGGAGCAAAGTATTTTATTGTCATTGATTGATATGAAAATGGGTGTCACATGCCATCGTTTTGCAACACAAATGTTGTGTCACGTTGCATTATTGTTAACTTTAGACAAAACATTTACTTTTACAAAAAAAAAAAAGATTATTATCTATAGGGTGAACGAAGTGTAGTTTGCTTTCGTGTGGTGAAGACCGCACCTTTACGCCATCCGAACAAACAAAATGTTGATTGATGTGGTTGAGGATTTGTATTTAACACGAGTCCTTAAAATAGATTCTGAGTCTCTTTTAATGCACTCGTCTGATTTTAAGATACAACAAACAAAAAGTAGAAAAAAAAACTTTTTATATCTTCAATACTAACCATCATTAGTAGCAAGTACATCTATTGCTTATTAGTAGTAAATTACCGTCAACAATAACTTTACTTCTTTTGACCCTAACCGTGAGTACTAACACACCATTGGCAATACTAATAATGGTAGAGATCTTTATTTCAAGTAACTCTAAAACCTTAAATTTCATGTAAAGTTCGTGACGGTTCTAACACCTCTAAGGCAATTATGGTTTTTCTACACTCGTGTTTTGTTTGTTTCCAAATGCAATAGTTGTTGACGGTTCAATTCCAGTCTTGGTAATGTTTGTTCTTGATAGTGGTTTTAGTCTAGGTTAATGATCTCCACAGGTGCACCAGAACCTCAGCGAGTACCTTTCTTTATCCAACAAGTTCGGGACAAGGACTATCGTGCCAACCCTTAGAATTCATCCTTATTCTAATACTAAAATTCTAAATTGTAGCGACAACTTTAAGTTAATAATTTCCGTAGTTTGAAAATATCGTTTATGAAAAAATAAAAACTTGGTTTTGACATATTTTATAAAGATATATTTTAGCATCACCTTTTCTATTGTGATATAAAGGTGCTTATTTTATAGCAAATTTTTACACTATTTTCTCTCGTCATCATATTGACAGAAGTTTTTTTTAACTTTAGTTCACATCTCCTCTAAAAAGGGGATTGACGGATTGTTAGTTTGTTAGCAATAAATTTACACATAACAAAATAACCCATCAAAATTAATTTTGGCCAATGGGTGATGGGCCTTTTGGTAATTTCCTGATTTTCATGTGAAAAACAATGTTGTAATTGGAAAAAAAAAGGTAAATTGTAGTTTAGAGAGTAAACTCTAGTTTATAGTGGTTGTATTTGACAGTTTACATATATATAAACTATAATTTAAAGGGGATGGGGTGTATGTAACATAGAACCCTTGATTTGTAGGTGGGAGAAAAAACTTGGTTCCTGAATCAAAGCTGGTTTCGCGGATCAATATTGAAATTAATTTGAAAGAAATGATCTGAGTTATAACTGAACTATCCATTTGTGACTGTTTTGTTAATCTCTCCTTTAAAACCCGTGTAAAACCAAATAAATCCGAGTTTAAAATCGAACCGGTCGTTTTTCACTTCTAAATTCGCTTTGAACTTGAACCAGATGCAACAAGATTCGGTTTTAACAGTGACGGAGCTTGAACATTCCCGTAGAGGGCAGGGGCGAAATTAATTTTTTTAGGGGGGGGGGGGAACTTGATATTTATATAAAAATTCACACTATCGTGCCAAAAATTTACACTACCAGATTAAAAATTAACACTACCGATAAAAAAAAAAGAACCCCCGGTCTCCACTATGCTCCGCCAATGGTTTTAACATTAGCTGACCCAAAATGAACCAATTTGGAGAAAAAACCAAAATATGCACATCTGGTTTGATTTAACTTTCCGGTTTATAAGTACATTGAAAATTAAAAAAAAGGGCAAATTGGAAATAAATAATCCAATCTTTATCAAATTGGCCATTAATAATCCCACCTCAAGTATTTACCAATATTGGTTCAACCTTTTTCATCGTTTTTGTTTTATGGTCCCCCGTTAAAAAACCTTAACGGAGTTAAATCTCTCCCACGTGGCTCGGTGACTTGGCGTTTTTTTATTTTCTTTCCAAATTACGTGGATCCTCTCACCCTTAAATGAACAAACTGAGCCCTAGTTCAAGAATTCAAGAACTTTAGAAGACTTCGAAGTTGAGAAGAATTCAAGAAGAAATGAGCTCATCGTCTTCGTCTTCTTCATATAACTCGCGTAACTCCAAGATTTTTCGAATTGGTACTGATGGAAACGTTTATTGTAACCATGAACTGATTGCAATTCGTAGATTAGCTGGAAAACGAAGTAGTAGGCAAGGTGAAGAGTTTTATGGATGCCCTTTATGGCCTGTAAGTTTATTTCTTTCCAATTTCAATTTTTATAGGTCCGATTGCTATTTATGAATGTAAGATTAAGAATGAAGTTTTTGATTTGTGATAGAGAGCGGATTGTAAATTCTTTATGTGGAAACAAGAAGTTGATGCTGTAATATTGAATGGATGCAAATGTGTTATTGAAAGATTGGAGTTAGAGAAAAGGGTTACTGAAGATGAAAACAAACGTTTGAAAAAGGCAGCTTATGGGATGTCAAAGAAAGCATATGTTGTATTTGTTTGTGTAATAGTAGTAGTGTATTGGTTTTTTTGACCCATTTGGGCATTGGAGTCTTTGTAATCGTTATGTAATGAAAATGGCAACTTTGTATCAAAATGGCATTCAAGTCTTGGTCTTTGTAATCGTTATGTATTGATGAAATGCAATTGGCGGTTGACGTATTTGATACATTTGATCCATTAAACTGCAATTGGCAACTTTGTACCAACTGCAACACAGTCAACAGCACATGCATGATAACATGGTATACTGGCATTCAACTGCAAGTAACCAACATAAACTGGCATTCAAGTCTTGGTCTTTGTAATTGTTATGTATTGATGAAATGCAATTGGCAGTTGACGTATTTGATACATTTGACACATTTGATCCATTAAACTGCAATTGGCAACTTTGTACCAACTGCAACACAGTCAACAGCTACTTCTATTAACTAATGCATTTAGTAAAATGACAACCATTTGATCCATTAAACTGCAAGTAACCAACATAAACTACAACATAACACATCATCCAAAATGTATCCAAGATCTATTAGAATCCATAATCCATAACACAATAACATTAAACTACAACATAAAATCCATAAACCCATAATCCATAACACATCATCCAAAATGTTTCCAAGATCCATTACAATCCATAATCCATAACACAATAACATCATTAAAATCCATAAACCCATAATCCATAAAACATCATCCATAAACTACAACATAACAATCTTTCTTTTGACTTGAGATGTTGACTGTGATGCATTTGGTGGTGCTGTTGACTGTGTTGCAGTTGGTGTTGCTGTGGACTGTGATGCATTTGGTGCTGCTGTTGACTGTGATGCATTTGTTGCTGCTGTTGACTGTGATGCATTTGTTGCTGCTGTTGCTGTTGACTTTCGTGGCCTGCCAATCTTTTTTTTGACTTGGGAACTTTCTGGCTGCTGTTGCTTTTCTTTTGAACATGTCTTTTTATTATGACCTTTTTGGCCACAGTTCTTGCAAGTCATAATCATACCATGCCTGCTTAATTTCCCTGGTTTCTTCGTTTCATGAGGATCTTTCTTTCTTTTCTTTTTAGGTCTGCCAGGACCAATCTTGATGGGTGGTGGGTCTAAAGGAAAGTCAACTTTTGGCCAATATTTTTCTGATGGCAATGGTGGTATAGTGTGTTCATATGACATCATATACACCTCTTTGGTGTAACTCTTGTGAACATATTCCTCAGCATTCTGGTTCATAAATCCTACAACTGCACATGCATGATAACATGGTATACCAGTTAAGTCCCACTTCATGCATGTACAGTTCTTTTGTCCATGTCCACAGAGACATCATCAAAGTCCTTGACTTGAAACAAGGTTTTGCTTGATGGGTACACACTACAATTATAAGCCCTGTCTTTCTCTCTATCTAACTTTCTTGTTTGAACCCTAGGGCAGACAACCACCTTTTTACCAGACATTTCATCTTGCTTTTTAACTAATCTTGTCATAACTACCACCTGATGTCTTCTAGCATGTTAATTATATGCTTTGATCTAGACAGTATGATAAACCCATTAAATGTGTTCATTAATTGCACTTTTCACCATAAAACAACACTTTCTTGGATGATAAGAGGCATACACCTTAAATGGACACCCCTTAACACAACTAACACCAAATCTACCTTGCCTGTTCTTGTTACTTACAGAAACTCTGAGATTTCTACCATTACTAACAGCATAATTTCTAATAGCATTTCTAAGAGCATCCCTTGTTGGGAACCTTGTACCAACTACCCAAACCCATTTAGTCCAATCAGTAGATTCACTTACCACAGGAACATCTGCCTTGTGCTTTTTTCCTCTTATGTCATCATCCTCACTCTCTCCAGGTGAATTTATATCCCCATCAGAGTCTTCATAGCTACTTGCATCACTATGTTCCTCTTCAACATGTTTCTCAACAGATAAGCCAGTCAATAATTGCTTAACTAACTCTTTCCTTGAGAGTGAATCTTCCTTTATTGCAACAACAGATTGTTTCCACTCATCATCATCATCATCTGTGCCAGCTTCATCTGGAATCCAGCTTTCATCTTCTTCATCACTTTTTAATTCAGATCCATTCTTTACCTGCTCTGATCCATCAGAAGTGTCTTCCTCAGATCCAGATGAATTAGGTTCTTGGCTAACTGGGTTGGGCAGCCTAGTAGGAGAACACCTAGTCAACTCTTGTAGTTGCTTAGTAGGTGTTAGAAGTCTGTTAGCAGTACGTCTAGTAAATCCTATCCTAGGTTGGGCTTGTGGTTGGGCTTGTGGTTGGGCTTCTAGTTGGGCTTCTGGTTGGGCTACTGGTTGGGCTACTGTATCAGACTTACCTTGTGCATAGAGACAACAGATATGTCTGGCATTTTTATCCCCCATATTAGCCACCATATCCATGACATCTTTGTCATTCTTAATCTGCACAAGTCCTACCTCAAACTTTTTTCCAGGCATCAAGTAATACATCTCAAAATCCCTTGTTTTGTAAGATCCGGTCTCTATCAGGTAATCCATCAGCTCAAAATAAGACATCTTGTCTACTTCTACCTCAAACCTATTAGTTTCACCTCCATCATAATGCAAAGTAGGTTTCCGTTTAAGATTCCCACCATGCCAAGCCTTTACGATGACTTTGTCAGCCATCCTGATCGATTAAGAACTGGAATAAGAATTCAAGCATATAAAGAAATAGATTACGGTTTAGGGATGACCATACCTGATCGTTGAATACGGATTTGGAATTTTGGATGGATAGGGTTTGATGAATCGTTGAATATGGATTTGCAATTTTTGAACTAGGGCTCAGTTCCATCATATTACGGTTAAAAGGAGGGGATCCACGTAATTTGGTATAAGACAGAAGAAAATAAAAAACGCCAAGTCACCGAGCCACGTAGGAAAGATTTAACTCCGTTAGGGTTTTTTTAACGGGGGACCATAAAACAAAAACGATGAAAAAGGTTGAACCAATATTGGTAATACTTGAGGTGGGATTATTAATGGCCAATTTGATAAAGATTGGATTATTTATTTCCAATTTGCCAAAAAAAAAGCGCTACATGTGACTCTTTCTTGGGCTTAAAAGCCTATGGGCTAAGTTATGAACTTAAGTTTATAGGCCCCCAAATTAAGTTTATTAGATGTGGAAATTCAAATAAAACTAGGGATTTGAACAAACGGTAAAGAATCGTATGAGTTTGTTTTTTTTGTGTGTCATTTCTTTTTATTGTTAGGAGAAAATGAAGGTTCACGAATACATAATCAGAAACAATTTTATGTTCATATTTATTTGTTAAGGAAATTATTTTTTTCTATGTTTGTTGTTTATATTCGTTAGTTAATGTTATTATAAACACATACATACTTAAAAGGACATTAATAAACACAAACAAACATAAATGAACACATAAAAAAACAAAAGTAAAAAATTAACACAGTTAATCCTAAATAATTAGGCATAATCATCTATATAAGTAAATACAAAATTAAGTATTTGACATAATTATTAAAAAATACTGCATTTAAATAATCATAAATATAATTATTTAAAAAATAAGTTTTAGACGCCTAAATCCTCTAAAAGCTTAACAAGATAGAAGCTTGAAATTCTTCATATTATCACTAATTCACCAACCATGATCTCCAATACACCATTCTATGCTCCCGTGAAATTATTAATAACACAACGACACAAGTTAGCTAAAACATGTAGAAAAGAGAGTAATGTTTTTTTTTTTAAGAAGCAACTTTCATTAAAAAACCAACAAAGAATCAATATTCCAAGACGGAATACAATCCAAACATCACAAATTACATGACGTCAAAAATACACCACTTATCTCAATCTACCGAACCCCATTTCGCCCTATTTTTAAACCAAAGAAATCCTAAAGCCTTAACATCCGAAACAATGTTCGCCACTTTTGCACTCTTAGTTTGAAAATATCATCTCGTTTCTAGCTTTCCATACGCGCCACGCCGTGATCATGATGATACCCTGTAAGATCTTTTTCTTCGCGTCCGACCAGCCATGATTCTCGTGCATCTTGACCAAATCTTCAGTCGCGAAAGCAAAAAAGTTTGGAATTTTACACCATCCTGAAATACCACTCCATACTCCGGCCACGAAACCGCATTCAGTAAGGATATGATCAACATTCTCAAAATAATCTCCACACAACACACAATTCGGATCATCAACAGCTATGTGTCTCTCCTGCAGCGCAAGCTTGGTAGGAAGACGATTTAAACTCGCTCTCCACATGAATATATTAACCTTGTTCGGTAACCATTTGCACCACCTGAAATCATTAACTTCAGCCTGCACGCACATCGACTGCAGCCATCTCTTCGCTCCTGCGACAGTAAAGTTAACATCCTGCGCGTCATTCCAAACCCACTGATCCTGTCTGCTAGAAACCGAACACTGCAGCAGCAGCTGTTCTAACTCGTCCCTGGCAGCCCTTTCTGTGCCTAGGTTCAGCGCCCTGTTCCAATTCCATATAATCGCTCTCCTACTGTTAGAAACGACAAATCGATCCTTTATTTTGCAGCATTTGTTTTGTTCCAAGGCAAACAGCACAGGAAATGTATCTTTCAAAGCTTCATGTGTTAACCACGGTCGATCCAAAAACGAATATCTTCTCCGGTTCCATTTTACCCCTAACCATATTGCATACTCCACTCCCGTTGATCTTTATTCTAGTGCACATCAGAACTAAGTTCTTCCATACACCCTTGATACTATTATTAACCGGCAATGGGCCCTATTTTTTATCTACTCCGTGTATCGCGCGAATGATTTTCCTCCAAAGCGCCTCCGGTTCAGTGAGGTACCTCCAAAGCCATTTGAGAAGAAGAGCTTTGTTGTTGATCTCCAAGTTAGCCAGACCCAACCCTCCATCTTTTTGCGTCTTGTGATTTTCTCCCTAGCCACCCAAGCTAACTTTTTGACTTCATCGGACCCTCCCCACAGGAATCGTCTCATTATTTGCTCCAATTTTTGAATCACCTTCATAGGGGCTTTAAAGAGCGCAAAATAATACGTCGGTAAACTATCGAGCACCGATCTAATCAAAGTAACACGCCCTCCAATCGAAGTCGCCTTAGCCTTTCACTTTGATAGCCGTTTCCTGAATGTCTCAACCACCAGGTCCCAATTATTAATTCTGTTCATATTAGCTCCTACCAGAATACCCAAGTATGTGAACGGGAACTCCCCCGCTTTGCATCCCATTAAGCTAGATTTCTCCACAACCTCGTCACTACTAACACCCACCCCTAACAAAGCAGACTTGTTGATATTAATACACAACCCCGAGAACAGATGAAATATTCTAAGAATCCTTCTCATATTCTCGAAGTTGAAATCTGACCACTCTCCCATTAACATAGCGTCATCAGCGTATAGGAGGTGAGACAAAATTGGACCCTCTCTAGGAAGCCGAACACCATCAAAAGACCCTATATGACACGCCTTTTTAACCATCCCAGCAAAAACTTCCATCAATATTATAAAAAGAAAAGGAGATATAGGATCGCCTTGGCGGATGCCTTTCTGGCAATCAAACTCAAATGTAGGCGACCCGTTCACCAAAATGGACGAATGAGCGGCCGATAATAAACCCCGAATCCATAAACACCAACGCCAAGGAAACCCCATCTGATCAAGTACTGACAATAAAAATTGCCAGTTGACATTATCATAGGCCTTGTTAAAGTCGATCTTGAACATAAAAATACCCTTTCCCATCTTTCGCGCCCAAGAATAAACCTCATTTGTGATTAACGGGCCATCTAAATGTATCTTCCCAACAAAAAAGCCGACTGAGAATCTGAAATAATACTGTCCATAACACCTTTGATCCTGTTGGCTAATACTTTAGAAACCACTTTCGTAATCACACCTATCAAATTGATCGGCCTGTAATCTCCTAAATCAATCGGTTCTAACTTTTTGGGAATCAAAGTTATAAAGGACGATCCAACACCCCTACTAAATTCTCCCTTCTCATGAAAATTCCTCAAAATGGCTACGAAATCATCTTCAAAACAGTCCCAGAACCTCTTTATGAATTTAAATTGAACCCGTCTGGCCCAGGGGCTTTATCATCTCCACAATCCCAAACCGCTTCTTTAATCTCCTTCAATGAAACTCCCCAACCAAACCATCTGCCTCTTGTTGATGAAGAGATTTCAGACCATAACATACCAGCATCGGACGCGTCTCCATATCTTCAACGAATTTTTGGCGGAAAAACCTTAACACCTCTCTTTTAACCAATGTTGGCTTCGTAACCCATTCACCCCCAATCGACAAGCCAGGTATGAAATTAGCGCTACGCCTCTTATTTATTAACCCATGAAAGAATCTAGAGTTATCATCTCCTTCAGCCGCCCACCTGTATCTTGCCTTCTGACGAAGATCCTCAATCGAATATCATCTAACTCATGCAGCCGTTTTTTTGATTCCTGTAAAACCCACAGCTCTTCCTCATTAAGATCCCTATCCTCCAATATATTATCCAAAATCTGCAGCTCGTCTTCGATAACCAACTTTTCAGCCGCCTCTTTATCTATAACCGAATCCTTCCACTCGCTAATTACCTTCCTTAACATTCTAAACTTGCACATCAGCCTTACATCTGGAGCACCCCTAAACGCATTATCTTCCAAGGTTTTTCGAACCAAAGAATCAAAATCAGCCCTCTCACACCATGAATTAAAAAAACGAAAGGGTTTCGGACCGTAATTAAGAGTCATAATTTTAATTATCAATGGACTATGATCCGATTTATCCCTACCAAGCGCCCTGTACTCCGCATTCGGCCACTCCATCAGAAAATTCTGGTTAACAAACACTCTATCAATCCTACTCATCTTATTCCCCGACACAAAAGTAAATCGCTTCCCTTTTAACGTATATTCATGAAGACTATTATCTTCCAGAAATGCGTTGAACTCTTCAGCAGGCCGAACACTGAATTTAGAATTCCTTCTCTCATCAATACTCCTAACCGAATTATAGTCTCCAGCCAATAACCACATACCGTCTGAATCCCCCATCAAGTTACTAATGTCCGTCCATAGTGCACGCTTCCCCGTACTAGTCTGAGGAGCATACACGTTCAGAACATACATTAAAGCCCCAGAACCTTTAAATTGCCCACCACCAATAACCAATTCCTTGATTTCTTCACCTGTAAAACTGAAAAAACAGAGGCATCCCACAAAGAAACCAAACCACCCGATCTACCTGTAGCTTCAATTGATTCTACCTTAAAATTACCTCTTCCCCAAAATAAACCCCAATCAACCGAACTATAATCTGCATATTGAGTCTCTTGAAGCATCAAAACACTAACCTCTTGTTGTAACCGAATATCCCTAACCCATTTAGCTTTCCGTTGAATCCCCAAACCACGAATATTCAATGACATCGTATTCATTGGTTAACTCCTTGAAAACCTTCCTTCCTGATGGAGTCACAAACCTTAGGTAGAAAGTTAACCAAATTTTCAGCTCCCAACCTACTTCCAAGTTCAATTGTATTATCTGCTTCGTGTAAAACCTCATCTGTCAACCCATTTAATGTCATCTCATTACCCTTTGCCCTCCCCTCTACTCTAGTCTTCGTCCCTACCTCCGAACCCACAGAAGCCGCTCCAGAATTAGCCCGGACATTAAGGTCCGGTGTACAAAATTCCTGCGACCCAATCGGGTTCTCGATAACCTCATCCCCACACCTTGGTCCAGCCTTCATTATACCGATTAGCTTGTCAATGACAAACGGATCAGACGAGTTGCTCCCTTCTCTTAGTCTTTTTTTTGGTCTCTCTTGAACTCCAGGTGAGCGAATTCTGTTCTTGAAAAAAAATTTTCTTCTAAAAGTTTTCTGTTCAGAGGTTCATTATGACCACAAGAATTATCTTTATGGATCACATGTTCCTCTGACATATTATTTTCCTGTTCATACCCATCTACTTTAGAAGAAGATTCCAAGTCCACCCCTTCAATTTCACCCATTTCTAAATCACCCCCTTCCTTGTCCATTTGTACATCATGAGCAGAATTACTACCACTCGATCTCTCCTCTATGACAACATCCGAATCTTCTAAATCTGCCACACAGTCCGGCACCTAATCTCCTACATCTTCTTCCACCCACACCCTAAACAAACCACCTTTCCAAGACAAATCAATATATCATTATCTTCATACAATTACCAAAGAAAATAAGAACCACAATAAGATAACAAGTAATATTAATGTTGAAAACATTAGAAAATAGTTCATAGCCATGATACACTCATGCATTTTTGTTTCATCATCCATCGTTATCTCCCAAAAAATGTTCCTAAAACTTCTTTCTTTTAATTTGTTTAGTGAATCGTTATGGTTCTTCATTGTTCGCTTCAATAGTCAGTTTTTTTTAAAAAATAAGGGTAATGCTCCGTCAGTCAAGCTGCAAAGTGATCTAACATCTCTGCGAACCCTATGTAAAACAGTAGTAAATCAAGAACTTGATACGTTTTTTTTTCTTTTTAGTACTAACACTTATAAGGTGTAGACTTCATTGATTTCTTATGTCATTAGCTCTGTTAGTAACAACATTCGGATTAATTTTTAATCATCGGGGTGTCAACATTCTGATTTTATTCAAACAACGGGTTTAAATATTAATAAGAGTAAATTACGCTTTTTGTCCCTGTGGTTTGGTGGTTATAACCATTTTCATCCAATAGTTTAAAACGCCCGATTTAACCACTATGGTTTGAGAATTGTCACAATCAAGTCCAAACCGTTAACAGCCATTCATTTTTTCTGTTAAGTAGATGTAAAAAGACAATTATACCCCTAGGCTTCTATTGTAACTTTAATGTACAAATATATAAAAAAATATCTATAAATCACACTCTCTTTCTACTATCTCTTTCTACTACCCTTAACCCCACCACCACCCACCACCACTTGCATTTCAAGCCACCACCACCATCCACTCATCTCCATCTTTAAGCACCAGCCACCCCAGCTACGGTGTTGCCGCCACCACCATTGCCCCTGCTGCTGCGCTAACCGCCACCACCATAACCCCTACTGTTGCGGCGCTGCCACCGGTCACCACCACCATAACCCCTGCTCCTATGGCGCTACCGGCCACCACCAACACCCCCTCTGCTGCGGTGGGGCCGCCACCACCATCACGCCCACTGTTGCGACGCTGCCCGCCACCACCATCACCCCCGCTGATGCGGCGGTGCCGCCACCACCATCACGCCCGCTGCAGCGACGCCGCCACCCACCACCATCACCCCGCTGCTGTGGCGCTACCGCACATCTCCACAACGACAAAAATCAGAAAGCATAGCCTCCATCTTGCACCACCATCACACCTATTTGAACACCTAACAATACACCCAAATCATGTGTACAATCGTGTCTAATTAGGGACTCGATATAAACGGCCCTTGTGGAGATCTGGATGTTTAATCGGATTGTGGGAGTTGATGGAGCATATCTAAATGTGGAGCTGGTGGTAACAGACCCGCCAGTGGGTGTCGGGTGAAATTAGGGACAAAGGGAAACGAGTGGGTGCGAAGGATTCTGGTGTGGGGGTCCGACCTAGGTTGAGAAAGTATGGGGGTTACGGTGGTGGTGGGGTGGTGGTGGTGGTGTGATGGGTGATGGTTAGTTTCAGAGATAGAGTATAGAGATAGAAAAATGGGTGTAGAATATATATATATATTATATATATATATATATATATATATATATATATATATATATATATATATATATATCTATATATATATATATATATACGTGTGTGTTGTATTTTATATATTTGTTTAAGAGTAACAATTTTAATCCAAGGGCATTATCGTCTTTATTAAAATATTTAACGGTGACATTAGATGGTTAACGGTTTGACTTGATTATGATAAATCTCAAACCATAGTGGTTAAATCGGACGTTTTTAAACTATTGGATGAAAATGGTTATAACCATCAAACCACAGGACGAAAAGCGTATTTACTCTATTAATAAATATAAAATAGGAGTGGACTACTACGGGAAACATCATACGGATATAATAAAAATTTATTAATTAATTAACTATACTGCTGATTGACACTAGTGAACTAATTAAAGTATTATCCAGATTAACCTTGCATATATAAATAAGTGTTAATATTTTCTCTACTTTTATTACACTTATATCACTACTAAATATAAATCAACAGAATGAAAAGGTATATAATAAGTATAAATATAACTAGTGGTTTTTTTTTTTGCATTCCGTTAGCTTGATTTTGAATTAAATTTATATCAAAGGGTGAATAGAAGTAAACAGATCACAACAATATAATCAAATCTAAAAAAACATTACATTATTATAAAAAACAATAATATATTATGTGACCGGCCCGCATGTTATGGGTAGCGCATTGCGGACCTTGGTTTTGATATAAAAATTGTATTGAACATATGTAGAAATTATCACGTCACAACGTATATTCAAATTTAAAAACATTGTTTGAAATCATAGGGCAAATATGCTATTTACACTTAAAAGCACACACATTAAAAGATTGAATCATGTCAAGACAAATTAAACTCAAGATCAAGCAGAAGGTGGGGCGCATTAACCTTCACACACCAAGCTTGATTCTACCCACATGCTAAAAATAACCTACTCTATATAAACACTAGCTTTATTTAACTCGTGTTTTATACAGTTTTAATAAATAAAATATTAAATATGTATTATGAATAAAAATATTAAATAAAATGAAAATTTATTAATTATAAAACATATTTTAAAATAAGATTTGATTGAAATTACGTATGAGTATGCGCTAAAAGTAATAAAATAATTATATTAGTTTTTTAAACTTTATTTCTAAGCTTTTTTGTTTTTTTAGAAAAAAAATATTCATTTTGTTTCAAATAAACCGTTTTAAAAATTATCATTTTTAAAAATTTTCTATTATAAAACCCAATCTTACGATTTTTTGTGTATAAAACTTTTACTTTTTAAAACATCAATTTCAAAATATTTTATAATTTTAAAAAAGTTTGATGTTTTAAGAAATATTTTGTTTTATAAAAATTTGTTTCTTTTGAAATAGCGTTAATTAGAAACAATATTTTTAATCAAATAATATTATTAATAATTAATGTAATTATTTAGTATGATAAATAAGCGGGGAACATTTTGCGAGGAGTATTGTGATGTTGTCACATTGCTCCCTAAGTAAGATAAGATAAGATAATACTATTATATAATAAAATATATATTTACATAATAAATTTAATTGTTATATACGATTACAATCAAAGATAAAAATAAAATAATACATATTATGTTGTGTGAGAAAAGTGTGTTTATATATATATATATATATATATATATATATATATATATATATAAAGAGTGAATTCAAATGAAAACCACATTTATAATTAAAAACCATAAAAACCAAGATCAACCAATCATAGATTTTTAATACTATTTCCTTTTTATTTAATTCAAAGGATGTTTTGGTATTATATGTACAATTCTAATTTTGGTATTATCAAGAATATTGACTAAATCCCCCCCTTTTTGCTTATTAAATTTTAAATTAGTTTTGATCTTATATGTAATTAATATTTACGTAAATTTCAATCAACTTTTCATCTAATTTCTTGATTTTACTTTAGGATTTGAAGAACCCTTTAAGTTCATCGAAATTATAATTAATTCAAAGATTTAAAGAAAGGCAATACCATAACTGATTTTGATCGGCAATTTCAATCGATATATAAAGGTATGTTCATATGAAAAATCAACGATTATGAATTTTGTGTCTGATTTGCTTATGTTTGAAGCTTTTATACGAAGATGATGAACTCGAATATGATTATGATGATGATGATCAAGCAACTATCAAATCGTTAGATTTAAACACAAATAACGCCATGAACAAGAGAGACACTACTATTCATATACGTAACATTGTTGTTACATATACGTATCATTGTTTTCACATACAAGTAACACTATTGTTAGATATACGTAACATCGGTACTACACATATCTATAAAATGGAATCCATTATTTTAGTTTATTAGGAGGACTAATATATTTTCGATGTTTTCAATTGTCATCACCAATCATGAAGAATAGCAAGTTTGGAAATTAAATTTAGATTTAAGTTTAATTCATTATATACTTTTTAGCATAGTTTTATTGTTTAACAATCAAAGATTCATGTTCTATTGTGAGAGTGACGATATAGAATTAAAGAAACAAAATTTAACCTTTGAACAATTACGTACAAGATGAACATTAATGGTTCATATAAGTAACACAATGGTTACATATATATAACATAGTTGTTATGTATATGTAATCAAGACAAACATGGATCACAAAGTCTATGGTACACGTACGTAACTACTGTTGCATATAAAGGGGAACTTCTTCCTGTGTAATATCAAGGATGATAAAGATGATAAGTTACATATATTAACAACATAAGTTAAATATTTGTAATTTGTTTTTTTAATTGTGAATTTTGGAGTATTTTAAGTACCAAAATAATATAAATATGCTATATGATATAAGCTCAAACATACATATACGTATTAACTTCACTAGATAAACATAAAGCATATTAATCATCATATATTATTTTGTTGCTTATGTTACGGACCAACGTATATGTACCAAACCTTATTCCATTCTAACCAATACCACTAAAAAAATCACACTTTATATTCGTACCTTCTTTTAACACCACCTGAGCACTCTATCGACATTATTATTGAAATAGTATTTGTTAACTTTTCATATTCTATGATAATTAAATAATTTTGAAGTTTGAAAAGAGATTTGAGACTTAGGATAGAGAGAACTTTTTAGGAGATTTGGTAAATTTTAAATTATGAAAAGTTATAATACACATATGGTTTTCCTATTATGCGCTTTTCCTCTTAATTATGTCAATTTGGTTGATAAAAATTTACAAAAATACCATGCTAAGTTATGACCCTTCATCAAATTGTTTAATGGTTAAGATTAGGTTTTCTTGGTTTTCATTTATAAAGTGGTTTTTATTAGATCCCCCCTATATATATACATATATATATATATGTGTATGTGTGTGTGTGTGTATACATATATATATATGTGTGTGTGTATATATATGTGTATATATATGTGTGTGTATATATATATATATATGGTAGGATCAAATGTTAATCCTTGTTTATTATGATAACCCATTAACCCAACTAGTGGTCCACAGCAAGCCACGCCATCGCTCACCATTGTAACTTAGAGTTATAGTGTAAACTATTGATCCAAACGAACGTTAAAAAAAAATTTTAAAAAAATATAGGAAGACTATACTCAAACTAAAGATATAAAAACGATCTATTTAATGATGTAATTTGTTTAAAAATAATATTATATAAAAAAATTAAAAGGTTTTAAAAAGGGTGGATTTTTTTTATAAATGGATGAAATTTTGAAAACTGAGGAAAATTCGTTATATCAATGTTTTAAAAGTTAGTTACACTGATGTAAGTGTTCGCTACGTTAGAATTAACGGTTATCGTAATAAACAAGGGTTAACAAAGTAACCTTACCCTATATATTATATATATATATATATATATATATATAATTAGATAAATACATTCAAATAACTAAATAATAATAAACAAGCCTTACATGAGTTTATGGTATTAGTAACGAGCCGAACTCGATTTAAAATAAATTTATCACGAGTCAAGCTTAAATTTAAACCCGCTTAAATTAAACAATATAAATCAAGCTTAATTGAACTCGGGTTCTACTTTATTCCCATGCACTTGTTAGTTCTATTTATGTTCAGTACGAATACTATAATAAAAGAGTAACTTGAGATGCCACGTGACAACAACACAATCATCATCACTAAAATTTTTCAATCTCTCTCCCATCTTAAATAATTACCTTAATTACTAAAAATTATATTTAATATTCTTTTACATTTAATAAATTAAAAAAGAGATGCATTTATTAATGTTATTTCTAAATAAACAAATTTTTTTATAAAATAGTAAATTTTCTAAAGCATAAAACTTTTTTAAAAATATGAAAATATTTTAAATTGGTATTTTTAAAAATTCAAAATTTTAAAATAAAAATAAATAAATTTGGGAGTCACAATAAGGAAACTTTTAAAATGATATTTTATACGGTTTGTTTTGGAATAAAATGTTTATTTTTTTTGGAAAAAAATTTGAAAACAAGATTTTAAAAGTTAATATCACTATTTTATTAGTAATAGTCTTTTCTCATGCGTAATTTCAGTCATATCATATATTAGAATATTATTTTATAATTAATAAAAATTATTACATTAATATTTTATTTATTAAAGCCGTATAATATACGGGTTTACTAAAACTAGTTTAAAATATACCTAAATATATTCTCCAAGTGGTAGAACAAGATCCGAGGAGGATCTGCAACAATGTACAAAATGTATTCTCCACTAAAACTAGTTTACTAAAACTAGTTTAAAATATACCTAAATATATTCTCCACGTGTTAATATTTAAGTTGCCTTGGGATAGTTTTGTTCAAGTGATGTTAATTGTTTAGTGGACTGCAACAATGTACAAAATGTATGTTCAGTCTCAAAAATGCATCCTAGGTTCTCCACTAAAGGCAACACTCCTAGAACTTCAATTACCCTGATCACCTGAAAAGAAATGCTCAAAACGGTCAACATAATTGTTGGTGAGCTTCGCAGGTTTTAAGTAATGAAAGTATTAATGATGAAAATGCTAGGTTTAAATAAGGGTTACCGCGACTACACTTATGCATAGGCGGTTTTACCAGTTATAATTAGCTACCGCCAAACCTAGTCATCGGTCCCACACGGGAATTGATGGCTATAAAGAAACATTTCCAAAGTTTAATAGTTTATAAAAGACGTAGCATGATCCACACAGCGCATACTTTAGTTATAACCAAACCAATCCTTAGGTCCCATTACCGGGATTAATGGTTATATAAAAGGGTTTTCCATAGCATAGTAGTTTAACTTGACGTAGCAAGATCCACACAGCGCATACGTGTCAAGTTAAACATGACGTAGCAAGATCCACACAGCGCATACGTATAGGTTACAACCAAACCAATCTTTAGGTCCCAATTACCGGGATTAATGGTTGTAATGGATGATCGGCTTAGAAGAACCACACAGAAGAACCACACTGCCGAGAGCATCCAAGGTCAATGGCATCCACAAGTAGCATAAGTCAACACGTAACATCAAATAGTAGTGCATGGTAGTGTAAAACCCCTAAGTAACATACATAGGGTAACATAGCACATAGTTCAAGTTCATATAGCAGCAAACAGTCAGGATCATCATGTAACCCGGTTTGAGCGCATTCTTAGTATACCGGGGATGCTTATGTATAGGGTCCTCCGCAGCATTCCCACCACATCCGCAATATACATAGAATGATACCTAAACCAGTTACATGACATCCATTTATTCTTAGTATCAATAAACAAGTTTAGCAAGGTAAGTTACTCATATAAGTAGCAGCCAACTTCCACTAAGGAAGGTGTCTGAATTAAGTAAATAAGTGAGCATTCTTTTCCCCCAAGTAGAAAATATTTGAAAAGGTTTTATAAGCGTAAAAAGGGGCCACGAAACTCACAGAACAAATGATAAGCACAATCGATGTAAGATTTCCTGGGATAAGATGCTAGGAACCGTCAAACACCTATTGACAGTTACTGATAAGCATTAGTAATGATCATAAAGCATAAGATGATGTTCAAGATTCGGGTAGTTCCGGTTCGGTCGTGGGTGGTTCACACACAAGCAGTCATACACATCTCAGACTAGGCTATTTTAAATAGTATGTGCCTGTTGATAGCGTTGACTTATATCTTTGTGGTCAAGCTATGACACTTTATTAATATTACATTATCGTCGTGAGATCTCCGAAGAGGGGATCCATACGCACACACACATCATTAGTCATACAATAGGACCGGACGCACGACTGACACTCTATTCGCACGAGTGGACTTTCAGTCGTACGAATTAGCTACTTTCGTACGATTGAACCTTCATTCGTGCGACTAAGCACTCAATCGTACCATGCAAGACTCAGTCATACGACCCAACCTCCATACACACGATTGGACCTTCATTCGCACGAATCAGCTTCATTCGTGCGATTGAACATTCATTCGTGCGATTGGCCTTTCAGTCGTACGACTCACACACAATCGCACTCCATTTCATTCGCACTGACTCATTCGCATGACTCATTCGTTCGCATTAAATCGCACACACCCATACGCCTGACTTAGTCGCACGATTTGCCCAATCACATGGCTCATCGCGTGACACACTCATACGCCCTACCCAGTCGCACGACTCATCCCAGTCGCACGGCTCAGTCGGCCGGAAGGCCCAGTCGCCCTGTGCAGCAGGTCGCGCTGTAGGAAGATGCAGGGCGGCCTTCGGCGGCCCGAACACGAGTTTTACACCACCAAACTTCCAGAACTCATATTCTAACATGTCTAGACGTGAATCACACACTGGAACACAACACACAAGCCCACACGACCTCTTGTGCTCGGATGAACCCGAGCACCCGAAACCCTAGAAAACGCAGCAGCTAAATCGAGAATAAACGGTCAAACGAGGTTATCTACCTGCTAGGAGTGAGTATTCACGATGATAACCAAGATTTGACGACGAATACGCAACAAACGGGTCGATTTTTGTGCAAGATCGAGGTGGAGATGAAGAAGAAGAGAAGAAGCGATGAAGATGAAGATGGTGAAGAAGGGCTGGGAATGGGGTTTTTATACCCATCCCAGGTTTTCCAAAATGTCACTTTTAGTCCCTGTACTTTGCCCCGAGTTCCTAAATTTTGTTTCGGTTGAAAACGTTATCTATTAGTCTTTTTTTATTAATGATAAAACGTCGTTAATGTTATTTACAAGTTAAAAATGGTTTTTTATGCGTGACAATAGTTTTTATATAAAATGGCGCGTTTAGTGTTAACGGGGCAAATCTCAGTTAAGATTTCAAGACGACAGTGATTTAAGCTACGATAACACACGCATAAGGTTAACTAAGCAACTAAACAGGCATAATATCCACATAGATGGACTATAAAGGTGAGGGATGACTGACAACAAAACTAACAGACGGACCTTTGGTGACGGATGTCACATCTTCTGCATGCCGGTCGCCTTTTCCAACAGTACATTGTTAATGGGTATGTTTGTGTTGAACATTCACGGCTTGAGTACATACGAAATAATCAACAAGATTTTCGATGTGAATTCCTGGACAGTGTGCAGGATGCTATTTGTCGTGGTGATATAGAGGCACGTAGTGTAGGTCAACATGTGGTGTTACCATCATCATTCACTGGTGGCCCAAGGTACATGTACAAACATTATCAGGATGCATTGACTTTATGTCATGTGTTCGGTAACCCGCAATACTTCATCACATTTACGTGTAATGTCAAATGGTGAGATTACTAGAGAAATTTCAGCTGCTGGTGTCTCATGTGCACAGGATAGACCTGACATCATAGCCAGGGTTTTCCAAATGAAAGTACGATCTTTCATAAAATACTTGAATAGAGTGAAACCATTTGGTGATGTAACCGCAGGTACTCTTAATCTATGTTATCTTATTCCTAATTTAGAAATATACCGTTCACATGAATATGTTTTTACTCGGTCAAAATTTCTGTTTGACCTCAGAGCTTTACACTATTTAATTATTATGGGTCACAGAACAGTGCCGTATACGTAATCCAGAAGATGTGGACCGCTATATAAGTGTCGAACTCCCTGATCCAACAACTGATGCTGCATTACACAGGATTGTAACAACCTTTATGTTGCATGGTTCGTGTGGATTGGCAGGATTGAATTCACTGTGTATGAAAGACGACATCTGCTCAAATCGTTTCCCAAGGGTTATGAATTGCAACACGTATTGATAACGGTGGTTACATCCATTACAAAAGGCGTAACGATAACCGCCGACATTTAAAACGTGGCGTGTCCCTGGATAATGGATTTGTTGTTCCGTACAATAGAAAACTTCTTTTGCATTTCGACGCACATATTAATATTGAATATTGCGGTTGGAGTATGCTTATAAAATATCTTTTCAAGTACATCTCAAAGGTGCAGACAGGGTTCGTTTTACACTGACTACAGATATTGGTGATTCTGGAGGTAGTACGCATGATACACCGGAGGTTATTGACGAGATTAAAATTATCTTGACGGCCGGTTTATATGTCCTCATGAGGCTTCATGGCGGATCTTCAGCTTCCAAATTCATCACCGAAATCCGCCTGTTCAGATTTTAGCGGTACATTTTGAAGACAAACAAAATCTCACATTTCGGCAATCACAGAACTTAATGGACGTTATCAACAATGAATATGCATCCAAGACTACACTTACTGAGTGGTTAGCCAATAATGTTACAGAAAAAGATTTTCAGCAATCTGTTTCGAACAATGGCTTACATATTCGCTACATTGATTATCTTTCAAAGTACAGATGGGATGTGTCTTCAAAAACATGGATTAAAAGAATATCTAAGCGAACACCTGCTGTCGGTAGACTTGCCTACGTACATCCTACATGTGGAGAACTGTTCTACCTAAGAATGTTACTTGGTCATCAAACCGGATGTTGTTCATTTGCAGATATGCGTACTGTAACAAGCGAAATATTTGCAACTTTTAGGCAGGCGTGTGAGAATTGGGCTTAATAGGGGATGATAAAGATGGTTAGGTACTATCACTGAAGCATCAGAATGGGCAACATCTGCACAGCTAAGGTTGCTATTCGTTCACATACTATTGTTTTGTAATGTGTCGAATCCAACAACGCTATGGGATGCCACATGGAAAAGTATGGCTGATGATTTGGCTTATAATATCGATGTTAGCCTTCGTCATTCAAACAGATCAATAAATGACTCTGACCTAAAACAATTTGTCTTATGTGAGCTTGAATTACTATTAAATTCGAACACTAGCCCAAAGTCTTTAGCAGATTTCGGATTACCGTTGCCTACAGAAAGTACAGTGTCTGTTTTAAGGAATGTCTTGCAACTTGAAGAAAAAAGTTATGATAGGGAGGCTTTACACCGTGAACATATGTCCTTAAGGCAAACCTCCAATCAGAACAAAAAGCAGCCTATGATCATGTCTTATTTAGCTTTGAGAGGTCATCACAGATTTTACTATTCGTTTATGGTCATGGTGGTTCTAGCAAAACTTACCTGTGAAAGACTATTATATCAGCATTAAGATCAGCCGGTCACATTGTTTTGGCAGTTGCAGCATCAGGAATAGCATTATTATTATTGCCGTCCAGACGTACTGCACATTCGAGGTTCAAGATACCACTTGAATTGAATGACGAATCGGTGTGTTATATCAAGAAGAATACAAACTTAGCTAACCTTCTCTTAGAAACTACATTAATTGTTTGGGATGAAGCACCGATGAGTGATCGTAGTGTTTTGAATCACTAGACAAACTTTGCAAGATTTAACAGCAACATACACGTACCTTTTGGTGGAAAATCCGTATTGTTAGGAGGTGACTTTAGACAAACATTACCGGTTAAACCAAAGTGTACAAAAGAGGAAATCATTGCCTTATCTCTTCCAAGATCATACCTTTGGAAACATTTTGTTGTACGTATCCTTTCCACAAATCTCAGAGTTCTAACGTCATCCTCAAACACATCATCACCAGCTAACACACAGGTGTTCACAGAATGGTTACTAAGAATTGGAAATGGTGAGGAGGGTGAACAGACAGTTCCAAAATAGGCAAATACCAAAGTTATTCAAATTCCAGATGAATGGTGATTGAAGACAGTGATTTGGCCATATGTGATCTGGTTAGGTTTGTTTACGACGACAACAGCCTTTTCAACCCGACGGCAACAACAATGGCAGAACGAGCGCTTATACGTCCAAAGAACGAGACTGTTGACGAGATAAACGATATTGTCTTAAATTTATCACCAGGCGATTATGTTTCCTACTTAAGTACAGATTTAATGGTCCCACATTCTGCGAATGCTGGTGACATTGACATGATGTATCCTATTGAATATCTAAATACTTTAAATTTCAATGGTATTCCAAAACACTGTGTTAAACTGAAAAAGAATACCCCCATTATGTTAATTCGTAACATAGATCAAAAAAATAGTTTGTGTAATGGAACTAGATTATTAGTTTCTCAGTTATTACCACATGTTATAGAGGCATACGTAATAACAGGTACATCAACTGGGACTAGAGTCTACATTCCAAGGATTAACTTCATTCATAACACAAAAGAATTACCGTTTGTTTTTACAAGAAGACAATTCCCAGTAAGAGTGTGTTATGCAATGACAATTAATAAAAGTCAAGGCCAAAGTCTAAATAGAATTGGAATTTATTTACCCGAACCAATTTTTGGACATGGCCAACTTTATGTTGCACTTTCGCGAGCTACCACCCCTAATTCCGTTAGAATTTTGACCAAAAAAGCATTGATAAAAGTAAAATAAAACTTTAAACATTGTTTATACAGAGTTATTAGATGAAGTAACAAAAAAACAGGTATGTCTCAGACTTACAATAAATATTCTATTTCTATTAGTAGTGCAAAAGTAAGCCTGTTGCTCTGCAATAATCACTTATTATTACCTCACTAATTACTAAATCTTGCTTCTATTATAGGTAATATTCGATGGAAGACAGTGGCATTTCAACGCTTAGGCCTGGCGGCCCTGCATCAGAATTGGAAATTCGTGTTGTTCGTTGCTGGAAACCCGCATTCCGTGATAACGAAGTCTGCTATGTGTTTGTTGACAAAGAGGTACTTTCCTATTTAAAAAACGATACTTATTCTGCCAAAAAGTATGTCTGATTTTTGATTCATTGTTTGTTAAAAAAACAAATATAACTCCAAAAACTATGTAACTACGTTTAAATAGAACAACAAAGAGCTACGCTTTTAACCAATTACAACATTACAACTTTTTTGTGTCTACCTCTCATAATAATAAATAAACAATTTACCTACATATATTAATTGTTTATACAACAGGCATGGGCATTCAGGCTATGGCTAAAGGAATAGACCAAAGAACAGTTACATCAAAGCTGCAAGTTCATAAATGCTACAAAATTAATGTATACGCATGCGTTGAGCCAGACAAGTATACATCTACCTTATCACATCCGGCTTACATGCGAATCGGGTCAGCATCTATTTTCACTCCTATACCAGAGACTCCTGAACTTCCAGATCAAAATTTTGAGTTTGTGAACCGACAAAGACTTGAGGCATTGCACAGTAAAAGCAAGGACCCAAACCAAGCACAAAACAGAGTAATTTTAGGTAATCACACCAAAAATTATTGTTGTCATTACAGCAGTAAATAACATACATATTACTAATAACTTCTTAAATTTGTGGTGCAGATTATATTGGCATTCTACAACAAATGCAGGATAACACCACAAATAATGGAAAGCCATATGTCATCATAACGTTAAGGGATTGCAGGTAACAACCAGCAGAAACGATCATTTATACAATCTACAAATCTTTCCAATACCATACAATTATTAATACTGTTGGACCAAAAGAACCAATGAGCCAAGATCAAGAAAACCTCTAAGTCCCACATGACATCACAACAACTGCTGAAGACTCCCATCAGCTATTGTGTTCTCTTGCTTGAATGTCAGACTCGAGAGCATCTTAGCTCCAACCATCAGCTGTTCTGACAAAGTCTGAAGAACAAAGTATGAAGATCAAAGAACTGAAGAACAACAGCTGAAGAAGACTCCAAAGTACTAAAGACCAAGTACTGAAGTCTGAAGTACTGATCTTACAAGTACTGAAGACTTCAAGTACTGAAGACAAGTACTGAAGAATCAAAAGCTGAAGAACTGAAGAACTGAAGACCTTCTACTGAGCACAAAGTCTAAAGACAAAGACTGAAGACAACAACTGATGATATCTACTGAAGTCATCAGTTGTTACATCATCTGAAGCCAAGTCTGAAGACCAAGTACTGAAGACTCAGAGTTTGTCACAACAGCTGAAGAAGTCTTCTTCAGTTGTTGTGTTGGTTTTCCTTAGTTTATTTTGTTTCAGTAGTTGTACAACAACTGAAGAGCATGTTCTTCAGTTGTTATAGTATCAGTAGTTATAAACGACTGAAGAGTTAGTTCTTCAGTCGTTGTAGGATTTCAGTAGTTTTACTTTTGTCAGTACTTAGGAAACTTTTGTAAGAAGATGTCAGCTGTTGACATCTTCAGTAGTTTTATGTTTTGTCAGTTGTAATTTTAATATTCAGTGATGTCAGAGAAAGGACATCACCACCATCATTTTGCCGCCTATAAAAGGATGGTGAACCATACTGTTTTAATTGCCGAAACGTGCTAAGCAATTGAGCATTTATTATTTCTCAGAACTCTTTTCTCTCTCTATGCTTGTGCTTTTACATGCAATATCTTTATGTTCTTGCATTAATTGCTAATTAATGTGCTAAATCCGCTGCAAACATAATCTGATTGATCAAACGAGAGGCTGAGATCCTGTCAAATGGTATCAGAGCAGGTTAATCATTGATCAATTTCACTATTGATCATTTGAAACTGCTCTTTTGATCTCTCTGTTTGATCGAATTAGCAATTTGCAAGAATTAGCCATAGAGAGTGAGTTTCTGCTGTTTCTGGCCAAAATCTTGAGGTCTTTGGTGGTTTCGAGTTACGTTTGTTGTGTTTAAACTTGTTTTTGACTAAAACCTGAGATGACTACACCAACTAATGATCCTCACAATACTGGTTCCGCAACCAAGCCTCCGATGCTGGTTAGGAACGAGTATAACATATGGCAAAGACGTATGCTAGACCACTTGGCTGTCAACAGTGCTGGTTGTTGGAAGTCAGTGGTGCATGGGCCATACAAGCCTATGGTGAGCGTCCCGGATTCTAATGAACAGGTTGCGAAGAAACCTGAACAATATTCGGACGAAGATCTAAAGCTGTTCGAAATTGATGCTAGAGCCCATGGAATTCTAGCCATGGCCATTCCTAATGAGATATATTCAGGGCTCTTGCATCATGAGTCTGCTCATGACCTATGGGTTGCTCTAAAGGAACAATTTGGAGGAACTGATTCGGTCTTAGCAAACAATAGGAAATCCTCGCCCAACAATATGAGACATTCTCATATAGAAAGGGTGAGACTCTGACCCAGCAGTTTGAGCGGTTCTCTTGTTTGATCTCTGAGCTGAAGATGGTCAAACAAGAGTACTCCAAAATCCAGATGAACAACAGGTTCCTCAGGTCATTGCCTGAGAGATGGGACACATATACCATTGTCCTACGCTCCAGTGCTGACCTGGACACTCTATCTCTCACCCAACTTCATGGGAAATTGCTCACTTTTGAGAGAGAGGTAGAGCAAAAGAGGAAGTTGTCATCTTCTGGCAAACTTGCTGATGACTTTGTCCAAGGTAATGCTGCCTTGATAAGTCATGAGTCAGAATATGCTTCATCAGAAAGTTCTTATGATAAGCATATTGATTTCTCTACCAACTCAGAACAAGCTTTTGTTGGTGTTAGTAGTTCAGGAGGTGGTGGTGACAACTTGTGTTTTCTGATGGAAGACTTGAAGGGCATTCCAGATGATGATCTGGAAGAGATGGATATTTTGAACCAAATGGCAATGATAAATATCCGTTCTCAAAAGTTCTACAAGAGAACTGGTAGGAAATTCCCAGGACTCTCTGGCAAAACTAAAGTTGGTTTTGATAAGAGCAAGTTGAGGTGTCACAAGTGCCAAAGGCTTGGACACTTTGCAAAAGAGTGTAGATCATCTGGATCTAACTCATCTGCACCCTTTGTGACTTTTCCCAGCAATAGCTCACAGCACAAAGGGCAACCATCCTCCAGTTCTAGCTATCCATCTCAGGCACAGGCACCACCTGCTTATTTTGTGCCACAGGGTCATATGCCATATCCTTACCCCTGTTACTACATGCCTCAGCCTAGTCAAACTCAAGCACCCCCGGCTCAACCACCTCATGCTCTTCCAGAGCCTCATTCTTCCCAATCTCATCACCACACACAACCTCAACAACAAAGCTTTTTCACCCCAACTGTTGTTGACTGGAGTAGTCTACCAGAAGAGCTATCTGGTCAGGATCAACTACTTCAAGGTGCTGGTCAACATGGTGGTGACCAACCTTTTGGAAATCTTTCTCTGATGGCCCTTGATTCTGCTGAAGGGTCATCATCCAATGCCTTATCTCAGGTATCCACTGAGGCAAAAGCCAAGCTTTGTTCAGAATCATGCATAGCAGCATTTGCTTCTATTAGAGAAGCAAATGTAGCTTTAATAGATAAAATCTTGAGCTTGAGCAAACAATTTCCAAAAGAAAAGCTGATTTTGAGGTTGTTCTAAAAGATAAAAATGATGAGATTTACAAGCTTAAATGCCAAATCAAAGATGACAAAGGTAGGGAAGATGTACTTCTAGAGAAGTACAAAGACCTCAAGGAAACTCTTGCAACCACCCAAGTTGAGTGTGATCGATGGGTGCAATCATGTAAGGGTTTTGAAATGCTTCTTAGCAAGCAATCAGCTTCCAATGTGAAGTTTGGCATTGGTTATAATCACACTGCTCCTCCCACAGATTTCACTTCAAGAGCAGAAGTTGAATCTGATGGGGAGAGCAATAACCAATCCTTCTCATCATGTGACTTACTATCCTCTGAATCAGCATCATCAGAGATAGATGTCAGCATTTACTCCTGCCAAAACCAATCAGCTGATGCTACAACAGCTGATGGTTCAAATGCTGACTGTCACATGACCAAAAGGCTGATCAACTCAGGTGTTGTCACTAGAAGTACTAAAGGTACTGGAGATCAAGTGACAACATCTGAAGTTCAAACCTCAAATATTGTTAGCACTAAGAGAAGAAAACTAACAGTAGGAAAGGTTTGAAGACAGCTAGATAGGATACCAGGAAAGCAGGCACTAGGAAGAAAAATGCTAGTACTGATGACAAACAGCTGAAGAACAAGTCTTCAGCAGTTAAATCCTCTTCAGCTGATGATCAGCATAAGATGAAGAAAAGGCCATGTGAGATATGTGGCTTGTTCAATCATCTTATGATGATTGCTGGTACAAAAGGGGTTCCAAACTCAAACAGAAGGAGAAAATTAATGAGAGCATCAATAAAATGAAGAATGAGTGTGAAACCAAGTTTGTACTAGCAACATCCAAGCCTGAAATCCCTAAGCCCAAAGCTAAATCTAAAAAGAAGGTAGGGATTACTCAGGCAACAGCTGAGGTTGCTCAGAAAAAGATGGTACAACATAGGAACTCATCATCAGCAAAATCCAATGTGTCTGAAGAGCTGAAGGCCTTATCATAGAATCAGACACAATTGGTGATGATGGTTCAGCACCTAGTGGGAAGAGTCAACCACTTAGATGCTCTGGTGTTGAAACCACAGAAAAGGAAGTCCAAGCCAAAGGGTTCCTCTTCTGTACCATCTTCTTCACCTCAAGCTGTGACACACAACACACCTGTTAGTGCTGCACCTGTAGCTGAGAACAGACCCAAAACCAAGCAGGTTTGGGTCTCCAAGACAAACTAACACATGGTTGTGTTTGCAGGGTTCTTCAACATGCCATAGAAGCATCTGGTATATAGACAGTAGAGGATCCATGCACATGACAGGAAGCAGCTCCCTTCTTAATGACTACTCTCAAGGAAAGAAGGGATTTGTTTCCTTTGGCAATGATGCAAAGGTTACATCATTGGTAAAGGCTTTGTTTCTAATGGGGAAATAAGGTTTGATGATGTTAACCATGTGGAGAATCTCAAGTACAACCTCTTGAGTGTCAGTCAAATGTGTGACAAAGGCCATGTTGCCCTTTTCGCAAGCCAGAACTGTCGGATTCTGTCATCCAAAGTTCTGAGTTTGATTGACAAGGCATTGGATGAACACACTCTCCTGAAGGCCAACAGGACAGGAAGAGTGTATGCCTTAGATCTTTCCAAAAAGATTGATCTAAAAGGGCATCCTTGCCTATTCTCCAAGGCATCTCCTCAAGAGTCTACACTATGGCATAGAAGGCTGGGTCATGTTAATTTCAAGAACATGAATCAGCTTATAAGCCATGGTTTAGTAAGAGGACTGCCTCAGAAGGAGTTCAAGTGTGAAGATGACTGCACTGCTTGCGTGGAAGGAAACAACACAAAGTTTCATTCCCTTCAATAGAAGAACCAAAGTCCACTGCCTGCTTACAGCTTCTGCACATGGATCTCTTGGTCCTGTCAGAGTAATGAGCATGGCAAAGAAGAAATACTGCCTGGTAATTGTGGATGATTATTCCAGGTTTGTATGGACTTTCTTCTTGCACTCCAAGGATGAAGCAGCAAAGACAATAATGAACTTTGTGTTACATGTAGAAAAGCAGTATTTCCTACAGGTCAAGTGTGTGAGGAGTGACAATGGAACAGAGTTTAGAAACCACACACTTGATGACTTCTACCTGTCCAAGGGAATTAGAAGGCAGTTTAGCATTCCTAGAACTCCTGAGCAGAATGGAGTGGTGGAGAGAAAGAACAGGACCCTCATTGAAGCAGCAAGGTCAATGTTGGCTAACTCAGGGTTGCCACTGACCTTTTGGGCTGAAGCTGTCAATACAGCTTGCTATGTACAGAATAGAGCTTTAGTGAATAAGAGGTTGATGAAGACTCCATATGAAGTTCTTCATCATTTGGCCCCTCTTATTTCATTCTTTAGAGCCTTTGGGTGTCCTTGTTTTATTCTCAACACTAGCACCCACTCCAGAAATTTGCTAGTAAGGTGGATGCAGGGTATTTTGTTGGTTATTCATCAACTTACAAGGCATACAGAGTCTTCAACTGTAGAACTAAGGGGGTTGAAGAAACTCTGCATGTTAAGTTCAATGAATCTCCAAAGGACAAGATTCCATAAAACCCTGTGGAGTTGTTTGATTTGGACATACTGCAATATGTTCCTTATCAACCTCCATCTGTTGAGCCTGTCAGCAGATCTCCACCTGGTGGTACTGATGATGATGAAGTCAGTATTCACCTCTTTAGGTTTAGTGACAACCTGCCTAAGTCCACTGAACCTGATGCTCCTGTAGCCTCAGCAGCTCCATCCACTACAAATGCTGATGAGATTTCTGCTTGCTCTACTTCGTTTGAGCTGCCATCCTCTACATGGTTTCAGGAATCTCCATTACCATCTGTTGCTGCTAATGAGTCTACAAACACTTGCACAGATATCATAGTCTATCAAGAGCTCAAGAATCACCCCACATCACAGATCATTGGTGATATCCATGCTGGAGTTTCAACCAGGAATCAATTGTCCAACTTCTACTTCCATGCTCTCTTCATCAGTCAGCAAGAGCCAAAGAACTATCATATAGCTTTAAGAGACAATGGATGGGTGGAAGCTATGCAGCTTGAGCTTCTTCAATTCAAGAAACAGCAAGTGTGGGAGCTTGTTCCATTACCCAAAGATAAGTGTGCTATAGGCACCAAGTGGGTATTCAGGAACAAACAGATGAGAAGGGCCAAATTGTCAAGAACAAGGCCAGACTGGTTGTCCAAGGGTTTGCACAGGAGGAAGGCATCGATTATGATGAGACCTTTGCACCTGTGGCCAGACTGGAAGCAATCAGACTGTTCTTAGCTTATGTTGCCTTTCACAGTCTTAAGGTTTATCAAATGGATGTCAAAAGTGCCTTCCTATATGGAAAAATAAAAGAAGAGGTTTATGTGTGTCAACCACCAGGCTTTGAGGACAATAAACATCCTGATTGGGGTATAAGCTTGATAAGGCTCTCTATGGGCTGAAGCAAGCACCTAGAGCCTGGTATGAGACACTCTCAACCTTTCTTCTAGAGAATAAGTTCACTAGAGGCACCATTGATAAAACCTTATTCATCAAGACTGTGGAACAACATAAGCTCCTTGTTCAGATTTATGTTGATGACATCATCTTTGCATCCTTTGATCCAAAGTTGTGTGATGAATTTACAAAGCTTATGAAGCTACGATTTGAAATGAGTGCTATGGGAGAATTACAGTACTTTCTGGGTTTGCAAATCAAACAACAGGATGATGGAATCTTCATCCATCAGTCCAAGTATACCAAAGAGTTGTTGAATAAGTTTGATTTACAAACCTGTAAGCCCTGTTCTACTCCCATGAGCAGCATCACACAACTAGATGTAGATCAGAAAGGTAAAGCGGTTGATGAAACCCTTTATAGATGTATGATTGGGTCCTTGATGTACCTTACAGCTTCTAGACCTGACATCATGTTTTCACATGTGCTTGTGCTAGATTCAGGCTGCACCTAAAGAATCCCATTTGATTGCAGTCAAAAGGATCTTTAGATATCTGCAAGGTACCCATCACTAGGTCTTTGGTATTCAGCTGGGCATTCTTGCAAACTGGTTGCTTTCTCTGATAGTGACTATGCAAGACAAAATTTGTTCACCAGCTCTGAAGAATATTTCATCAGCATTTGTGAACATCTGATCACAAAAGCTGAAGGCATAAATATTCACAAGAGCTGAAGGGTCAATAAAACATCTGAAAGTCAGCCAAAGAGCTGATGAGTAAGTGTGGAGGCTAGTATAAACAACTGATTTGATGGAAACAGCTGATGAGTAATTTCTCATCAGCTGATGACAACAGCTGCTGTTTCATACCCAAACAATTGAAGGACAAAACCATGTCTTCAGTAGTTTCACAATACTGATGGCTAACACCAAGTCTTCAGTTGTTACAAAGTCTGAAGAAGAATATTAGGCCATCAGTAGTTCATAACTACTGAAGACTGACAGTAACTCTTCAGACGTTACAACATCTGAAGGACAAAACCAAGTCTCAGTAGTTTCAACTACTGAAGACCAATACCAAGTCCTCAGATGTTATAACCACTGAAGGTTAAAACCACGTCATCAGTTGTTACAACAACTGATAACTAACACCAAAACCTTCAGTAGTTTTCTTTCAACCTTTGACCTACCCTATAAATACCCCACTTTCAGAGCATTTACTCCTCACTTGACCTAATCCTTCCAAACCTCTGAAATCCCATACACCATTAATGGCGACCATGCAACTGAAACCTCGACACAACTGTGTCGCCCATCTTACAAAATCGCCATTATGGCCTAAGTTTCACCAAGCCGTCGATCTTATGAACGACTCACCATACAAACGGCTTTTCTCCTGAACCCCACTATATACACCGACTCCGTGGCGGAGTTTTGGACAAATGTAACCGTCCAAACCAGTGAGCAGGATGGCGAGGTCTCTCTCCGGTCCTCCGTCAACGGCAAACCCGTGGTTATCACTCCACTACCTACGCCAAACCCTAGAGCTGGAGGATGCCACCCACCCAACTTCCTACCCCAAGGTGCCCTGGATCTCTCATTCACATCCCACGACTACCAGGTAACCTCTCCGCCTCCACCTTGTTGAAGAAACACTTTCCTGACCCTCAACGACTGATCTTCCACATGGTGAACGTGTGTTTGGCTCCCAAAACCTCTTCGTGGGACCAGATGTCCACACGGTGGCAACAGGTATTGTTCTCTATCCTTGAAAAACAACCGTTAAACTTAACTGATATACTATTTTGGAAATAAAGGATATGGCCACAAAACCAATTCTAACCGATGGATCTTGTATCCTCGGTTCATTATGGCCATAATAGAGAACCAGCTTCAGGCTGAGGGACTAGTTGGCACTGGGGTCCCTGCCATGGCTGTTCTAGCCGAGGTATACTCCAGGCACAACACTGACCAAACACTCAAACAGGCTGGCCGGCTGCGAAAACCCACGCAGCAGGAACCCACAGCCTCCACCTCCAAATCCAAAGACCCCACCAAACCAAAAGCCAAAAGAAGCCCAAAAGGCTACTCAGGGAGATGAGTCCCCTGAGGATGCCCCTGCCACAAAGGCAGGATGTGCCTGCTGGTTCGATTCTCCCAGCAGGTACCACGACTCCACCCACCCCAACCGCACAGGCTTCCTCTCAACAGGAGCCTGATGCAACCAATTTTGGGGCAACCACATTACTGGAGTCTTTCTCACTTGAGAAGACTGCCATTGAAGAGCACAGTCCTCCGATGTGCACACTGCTTCGAGCCCATCTCTTGATGAGACCGCCCCCCAAAGCCCAACATTGGCAATAGCCAAAGTGCTGACTCATCTGAGCACTCCACCCTCTCCCCAGAAACCTATTACAACTGGGGAGACTCCAACCGAAGAGGGGGTGGATACAAGTGCCGGTGGGAGCCCACAGCACAGAGAATCAGTCCAATCTCCCAGTGTGGCTAGGAGATAGGACATTCTGGTGAGGCTGCCACTTCCCCTGCATCAATATCTGAGCAGGTGAAGCTGGTAACATCACTAAGACCTCACCAGAGGCAACTGCCGATGATGGATCCAATCCGGAGGCTAGAAGTTCCCAGTACCATGAACAAGGGGCACATGCTATTACTGAGCCACACTCAGGGCATGTACATCCTGACATTGTCAGGAGGTCAGGTGATTCAGCTCATGCTGATGATGACCTGAGCTTCTTCTACGATGTAGTAGCTCAAAACACTATCCTAGAGGATGAGATAAGCAGACTCAAAGAGCTGCTTGCTCAAATGACTCAGGATAGAAGTCCATCTGCCACCACTACCCCACAGATGGCACTTCACCCGAAGGTCTCATAAACACTGAGCCACTTCCACAAACTCGGCCACCAGCCCCTGCTTCTGGCACTAGTTCTCAGGGTCAGAACCCCCCTGAGCGCTGGATGCTATCCTCCAAAAATCCCTACCTCTCATCACACCCATGCTTAAAGAGTTAGTCATTCAAACCCTTGATGAGAGGCTTCCCACATACATCCAACCCATGGTGGAGGTTGCCATTTCTAAGGCACTTGCTGATAGTCAAACCCCAACCAATGCACCCAAAAAGGGGGAGACATCAGTGCAAGTCAAGAGGAAGAGGGTGAGGAGGAGGTAGAGGCAGAGAAAGAGGTGGTGGTTGAGAGGAGTTGGTTGAGGAGACTAGGAAGTGAGGGAGAAAGGGAAGATGAAGAGAGAGAGGTTGAGCAAATAGAGGTGGCTGACATCCAAAAGGATTTTCAGTGTCACTGATAAGAAAAAAGGTGTCACACCCCAACCTTGACGGCGGAAACGTCGAGGTGTGAGGGTTAAGATTGTTCAAAGCCACATAACGTTATGTTAAAGTATAAAATGCCATTAATCAATTGTTTCAATCACCACATACATCAATGTCTCAAAGTAAATCAAACAAAAACAAGAATTCAATCGTCTTTATTAAGCCTAGGTCCATGTTCTAGGTTTAAGCATTCCTTCAATCATCGCTAAGCTTGCACGTTACCTGAAACATGTTGAAAATAAAGTCAACTAACTAGTTGGTGAATTCTCATGGTTTTAAATAGAATAAGTATACAAAATGTGGCAATTCTAGTCAATGGTCACAAGACAGCAAGTATATAGAACATGCATAGTTACAATCAAGCCTCGACTGAATAATATGAATAAGCATGATTAGCTAAGTGTATTTGGTTCCCTAGTGCACAAGCATACGGCTCCTAGGAGTCGGCATACATCGACTTTAGCACCAAATAGGCTTGTCAGGCCCAAAGATCTAAGACTTCGCTAGGCTAGCAATAGTTAATGATTGCTCACGTATGTCACATCTCATATATTACTTAACATATTCAAACAACCACGACTATGTAAAGAATTGCACGTGGTATTAAGTATCAAAGCGTGTATGTGTAAGTTTGTATACGCAACATGTTTCACCCCGAAAGATGTGAAATAATCGTAAAGCGGGGCATAAGAACTCACGTGTTTAATAAAGGAGGCTTGTAGACGTAATAAGAATAACCACGAATAAGATTTCCAACACAAACGTCACAACGCACCTAAACGAAATAAAGTAGCGCGTTATAATTTGTTTGATGATTAATTGTAGGTCTAATAGGATTTAATAATCATTCGTATTTATTACATGTTAATAACGTGATCGGTTAAATGGAACGAATGGATTATACTTGGTATAATCATTGTTAGCGCGTAAGAGAAATAATAAATAAAACTTGATTTAAATTGTACGTTAAACCGTTTATAGGATTGTATATAATAGTGATTTAGCTATTATAAGGAACTATATAAATATATATAATTTATAGGTATAAGTAATTAAACAATTTAATTGTTTGAATATACATATAAATATATATACTAAACAATTATAATATTGTGTATAATAATCAATATAAATGATTTAGCTATTAAAAGAACTATGTATATATATATATTATATATAAGTAACTAAACAATTAAATTGTTTGAATATATATATATATAATATATATACTAAACAATTATAACATTGTATAATCATAATAAGTGATTTAATTACTAAAAGAACAATATATATATATATCAAACAACAACAACAACACAAAACCCAGTATATATCCCACTTAAGAGTAGGGTCTGGGGGGGGTAGTGGTGGCAAGTCTTTCCTCTATCCAGATAGGTAGAGAGACCGCTTCCAAAGCGACCCCCGGCTCGAAATATATATATATATAAATACAAAAGAAATGAGTAAACATAATACTTGTATATGTATATATATATTTTAAATAATTTAAATTGTTTAGTTATTTATACCAATATATATATTATAGGTATAAATAACTAAACAATTTATTATTTAAAATATATATATATACATACAAGTATTTGTTTACTCATTTCTTTTGTATTTTTCAAACTAAAATAATGTATTTATGAATACAAAAGTATTTTATAAAAATTAATTTAGTCCCAAATTAATTAAACAAAAGAAAAAAAATAATCTGCATTTATAAAATTAATTTTAGAAATTTTCAGAATTTAAAAGGTTTATAATTAAAAGAAATGAAGAAAAGAATAAAAAAAATCAGAAAGTAAAAAAAAAGAAAAAGGGGCAAAGGGGCTGCCCGGGTCGAACCAGGGCTGCCACGGGGTCGAACCCGGGGCTCCTTGTAGCCTGAAGCGCAGGAACCAGTGAACCAGGGCAATGCCTTGTTTCACTTGGTTTGTTTTAATTTAAACAATCCCTTGCTTTCCCCAAATCCTATGAAACCTATTTCGAAAAAATCAATCAAATCGGCCCTCGATTCGGTGTTAATCACCTAAATCATCATAGGGCTTTTGATCTTTGAATGAAATCGAGTAGAAAACAGGTTTCAATTACCTTTTTGATGAGATTAAAGGTGGTTTCGAGTGCGGTTTAGGTTTCGGGTGTTCTTGAATTTGGGGCTTTTTGATTCGAGAGGATTTATGGTGAATTGAGAGTTTGGGGAGTTTTAGGAACTTCTAATGAACTAAAGACCACATTTTAAGTTTGATTTCTTGTTTCGAGCAATTCCCGTTTAAATTTTGAAACCGCGCGTTCCCGTTTACCAATTTTGAGAGATTCGAGTTGTTATTGTTGATGTTTGATTGATTTATTATTGATTAGGCCGCGTATTTACTTTAGGTGTGATTGATTTGGTTTAATTTGTGAAATTAAACATGATTTGATTCGAATTTTTTTTAAAAATTGGATTTGGTTTTGATTTGGAAAGGGTACGAGCGGGAATTGAAATTTCGAGTGGGTTCGGGTTCGAAACTGAGGTCGAGCGAGTTGGGGGGTTTATTGGGGTTAAATCGCCTTAACAATTGGAGTTTGAGGCTCGCCGGAGCTCGGCCGAGCTCCGGCCGTAGCCACCGGATATCGGGGAGAAAGGGGGGTTTGGTTGGGATTCACAAATGGTCCCTCTTCTTTCGGATGTTTATTATTTCATGTTTTAAACTTTTATTCAAAGTTTTCAAAATGCAAAACAACCCCGTACTTTATTCTAAGTTTTTATTATTATTATTATTATTATTATTATATTTATATTATTATTATTATTATTAGTATTACTATTATTATTATTATTATTATTATTATTATCATTATTATTATTATTATTATTATTATTATCTATTATTATTATTGTTATTATTTTTTATATATAATATAAAAATTACTAATGATGCTATAAAATGGCATAAATAAACGAACAAAAATACAGGATGTTACAGTCTCCCCAACTTAAAAGAATTTCGTCCCGAAATTAAGAATCAAAAGGTTACAAGAATAAGGAAGGTATGTCTTCTTCATATGTTCTTCACGCTCCCAAGTGAATTCTGCTCCTCGTTTTGTTCTCCCATCGAACCTTTACAATTGGGGTCGTAGAGGTCCTAGTCTTCTTCATAATGCGATCCATGATTTCGACGGTTTTCTCAACGAAGTGTAGTGACTCGTCGATCTGAATGTCTTCCAATGGCACATGCAAATTATCGTCGGCCAGACACTTCCTCAGATTCGAGACGTGGAAGACAGGGTGATTCACTAAGGTCGGAGGGTATTCTAGTTTGTAGGCCACTTTCCCGATCCTTTTCAAACCTTGAAAGGCCCTACAAACCTTGGGCTAACTTGCCTTTCCTTCCAAAGCGAACACACCCCTTCCACGGTGAGACCTTGAGAAGGACCATTTCCCCACTTGGAATTCCAGTGGCTTGCGACGTTTCCCGCGTAGCTCTTCTGTCGACTCCTGCCACTTCCAGGTTCTTGCGGATGATAGCGACTTTGTCGGTCGTCCCTTGTATGAGCTCGGGACCGGTGATAAGATTCTCGCCAATGTCGGTCCAGCAGATTGGTGAACGACACTTACCGACCGTAAGTGCTTCGAACGGTGCCATTTGGATGCTTGAGTGGTACTGTTGTTGTAGGAGAATTCTGCGAGCGGTAGGTGCGTATCCCAGTCGCTACCAAAGTCAAGGACACACAGACGCAACAGGTCTTCCAGATTTTGGATTGTCCGCTCGGTTTGGCCATCGGTTTGGGGATGTAAGCCGTGCTTAAATCCATTGTGTGCCCAGAAGTTTCTTGCATAGTAGACCAGAAGTGAGAAGTGAATCGAGCGTCTCGGTCGGATAAATGTGAAGAGGCACACCATGACCTTACGATCTCGTCAATGTAAATCTGGGCTAACCTTGATGTCTTATACGTGTCGCGTATGGGTAGAAATGTGCCGACTTGGTCAATCGATCGACGATTACCCATATGCTATCGTGCCCGCGAGATGTCCGAGGTAACTTGGTTATGAAGTCCATGGATATATGTTCCCACTTCCACATGGGAATTTCGGGTTGTTCGAGTAATCCCTTGGACGTTGATGCTCCGCTTTAACCTTCGTGCACGTAAGGCCTTAGCAACATAGGTTGCTATGTCTCGTTTCATTCCGGGCCACCAATATTGACTCCGTAAGTCCATGTACATCTTATCGGAGCCCGGGTGGATAGAATAACGAGTCCGATGTGCTTCGTTCATGATAGAAGCCCGAAGGTTATTGCGTTTGGGAATCCAGATTCGGTTTGCGAAATACATTAACCCATTGGCTCTTGTTTCCAATTGGGCTAAGAGATTTGGCTCGAGTTCTCCTTCATACCCCCTTCGGTTTGCACCGCTTGCTGTGCTTCTCGAATACTCCCTCGATGTCACAATCGATCTTTAAGTTCTGCAATAACACCGTAGCATTGTTGACATCGGTCGGACTTCAGTGTCAAACTCTCCCAAGTATCGAACCATTGGCGTCGGTCGCGAATCTCTTGAACGGAACCATCTTTTGATGCGTCTTTCGACTCAATGCATCGGCTACGACATTTGCCTTCCGGGATGGCGGATATCACAATCGTAGTCGCTAATTAGTTCCACCCAACGACGTTGCCTCATATTGAGGTCCTTCTGATTGAAAACGTGTTGGAGGCTCTTGTGGTCCGTGTAGACTATACATTGTGTGCCGTATAGATAGTGTCTCCAGATTTTCAAAGCAAGACCACCCCGCTCCGAGCTCGAGATCGTGCGTCGTATAATTTACCTCGTGACCCTCATTGTCTCGAGGCATATGCGATGACCTTTCCCCGTTGCATGAGATTACAACCAAGGGCCTTGTTCGACGCGTCGCAGTATACCGTGAAGTCGTCATTCCCATCCGGTAGCGTCAGAATAGGAGCATTGCACAACTTGTGCTTCAATGTCTCAAACGCCTCTTCTTGCTCGGCTTTCCACTCGAAAGGCTTGTTCTTCTGAGTCAAGACGTGAGTGGCTTTGCGATTTTTGAGAAGTTGGCAATAAATCGCCGTAATACCCGGCTAGACCAAGAAAGATCGACTTCCCGTCGGAGTTGTGGGAGCACTCCAATTCTTTACGGCTTCAACCTTCGCAGGGTCGACGTGAATTCCTTGACTATTCACAACGTGCCCTAAGAACTGTACTTCTTCAAGCCAAAACTCACATTTCGAGAATTTCGCGTACAGTTGTTCCTCTTCAACGGTTCGAGGATTTGACGGAGATGAAGTTCATGATCGGAGCGAGACTTGGAATAAATAAGAATGTCGTCAATGAAAACGATGACGAACTTGTCTAGGTATGGCTTGCACACCCGATTCATAAGATCCATGAAGACCGCTGGAGCATTGGTTAAGCCGAAAGGCATAACCATGAACTCGTAATGCCCATACCGGGTGCGGAATGCAGTCTTTGGGATATCGTCGTCGTGGACTCGCAGTTGATGATAACCCGAACGCAAGTCGATTTTTAAAAGATTGCAGCTCCTGAAGTTGGTCGAAAAGATCGTCGATACGAGGAAGGATACCGTTGTCTTGATAGTCAACTTGTTGAGCTCCCGGTAATCGATACACATGCGGAAAGACCCATCTTTCTCTTCACAATAAGACAGGTGCATCCCAAGGAGAAGAACTAGGCGGATAAACCCTTCTCGGATAATTCCTGGAGTTGGCTAGAGAGTTCTTGCATTTCCGATGGTGCGAGTCGGTAAGGTGATTTAGCCGCGAGGCTTGCTCCCGGAATCAAGTCGATTTTAAATTCTACTTCGGCGTACGGGAGGTAACCCGCTAAGATCATCGGGAAAGACCTCAGGGAATTCTCGTACAACTGGAACATCTTTGAGTTCTTCTCCCTTGGCTTTGGTGTTTGACTACATAGGCCAAGAATGCCGGATAACTCTTACTTAGGCATTTCTGAGCCTTGGTACATGACATAAGCTTGAGACCTTTGGAGGACCGTTCACCGAACACCTTCAACGTACCCCCGGGGTAGGGTAAGGGCATCGAATGCACTTCTCGAAGCAAATGATCTCGGCATGGTTCTTAGATAACCAATCCATGCCAATAATGACGTCGAAACTCCGAAGCTTCATAGGAATAAGGTCGATAAGAAACTTATGTCGTCGAGACACAATTAGACAATCGTGGATAACCACGTCGACGGTGATGGTTCTCCATCAGCAACTTCGACGTTGAGAGGTCTCTCTAGATTGAGCGAGGTTTAGAAAGTGTCGGCTCGAACTCTAAGGAAACGAACTTCTATCGGCGCCCGAATCAAATAATACGTATGCATAGGTGTCATTAATAAGAATACCTGTATAGGTTTTAAAGGCACTTAAGGACACAGTACGGAATTTTAACAGAAATTCTATGGATATAGGGTTGCAATTTTTTTTACGTACGTCACCACCTCGTTTGTTCGCCTGAGCTTGGTTCGCGTTGATGTTGAAAGAACGTCCACGAGCTTGTGGAACATTGCCCACAAGACGAGGGCACTGTGGTCGTAGTGACCTGGTTCTCCACAGTTGTAGCAGACCCGGTTTGGTTCCGTCACTGCGTTCCCCAATGCTCGGCGACACTTGCCACAAGGTGCCCGTACTTGCACATAGTGTGCAGATGCGACACGGAAGTTTTCCGGATGATGTACCTACACGTGTTGCACATAGGTAGAGGGCCTGCATAAGCCCTTGCCATGGGCACTTGTGCGGCCGGTGTAGCCCTGGTAGTACACTGTCTTTGGGGCGGTTTAGGAGCAGCCACGGCGTAGTTCCGTGCCGGTACAAACTTCAAATTTCTTGTTATCAGGCTTGACCTCCTTAACCTCCTCGGAGGTCGTCTTCTCAGTCTTCTTGGCACCCTTTACGACATAGTGCCCCCTCGGATGTGGTTCTCCATCAGCTGTGCCGTGATAGTGATGGCTTCTCCAAAGTTGCGGGTCGGCTACCCACAACGCATCCTGAATCTGAGGCGGCACAACCTTAATAAATTTTTCCACATTCGGGAAACAGTATCCACCATGTGTGGTAGCAGTATACTCAGTTTATGATGAACGGGTAGAATAGCCAGATGGTTCCCGCCATCCTATTCAGGTTCCAGAATTCTCCTCCAGTTTCTGGATTTCATTTCTCGGGCAAAACTTGGCGATGGCTATGTTTTTGAATTCCTCCCAAGTTAAAGCCAAGATTGCATCGGGGCCTCGGTCCTCTTTTCACTGTTCCACCACGTTAAGGCCCGTTGCTAAGCATACTGGTGGCATACCTTACTTTGAGTGCTTCGGGGCACTCACAGTTGACGAAGGTGTTCTCCATCCCCTCAAACCATTCTAGCAGACCGGTGGCACCTTCCTTGCCACTATAACTCGGAGGCTTGCATGAACTAAAGTGCTTGAAGGTGCAAGACTGGTTGTTACGCCGTTGGTTCGCACTATTTTCCCTTGGCCATTGCTGTTGTTCGTGACGTTTGCGATCATAGTGCTGCTGAGTTCAGCCACCATGGTCGGGATGACCGCAGCAATTTGCCGGGCAATCATGGCAGCAAGCTTACGGCGGATCTTCCTCGGTTTCCGTGGTAACGAGACATGCTGGAAAAATACAAATTGGGTTAGGATCGGTTAAAGGATAATAAGGGTGGGCAATTAAGGTAAGAATCATGAATTATATGGAATGATTCCATTTGGTGACCCATCACCATTTGGAAACGTAGACACGTCAAGATGAATTGACCCATTCACCTCATAACTCGTGTATGTTGGTCATAGTTTATCACTCCCCGGAAACCCCAGGTAGCATAATGGTCCGTAGGATTTATGCGAAATGCTTACCTTAGCCCGAGGGCTTTTGCCAGAAAATCCAGAATACAGGTGTCTATGTACCACACTAGTTCTTTGGTTTATGAAATCAAAAATCTTGATGGGATATTTACAAGATTAGACATAAAGTCTAAAGAATTCCTATCAATAGATTCTACTTGGAGACGAGAATAAGTTTAAGAAATAGTAACTGTCGGGGAGAATTAACGTTTAAGATAAGTCTAGGGGGAACGGGTAACAATATGTAATCATGTAGAAAGGCACCTATGCAAAGGCATCACATTGCACATAATGAGGCATAACGTTAGGCAGCATGCAAACAATAAGTATGTATTCATAAGAATACTATTCTATAAGGATCATGCATAAACTATAGTCTAGGTCACCATTTCTAATAACCTAAATCCCTATAGTTATGGGCTCTGATACCAATCTGTCACACCCCAACCTTGACGGCGGAAACATCGAGGTGTGAGGGTTAAGATTGTTCACAGCCACATAACGCTATGTTAAAGTATAAATGCCATTAATCAATTGTTTCAATCACCACATACATCAATGTCTCAAAGTAAATCAAACAAAAACAAGAATTCAATCGTCTTTATTAAGCCTAGGTCCATGTTCTAGGTTTAAGCATTCCTTCAATCATCGCTAAGCTTGCACGTTACCTGAAACATGTTGAAAATAAAGTCAACTAACTAGTTGGTGAATTCTCATGGTTTTAAATACAATAAGTATACAAAATGTGGCAATTCTAGTCAATGGTCACAAGACAGCAAGTATATAGAACATGCATAGTTACAATCAAGCCTCGACTGAATAATATGAATAGCATGATTAGCTAAGTGTATTTGGTTCCCTAGTGCACAAGCATACGGCTCCTAGGAGTCGGCAATACATCGACTTTAGCACCAAATAGGCTTGTCAGGCCCAAAGATCTAAGACTTCGCTAGGCTAGCAATAGTTAATGATTGCTCACGTATGTCACATCTCATATATACTTAACATATTCAAACAACCACGACTATGTAACAATTGCACGTGTGTATTAAGTATCAAAGCGTGTATGTGTAAGTTTGTATACGCAACATGTTTCACCCCGAAAGATGTGAAATAATCGTAAAGCGGGGCATAAGAACTCACGTGTTTAATAAAGGAGGCTTGTAGACGTAATAAGAATAACCACGAATAAGATTTCCAACACAAACGTCACAACGCACCTAAACGAAATAAAGTAGCGCGTTATAATTTGTTTGATGATTAATTGTAGGTCTAATAGGATTAATAATCATTCGTATTTATTACATGTTAATAACGTGATCGGTTAAATGGAACGAATGGATTATACTGGTATAATCATTGTTAGCGCGTAAGAGAAATAATAAATAAAAACTGATTTAAATTGTACGTTAAACCAGTTTATAAGGATTGTATATAATAGTGATTTAGCTATTATAAGGAACTATATAAATATATATATATTTATAGGTATAAGTAATTAAATAATTTAATTGTTTGAATATACATATAAATATATATACTAAACAATTATAATATTGGTATAATAATCAATATAAATGATTTAGCTATTAAAAGAACTATGTATATATATATATATATATATATATATATATATATATAACTAAACAAATAAATTGTTTGAATTATATAATTATATATATATATATATACTAAACAATTATAACATTGTATAATCATAATAAGTGATTTAATTACTAAAAGAACAATATATAAATATATATATAGGTATAAATAACTAAACAATTTAATTATTTAAAAATATATATTACATATACAAGTATTATGTTACTCATTTCTTTTGTATTTTAAAACTAAAATAATGTATTTATAAATACAAAAGTATTTTATAAAAATTAATTTAGTCCCAAATTAAAACAAAAGAAAAAAAAATAATCTGTATTTTATAAATTAATTTTAGAAATTTTCAGAATTTAAAAAGGTTAATAATTAAAAAGAAATGAAGAAAAGAATAAAAAAAATCAGAAAATAAAAAAAAAAGAAAAAGGGGCAAAGGGGCTGCCCGGGGTCGAACCCGGGGCTCCTTGTAGCCTGAAGCGCAGGAACCAGTGAACCAGGGCAATGTCTTGGTTTCACTTGGTTTGTTTTAATTTTAAACAGAATCCCCTTACTTTCCCCAAATCCTATGAACCCTAATTTCGAAAGAATCAAAATCGGCCCTCGATTCGGTGTTATCACCTAAATCATCATAGGGCTTTTGATCTTTGAATGAAATCGAGTAGAAAACAGTTTCAATTACCTGTTTTGATGAGATTAAAGGTGGTTCGAGTGCGGTTTAGGTTTCGGGTGTTCTTGAATTTGGGGCTTTTGATTCGAGAGGATTTATGGTGAATTGAGAGTTGGGGAGTTTAGGAACTTCTCAATGAACCGAAAGACCACAATTTATAAGTTTGATTTCTTGTTTTCAAGCAATTCCCGTTTAAATTTTGAAACCGCGTTCCCGTTTACCAAATTTGAGAGATTCGAGTTGTTATTTGTGTGATGTTGATTGATTTATTAATTGATTAGGGCCGCGTATTTACTTTAGGTGTGATTGATTTGGTTTAATTTGTGAAATTAAACATGATTTGATTCGAATTTTTTTTTAAATTTTGATTCGGTTTGATTTGAAAGGGTACGAGCGGGAAATTGAAATTTCAAGTGGGTTCGGGTTCGAAATTGAGGGGTCGAGCGAGTTGGGGGGTTTAATTGGGGTCAAATCGCCTTAAAAATGGAGGTTTGAGGCTCGCCGGAGCTCGGCCGGAGCTCCGGCCGTAGCCACCGGATAATCGGGGAGGAAAGGGGGTTTGGTTTGGGATTTACACAAATGGTCCCTCTTCTTTCAGATGTTTATTATTTCATGTTTTAAACTTTTATTCAAAGTTTTCAAAATGGCAAAACAACCCCTGTACTTTAATTCTAAGTTTTATTATTATTATTATTATTTATTATTATTATTATTATTACTATTATTATTATTATTATTATTTTCATTCTTATTATTATTATTATTATTATTATTTATTATCTATTATTATTATTGTTATTATTTTATTATATATATAAAATTTACTAATGATGCTATAAAATGGCATAAATAAAACGAACAAAAATACAGGATGTTACAAAAGGAGATGAGGGAAAGAAGGTGGCTGACCCTGATCCAGCAGCCCTTGTCAGGAGGCTGATGCTGACAAAGCAGATCAATGGACTCTGCCATTGGTCAGCTGTTCAGGCAAGGCTTTGACAAGGACACAGCATTGCTAGATCAGGAGCTCAGAAAGATGGAGACTAGGGAGATCGAATACCGATGGTCTACTTATAGCCAAGAGGATAAAAAGAGACTCGAGGCTATGAGTAGATTCATTTCGAAGTATCTGGGCAGGCCAGTCCTTGATGTCAAAGCATGGACCAGGGACAGAATCTTGGCTATAGCCGCCAAGATCTGTTCAGCTGGTGACTTCACAAAAGGACTGGTCGCTGAGGCCCTATCTGAAGCAGGTGCTGGGGAACAGGACACTGCTAGTAAAACAGACCAAAACAGCCTTATCTCTAGGTTACTAGCAGTGCCTGCCAACATTCCCACACCAAAACAACCCAACCACAACCACTAAACCAACCCCTTCACCACCAAAACCCGCAGCCAATGATCCACCCTGAAGAAGAAGAGAAGGGTGTTGAGGCTGCAAGAAGAAGAAGAAGAAGAGGGTGATGAGGAGGATAGACTGCCTCTTTCAGCAGTCATCCCTCTACCAAAAGCCAAATCCCAAACCATCACTCCCACCTCACAGATGGAAACTGTGAAGGTGAAGATAGAGGAAGAGGCACAGCAGCATCTTCGTGATGCTAAAATGCTTAAGTCTATTGACCAAGCATATGCTGCCTCTACCTCTATCATGAATATGAAGAAAGAAGCTCTGAGACTCTTCACTCTCAAACAAACCTTCCAATATAGCAAGGAGAGAGTGAGGACTTGGCCTGATCCTAGGGTGGCTCACAGGATCACAAAGAACAATATTCCTGTGAGGTACAAGAGCCAAATGAAGAGGATTGTAGATGAAGTAATCACTGTGGCTCTTGTAGTAACACCCTGGGAAATTGTGGAGGAGTTCGAGAAAGCTTATAAAGCTAAGCTACCTCCTGAAATGATGTTGGAGAACAGGATGGTGAGGAAAGGCTTAGTTTATAAGAAGCTTGAGAACTTCCGCAAAGATGAGCTCAATTGGTGCTAGAAGGCAGACATCCAGATGAATTTGCTTACAAGCAAATCATAACAGTTGAGCTCAAAAATGGGAAACAGGTCAAGTATGTCTCAGAGACATACGGCCGTGAAGGATTGTTCGATGGTGGGATGAGGGCATGACCAAAGATGAACAAATGATCTTTGTCCGAGCCTACACCAGAGAATCCTACAGGCTTGTATATGGGAGGTAGATCTCATGGATGGGACAACAGCTCTGTGTCCAATTCCCCAAGACAGAGCTCCCATCCATACTTAGTCAAACAAACACTAGAGACTACCTCTCAGGCCAGTGCTTATCTGGGTCAACTTCTAATCTGATCTAGAAGGAAATAGACCAATCATAATGCCACAATAAGTGGGACAACCAATAATTAGAGGTTTTGGCTGCATTGGTTTAGGGGAGTTTGTTGGACCAAAAGAACCAATGAGCCAAGATCAGGAAAACCTCTAAGTCCCACATGACATCACAACAACTGCTGAAGACTCCATCAGCTATTATGTTCTCTTGCTTGAATGTCAGACTCGAGAGCATCTTAGCTCCAACCATCAGCTGTTCTGACAAAGTCGAAGAACAAAGTATGAAGATCAAAGAACTGAAGAACAACAGCTGAAGAAGACTCCAAAGTACTAAAGACCAAGTACTGAAGTCTGAAGTATGATCTTACAAGTACTGAAGACTTCAAGTACTGAAGACAAGTACTGAAGAATCAAAAGCTGAAGAACTGAAGAACTGAAGACCTTCTACTGAAGCACAAAGTCTGAAGACAAAGACTGAAGACAACAACTGATGATATCTACTGAAGTCATCAGTTGTTACATCATCTGAAGCCAAGTCTGAAGACCAAGTACTGAAGACTCAGAGTTTGTCACAACAGCTGAAGAAGTCTTCTTCAGTGTTGTTTGGTTTTTCTTAGTTTATTTTGTTTCAGTAGTTGTACAACAACTGAAGAGCATGTTCTTCAGTTGTTAGAGTATCAGTATTAGTATAACGACTGAAGAGTTTGTTCTTCAGTCGTTGTAGGATTTCAGTAGTTTTACTTTTGTCAGTACTTAGGAAAACTTTTGTAAGAAGATGTCAGTGTTGACATCTTCAGTAGTTTTATGTTTTGTCAGTTGTAATTTTAATATTCAGTGATGTCAGAGAAAGGACATCACCACCATCCTTTTGCCGCCTATAAAAGGATGGTGAACCATACTGTTTTAATTGCCGAAACGTGCTAAGCAATTGAGCATTTATTATTTCGCAGAACTCTTTTCTCTCTCTATGCTTGTGCTTTTACATGCAGTATCTTTATGTTCTTGCATTAATTGCTAATTAATATGCTAAATCCGCTGCAAACATAATCTGATTGATCAAACGAGAGGCTGAGATCCTGTCAAATACAACATTTTTCACAATAAATATTGTTGTAAAAAACTGCAGCAACCAGAATGTTACCATAAAGTTATGGGTGGAAATGCTTCATCAACAGCCAGACTCCCAAGGATTGCAATTGAGGCATCATCACATCCTACAATACTTGCACTGATAGCATTAAGACTCACCGACTTCATGGGTAAAAAATAAACACAACAACTAAACTATAAGACCAAAAAAAATTAATAAAACGGTTCTAAATATAGGTAGACTTCAATTTCAATCAACAAATGCAACCCATGTTTATGTCATCCCATCAACAGTGGAACCAGATTCCTTTTGAAGATGTAAGAATCAAACAAAGTTAAACACAAACCTTCACAATTACATGAAGCAATGCATAAACTTTCTATTTTGCCAGGTTTGACAACTTAGGGCCCGATACAAATACTGCAGAAACATCACAAAACAGGACTACAGCAACCAGGATCCGAAGGGCCTAACACAACTGTATCACAACTACAGGCAAAGGAACCAAAAGAACTTAAGGTAAGTCTGCACTCAATCATAACCCTACTTTATCCCCCCCCCCCCCTATTGAGTAAAGCTAAAGATAATTGCGTTTGTTCAAAACATCATACTAATGATCTCATATATTTCGCTCTCTAAGATAAATAAATGGAATTTGAAAGGTGGAACATTGAATTCATGTGAAACAGTTAGTATTCAGGTTAATCGTGTAGCGATTTGATCGTATGTTTTCACCTATTTCATGTACATAAACACAAAACAATCAGTACATAATTTACTTCATAAGCAGTTTGGTTATATTGTATACAAACACGTATATGCAGGGACGTAATTTCACACTAAAAGCAGCAGTAACCGAACTACACATGGATAGAGAATGGCATTGCATAGGCTGCCCAAAATGCGATCAATCTCTAATGAAAGTCGGAGACGGATGGTTCTGTTCTATGCACAGAAACCTCAGCGTACCAACTGAAATGTATGTCCTCTACAACTGCTATTTTTTTAAATGCAACAAACAGCTAAAACAAGTTGTTATTACAGATATCGAATCATCGCCACAATCTCTGACAACACAGGAAGTATGCCCGTTCTAATATTCAATGATCCATCTACAAATCTTGCCGGGATGACATGCCCTGACATCCTAACAACACACAACCCAGACACCACCCTACACCAAATCATAAACAGAGAAGCCATATTCCACGTCCAAGCGCATAAAAACAACAAAGCCGAGATGCTGCGTTGCACCGTTACCAAGGTCGACATTATAAGAGACAATACAGCAACAACAAGCACACCTGCACCGACAACACCATCGTCATTCCAGGCAGTGCATAGAGCTGAAAAAAGCACATCAACCAAAAGATCACTGTTCACAGAAGAAAGTAAGAAATAACATAACTACGCACTAATTACCACTTCACCATACTAACAAAATTTGAAAAACAGGTCCTCCAGCTAAGAAGAAGACAAAAGAAGACTAACAAGCAACAACAACACCCTTTGAAGATGCCAAAGCTGCCCCAAATACACAACAATCCTACCTTTTGTTAATATATGATTCCACCTTTTGACAAAAGAAACCAAAGCAAAACTGTCAAGTAACAGCAACAGTCTTTTGAAGCTATCAGACTAACCTTTGTGAACACATGACATCTTTTATTACCAGTGCATACAATGTCATATTTTGAATGTAACCAACAACTACTCTATATATGCCTTTGAATGTAATTAACAGCCGTGCTCTCGAACTTATATATAAAAACATGATATCGCCCAACGCGCGATATGGTTCTTAACTAGTTACATAAAAAATCCAACTTTATATAATTAACATTAGAACTAATTTACAACAATCTGTTAACTTTAAAACTGGGAGGGATGCCCACATCACACCATGTGAAGAGGATGGTCACAATATGTTTTTAAAGGGGTGAGGTGGATCTTTAAAACAGTTCAAAATGGGGAAGAAGCACCCGGCGCGGGGATACCATGACACGACCAAATGACGCGACGTGAGGGACCGGCGGCAGTGTTATCACGCGGCCGTCACCACCTTGAGGTTCCGAAGTGGGCGTCAACCCCCCCTCTCAAGAGAAGGAAAGGTTCACCAACATAAAAAATATTTTTGTAAATAATTAAAATATTTGATTAAATATCTGAGAAAATATTTGTTTAATAATTATATTAATTACTAACAATATTAACTAATTTATATTAAGACTAAAAATATTTTTGTGATGCTTTCTTTTTATTGGTGTTACTTGTAGAGAAACAAATTTTATAAAATAAGAAATATTTTTAAAACATCAAATTTTTTTGAAAATATAAATCTTTTATCAACAAACATAATTTATTTTAGGAGTTATAACAACGAAGTTTTTAAAACAATTTATTTTGAAACATAATGTTTAAAATTTTTCTTTAAAACATAATAAGTTTAAAAATAAAAATTCAAAGTTCAAATATAATTTTTTAATACTTTTTTTATAATACTGTTGATTACAACACTACATAAAAAAACCATTACAACCATGAATCAAATTCAAAATGAAGGGGTCGCGTCCTTTGCGTGTTTAATGTGTAGCACCACTACAAAAATATTTTTTTGAAAAAATATATAATCAAAAGTTCTAAAGTCAATTAGTGTTTTTAGGTGGGATTTGTGATATGTGTAAAAGTCGGATGGACCTACGAATGGGCCCTTGATTAATAGGGTCCTGGGCCTGGGTTTTGTCTCTTTTATCATATAATTGGGCCTGGTTTTAGTGTAATTAACTAATTATCCTAAGAAAATCTATTAGTTGTGTTAAAAAAGACAAATTACCACTAAGCATTAGACGATAATAATTTATACTCTTCATTTAATCAATAACATTAATAAATTTCATATTTGACTAATAATAACAGTCCTAGTAAAATAATTATGAGATGTTTATATTTAGTTTACACTTGATTTCATTATAATCCTTATAAACACATTGAAAAATATACAAGCGAAATCGAATAAAAAATAAATACAACTGGCTTTTAATATATGAAATTATATTATTAGGATTGGTATTGATACTAAAAGTAAATGTTGAGAGTGTAATGATCAAATTAATAGTATAATTTATTATCATCATAGTTTGGATTATTATAATACGATTTGTCTTAAGAAATAATCACATTTTTAATGGCTAATTGGATGACTAACAGAACACTAACCCATCTGATCATCTTCATCACTTGAGTAGCAAGTAGAGAAAACCCTCTAACTCAACCTAAAACTCTTTTTTAAATCATATGTAAGACTTGAACCAAGCTCTCGATCTATCTTAATGACGTCCTTAAAGTATAACACTTCAACCAATTCAGCTAAGGATTATTGGTAAAATTGTTACTTAATACAAATAAACTTATGATTTTCTGATCTACTAGTGTTGGTGTTGTTTGGTGAGTATAAATTCAAGTGTAAAATTCGATGGAATTAGATTAAAATTTTTCATAGTTAATTAAAAATTTAATACAAAATACTAATAATAATTATAATAATAAATCACTATTAATTATCCCCAAACTTCACTTCACCTTTCTCGTTGACGAGCTTTGAGCCTTTTTATAGCTGCGATCACGGATCGTTGTCTCCTCCAAATTAATACTTTCTTCCGATCGCATTCAAACTCTTCAGATCTCATCTTCTTACTTCTTCACTGTAAGCAAATCAATCTCCTTACATGATTCACTTTTAATAATCTCTCATACATATGCTTCACTGTTAATTTCTTTCAATTGACTGCATTTTGACTTCGTGCGATCGAATCACTTGATCTACTGCTATTTTCGAGTTGTTTTCAGTTTAGATCGGTGTAAACACTCGTTTTCGGTGTTGATTTGTTTGATGCGTGATTTGTATAGCTCCGATTTGATCGTATGAGTTGATCGTGGTTGTTGATTCGTTTGCAGGATAGAAGATGGCGGAGACGCTTCTCCATGGGACTCTTCATGCTAAGATCTATGAGGTTGATAAGATTCATGGCTATGGTGGCGGAAATAATATATTCGGGATGGTATTTCCTCTGATCTTTGTTGTTGATTTAGGATGGAATGAGCTTATTTTGTTTGTGGAATATGAATTTGGCGATGAGTTCTTTGTTTTGACTTATGTTATATGAAGACAAACGAATTGAATGCAATGTATTTCTGATTCCTTGAACATTTTTCAAAAGTGATTTGATATTCTCGGAGGACCATTTGGTGGACCATTGATAGGACGCTTAATCTGGTTAATCATTTATTCGTTCTGCATATTTTGATTCAGACACTTTGTATCTTAATCTGAATGATTATAGTTATGAATTAGTAGTAAAAGTTTATTCACACACCTTGTTAATTTCAATTATTCTGGTCATTAAGTGCAAATTTTATTTTAATTTTTGGACGTGAAAAGTGGAAAAGTAATGTAAATATTATATATAAATCTCTTTATTTACAATCTCAACTAGTATGCTCCCATCTGTCTTTTTTGTGCTTTTATTCCACTTTTTTTTTACTGTTCTGTTTTTAGTTTTCCTTGTTTCATATATTTTAGGATTTTTTTTCTGGTTTATTAGTTGTATTCCACATTCTAATAGGTGTACATTAAGAGTGTGGAGATTCATTAAACTGTTTTCTAATTTAGCTATACTAAAATAAATTTACTGTTTATGTATTGAACACTGGCATAGTTTATCTGATGTTCAATTTGGGAGGTTAAAACTATACAGAAGCATTTAGGACACAATATTATTGATTCAGCACTAAAATTAGAGAGGTCCCCAAAATAATTTTCAACCTCATGTCATATAATCTATGCTCTCATTTTACAAATGAGCCCTACGCACATATTAGTACCATCTATGTACTTAGCTTCATTACATACCCATTTTAGTATTTTACCTTTAAATTAGGAACTAGCTTATTATATTTTGAACTTATCATGTATCATGGGTGCTTGGATCCTAATGACCTTCATCACATGATAATAATAATTGAAAATTCACTTTACTTTGAGTAGTATCTTGATCTGCCTCAAATTGATTTCTCTTGTTTCATTGTTATTCTAAGAGTTAAGAATATCTGTAAAGTCAAGCTTGAAACTTTTACCTGTGAAGAATGTCGTAATTTAACAGGATCTCTCACTATCTCAATGATGCATTCTTGCAGCTTAAGGCAAACATAGAGGAGGCTGTTGGTGTTGGGAAAGGAACTCCAAAAATGTATGCAACAGTTGATCTAGACAAATGCAGAGTAGGACGAACAAAGTTGTTGGAAAATGACCCTGAAAACCCAAAGTGGAACGAGTCCTTCCACATTTATTGTGCTCACTCAGCCTCTAATGTAATATTCACTGTTAAAGATGATAATCCCATTGGTGCAACCTTAATTGGAAGAGGTTATGTTCCTGTTGATGATCTTCTAGAAGGAGAAGAAGTGGATAGATGGGTGGAGATCTTGGATGAAGACAAAAATCCTGTAGAAGCTGGTTCAAAAATCCATGTAAAACTACAATATTTTGATGTTACTCAAGATCGTAACTGGGCTCGTGGGATTAAAAGTTCCAAATATCCTGGAGTCCCGTATACATTCTTCTCTCAAAGACGTGGATGTCGTGTTTCTTTGTACCAAGATGCTCATGTACCTGATAATTTCATTCCCAAAATAACCCTTTCTGGTGGCAAGTATTACGAGCCACATAGATGTTGGGAAGATGTGTTTGATGCAATCACTAATGCAAAACACTTCATTTATATCACTGGGTGGTCTGTTTACACTGAAATCACTTTGATTAGAGATTCAAGGAGGCAAAAAAGTGGAGGTGATGAAACACTTGGTGAGCTTTTAAAAAAGAAAGCAAGTGAAGGTGTCAAGGTTCTTATGCTTGTTTGGGATGATAGAACTTCTGTAGATGTATTTAAGAAAGATGGATTAATGGCCACCCATGATGAAGAAACTGAAAACTTCTTTCAAGGTTGTGATGTACATTGTATTTTATGCCCACGAAACCCTGATGATGGTGGAAGTTTCATTCAAGACCTCCAGATATCAACAATGTTCACGCATCATCAGAAAATTGTAGTGGTGGATTCCCCGATGCCAATGGGGATTCAGAAAGGCGGCGGGTGGTGAGTTTTGTTGGTGGTCTTGATCTCTGTGACGGGAGATACGATACCCCGTTCCATTCTTTATTCAGAACGTTAGACACGGCTCACCATGATGATTTCCACCAGCCTAATTATGCAGAGGGTTGTATAACAAAAGGTGGACCCCGTGAGCCATGGCATGACATTCACTCAAAACTTGAAGGACCAATTGCATGGGATGTTCTGTTTAATTTTGAACAAAGATGGAGGAAAACAAGGTGGGAAAGATGTGTTGGTTAGCTTGAGAGAACTTGATGACATCATAATCCCACCATCTCCAGTTATGTTCCATGATGATCCGGAGTCATGGAATGTCCAACTTTCAGGTCAATTGATGGTGGGGCCGCTTTTGGGTTCCCAGACGAACCAGAAGAAGCAGCAAAATCAGGTCTGGTCAGTGGTAAAGATAACATAATTGACCGAAGTATTCAAGATGCTTATATTCACGCCATTCGCCGAGCCAAGAATTTTATTTATATTGAAAATCAATATTTTCTTGGAAGCTCGTTCGGTTGGCAGTGTGATGATATAAAAGTGGAAGATGTTGGTGCTCTGCATTTAATTCCAAGAGAACTTTCTTTAAAGATTGTTAGCAAGATTAAAGCTGGAGAAAAGTTTACTGTTTATGTTGTTGTACCAATGTGGCCTGAAGGGATCCCCGAGAGTGCTTCTGTTCAGGCAATATTAGACTGGCAAAGAAGGACTATGGAAATGATGTATAAAGATATTATTAAGGCTTTACAAGATCAAGGCCTTGAAGAGGACCCAAGAGATTATCTCACTTTCTTTTGCCTCGGAATCGCGAGGAGAAGAGGGGCGGGGAGTATGAACCGTCAGAAGCACCTGAACTTGATTCAAATTACCAAAAAGCACAAGAAGCCCGGCGCTTCATGATCTACGTGCATGCCAAAATGATGATAGGTAATTTCCGTCTTTTGTGTTTTGAAGAATCACAATCAAATAAATAGGTTATGGTTATGGTGAGATTTATTGGGTTTGATTACGGTTATGGTTATGGTAATCAAATAAATAGATAATCGGGTGCTTAAGGGCATCTCTAACCATAACTCTTTATCTTTGTATCTAAACATAGAGAAAAAAAGACCTTTCAGGATGTTCCTATTCTAAAAGATCTGCATATCCAACAATCTATTTTAAAGCCCAACTCTATAAAATCTTCATACAAACTTCTACTTGTTTATAAATTTTATTTACAATCAATCTGATTAATTGATTATATATACTGTGTCTGGGGTAGTTTGGTAATTTACATTTACAGTCAATCTGATTATACATACCATGTTACAGTTGATGATGAATACATAATTGTTGGATCTGCCAACATCAACCAGCGGTCCATGGATGGTGCCCGAGATTCTGAGATAGCCATGGGAGCTTATCAACCACACCACATTGCTACCAGGTCGGCACCTGCTAGGGGCCAGGTCCATGGGTTCCGTATGGCTCTATGGTATGAACATCTTGGCATGCTTGATGACAGCTTCCAGCATCCTGAGAGCACTGAATGTGTCAAAAAAGTGAACCGTATAGCTGACAAATACTGGGATCTCTTTTCCAGTGAGACTCTTGAGAGTGATCTGCCTGGTCACTTGCTTCGCTACCCTATCGGTGTTTCTGGTGAAGGAGATGTGACTGAACTGCCAGGAACCGAGTTTTTCCCTGATACTAAAGCGCGTGTTCTTGGAACCAAGTCGGATTACCTTCCTTCCATTCTCACTACCTAAGAAGGTATTCTACCTTATCTTCAAGGCTTGAATAGGCTTTTTAAGTTATATTTAATAATTAAACTGTTTGCTTATATTACTAGTAATCCTGAGTGATTTATAAGGGATTCTTTTGTATGTTTTCCCTTCCTTTTCCATACCAAATGTTAGCAGCAATCTATGTTTATTAGATATGCTATCTTATGTAAGGTTTGTGTACTAATAAAACTCCAACTTCTTGTTTTTTTTCCTTTTCCCTATTTCGAATGGAATGTAGGGCAAGGGGGTAAAGTTGGTATATGTTTCGTATAGCATGTTCTAATCATTTAATGGTTAAGAGACGAATTGAACAATTAAGAGGTATCCTTTCAGCAAACCACACGCATTGAATGGTGACCAGTTCAGAGGTAGCTTATAAATGGTTCCACTAGAAGGCTACCAAACAACCATTACGATTCACTAGCTATAAGTGTTGACCAATATCGAGAAGGGTAAGCCCTTATAGCACACACTTTCCCTTAACATTGAGACACCAAAAAGATATGCGGGAGTGACCAGGAACCCGTGTGTTAACACCGTCTTATGAGTAGACCGGATCGGTGGATCCTAAACATTTGACCCGCACCACACGCTAATCAAGACTCAAGAACAGTGTGACCACTGACCACAAAACACTAGAATAGCAGGCAAGAACCGTGTGACCACAATAACACTAGAATAATAAGGCAAAAGTGACCGTCCAAAGTTGGTTGATTTGAAATGCCCAACAATTTTAATAGACCCACATTACATGGTCTAAAACCACCCCTTTTCATTGGTTCACATATAAAAACCCAAACTACAAACAACTTTATACAGTTGGAGTCGATCAACTACTTTTACACCTATCCAACCACTACACACTCCACATCTTCATAACCATTTATCTCATGTTAACTTAACAAATGTCATCTGTTTGGAATTCACAAGGGGTCATCTTGGCGACCGCTGTACTAGTTTCGGGTACAATGGTCTTGCTTTTGTTGTGTCGGGAGAAGGCTACTTTAATCAAAACCACAACCCATAATCAACATTCTGGTGGCAGCAGCCCTGAAAAGGTGCTTCGCTCTTGTTTGTCGTCCGGAAAGAAGGATGGACGGAAGATCAAGAAAGTGCGGTTCTCGTGTGACACGAAGGATTCGAGTGTGAAAACTGTTGAGTACAGGGAAGCTGAGAGGGAGGTGATGGTGCATAAACATGTTTCTTATGAAACACAAACAATATCGTTCAATGATGGACTTGTTAATAAGAACTTGACGATGCTCGTGGAGTTTTCAAATTAACCTTTTTTTCGTGCATTGATTACGATATGTGTCCATCGATTTACTTTCTTTATTGTATATGACTAGCTTTTTTCTCTATGTTACGCGACAGTAGTTTGGTCATTTTTCGCACGTCACACCAGCGTGAGTTTGGTTATCATTGGTTCGGCTCATCACGAACAATAAAAACGAATATCGATACCGGTTCTGATAATACTAAGCCTGCAAAAATGGTGTTTAGTCATAATCCAATTGGTTCGTCACAATACAGTAACGATAACTGCACTAGCTATAACCTATGATACCATAGTAATACTCGATTTTGAATACAACTTTGTTTTAAAAAAATTATATCAGAACGTTGTAAATAAATAAAAAAACTAAAGATAGTCACTTGTTTCTCTTTTATAAGTTAACAGAAAAAGGTTATTTATTCATGTTACACAACGGGAGTTTGGTCATTTCTCCTAGCACCACGCGTGTGAATTCGATTGTTTTTGCCTTGGCTTGTAGAAAATCACACATTTTATCTTTCGATATAGCACCCGTCAATAACTTCTTTAATATCGGAACATTGACGGGAAAAAAGTAAAAAAATCACACATTTTATTTTTTAAAGAAGTTATTGAACGAAAGATACTACAGAAAAATGAAATTCTTAGAAAATATAACCGTTTAAAGCTTAAATTATATATAATAGGAGAGAAAAATAAAATTAAAAGAAAAAAATCAACCAATTAAGTTTTAGAATAATTATAAAATTACTAAAGTTTTATTAATAAATCTACAAAAACCAAGGCTTACTATTCCTAGTTATATATTTAAAGTATATATAATGATCTATTTGCCTTGTAAGAGAGAAAAAACAATATCATTTGATAATTGGATCTACTTATGTGCTAAATTGCAACAAATATTTGATGATTGCTACTAGTCTTAGTATCCAATTCTCTATGTTATGAAAACATAATATACATGATGAATGAATGAGTAATTGTTGTTGCATTTCTTTCATTTAGGTTGGTTGTTAATATTAGTATTTAGTGGGTGGTTGCTAATAATATTAGCTCGTAACATAAGTTTAATAATATTAGCTCGTAACATAAGTTTAAAAAGTTTATTACACTAGTATGTCATGCTAAGTACACAGTCAAGAAGAGTTTTATTTCTTTTCACATGTCTAATAGTTATTTTATATGCATTCACATATCCAATCTTGGAAGTTTCGATATGTGAGGCCTATTAAGAAAATATTGAAGTTTAAACCCAGTAACACAAAGATAAATTATATATTGTGAATGCACGTATTATAAGAGTGTAGCAATATGTCCCTTTCTTGTTCGCTAGGTAGGCTTCTTTTCTAGCGTCTCCACTTAATGCTCGTTCCAACTGAAGCTCCTAGACAACTCTAGAATAAAAACACAATTTCTCGTATTTAAGGGCGATAAAACGATGTAGACCTTAGACACAAGGGCTTGTTCCTTTAAAATAGTTTGTTCCATGTGAGATGGAACCAACAAGATCTCACACATATTTTATACAAGAAGTATATGCATCCATATAATTAACTCTTGTACTATTTAGAACCATACATATATATATAAAGAAACATTTAACTCTTGTATTGTTTATTATATAAATTGATCAAAATGATTGTAAATTTATTATTTTTAAGATATATTTTTAAAAAATATGATATTTACAATCTTTTGATTAGGTGTATATATGCACATTTTATAGTTGAGGGCACACGCGTAAAGGCATGCTTAGTTCTTTTTAAGTATTTAGAAAATAAGTGATAAAATCAAAGAAAAAAATAAAAGATAAACAAACCGTACTCTTTTAGTATTATGATTTTTGTTCAAGTGTTATGTACATTGCTTATACGATTCATAGTAATTCTTTACATACTTACGTTATCATTAAAATGCTTTCCTTAATACTACGCATCATATGTATATAAATATTAGACGTTAAAAAATTTTATATACACATTACACAATTACATGTTTTTTTATATTAATTTTTAACAGACGTGAGAGGTAAAAATATTTTTTGACAAATTTAAAATCTAATTATAAACAATCAGTTTCTTGTTAAGCAAATGCTCAATATAATTTTTATATTATAAACTTTCATTTAACCTTTAAATCTATATAATCTTGGGTACAAGTCATCCGGAAGGTAAAAAAGAGAAACTTTTAGTTTAAGTTAAGGGGGTTTCTCATTTATGATGAGGTTTTCTTTTTTTTTCTTCTTCTTTTTTTTTTCTTTTTAATCTTGGTCTCATGTTCAGCACTGAACATAAACTGATATACAAGTTTTCTTAAAGGACGTGTCAGCCTAATATCCTAGGTGATCAATTAATGCGGACATAACCCATAACTCATGATCCAATAATATTATTCGATCTGATTATGCATGGCTGTCATCGTACACCGTAACACCGATCCATTAAACGACTTCATCTTCCTCAATCCTCTGTTCTTACAACGATTTAAACAAGATAATCACATTCGTTCACATGAATCACATCCACACCTCAATTGAATTGGTGGCAACCCGTAGAGTGGGTTAGACTCCAAGAAACAAGAAGAGAGACTTAGAGAGTGGGGCAATTTTCTTACTTCATTAACAACCAACTGGAAATTACATTCAAATAAATATGCAATGCACTATCCTAATGCACTATCCTACCACTACTAACACTAACTTATTATTAGGAGTGAATTTCTCCCACTCACCCACTCATGCATGAACTCTAAACTAACATGGGATTAAACAAAGAAAAAGTCAGTAACAACTTGGCAACTAAGCTACTCTCGAAATCTGTTGGGCTTCACAATGACTCGCTTGGGCCTGGGCTGAAGTGAGTGGCCTGCAGAGTCTGGTGGGTCTGCTTCTTGAGGAACCGGCCCAGACGCATCATGAATCCAAAGTGGTCCCTTCCAAATCCCCACATCAATTCTCAATTATAAAAGCAAATCTGACTCTGCATCTGCATCTGCATCATCTGCCTCTGCAACCAACAATTTAAAAGCAGCAGGTGTACTTGATTAAGCCCTGACCATAGCCACTGGACCCCAATTCGTACCCACATGGCACCATCTCCCCAAAAACACTATCACCATCGCCAATTTCTCCTTCATCTGTACCTTTGTTCGCAATTGCTGACGTTAATCGCATGATATGAACAGGAACATTACCATCTGTGTGTGTGTGTTCTTTCGTACATTCGCGCATGAAGACGTGAAATTGGAAGGTCTAATCGATCAGCAGAGACCCCACCATTGTGAAATGTGAGCCGTTGGTTTCGCCTGTGCATAAAGCGAAGTTATTGAAATTGTATGGGTGTTGTTGGATTTTTCTTGTGGTCTGAAAGATTTGGTCTAATTGGGTATACAAGGGGACAAATTGTTGAAGCTTTTGCCAACGAGTTGGTGATGGTGATGATGGTGGTTTTTTGCTTTTGGGTACGAATCACTGTTGGTGATCAGTGGTTTGATGTTTCATTATTGTTTTTGAAGAAATTGAAAACAAAAACGACCAAAAGACATGGATGAGATGTGTGCACACCAACCGTTTGATGAAATAACTATGAATCTTCAAGCCTCTTATGCCCCCTAATCAGACTGATTAATTTAGGTTATCTCATGTTATTAAAAAGTGGTATCCCATGTTTAATTTAACTCAAGTTTTACGTAACGTGAAGAGAAAAGTTTGATTTATACAGTCTTACATACACTTTATACAAGAATTTGTTTCTTACGGCTTGAACACACGAAGTTAAGGTCAAAAGGCAACAACTTTATTAGTTATCTTCGTATGATTAAGAGCTTCAATGATTCAATCCATGTAAGAATCTGATTCTTCCATTAATATCTTCTTTGTAGGCTACAATAGCCCAACATTTGTTTATTTTAGTTATCTTTACAGCCTTGAATATCAGATTTTAGCATGATAATTAGTAAGTAGATCAATTCTTTAATGAGTACTGCATTCTCCAGATTCAAGAATCATATTGATAATTCAAGAAACAATGGCTCAAAGTTCAAAAAGGTAATTTTAGTCAGATTAAAATCAGTGCTAACATTTTCCCAAAAGTAGGAAGAAAGAACAGTGGATTAGGATTCAAGTTGAGACTTGAGACTGTAACTAATTAAATTCTGTTGGCATAAAAGCCCATCACATCAGCAAACATGTCCCTTATTCTGCAACATATTTTGACCTCTTTGTCTCTTTTTCTTGTGCTCTTCATCGTCCAAATAATATTCCAATCCCCTTGAAGATCTCCTTTGCATCATCATCACCATCTTCTATATCTTCTATTTATAGTGTTCTCATATCACATCTTCTTGTTATTTAACTACTCATGGCACCTGCAAGAACCTACTCATCTTGCCTGAGGATGCTTATCACAGTCATTCTTCTCTTTTCTCTCACACCTCCACCTTCCATTTCAGGTAACATATGCAATATATACATGTAAATGCATAAAATTATAAATCCCAAATGTGTCTTTAGTTTTTTAGTCATTATCTTGTTATGTTAACTCTGACCATTGATCAATTATCATGATGATAGTTGATTTTCCTCTGTTCAAAACTATCTGATATGAAATTTGGTAGTGGGCTTCAGATTTTTCAATCTTTTTCTTCTAATATGATTTTAACAATGCATAATTATGATATGCAATTTTTTTTCTTGCAAATCTTTTATCTGAAATTTAATTTACGTTAATTAGCAGTTAAAGAAGGGGCATCTGTTGTGCAACAAAAGAATAAAATATTGGGATCAAGACCACCAGGGTGTGTGAACAAGTGCTTGAGTTGTTCACCCTGTCGAGCCACTTTGGTTATTCCTCCACACCATAAGATGATTGGGTACAGAGATCAATCTTCCATGGTGAAGATGATTGTTATTATCTTCTTTCCTGGAAATGCAAATGCGGTGACAAACTCTTTCAACCTTGAATTTGATCATGATTACATATGCTTATCGCCATGATTAGTGATCGATTTCGGTAGCTAATTCGATATAACTTTCTCTGTGGAAGATAGTGTATAAAATAATCTATAATACTTCTAGTGTGATTAGTATAAATCTGTATTCAGAGTAATTATGCAACAATAAAGTATTGATCGCAATGCATTTGTTATTGTTAGGTAATTTGTAGATATTATTGTGTAAATACCGCTTTATTTTCCTCATCATAGGGTATATAAAGAAGTAACATTGTTGACTAATGGGTCAAATGGTGTTCAAGTCAAAACTAGTAAATGAAACAGTTTAGGATATTGTATGCATCTTAATGCACTTTTGGCTATGTCTGATGCATTTTCTTTTCAGAAAATGTTCTTAATTTTATTGATTTGACCCGTCACAGATGAAGCACAACCCAAGTTGACCCGTTTATAAAGAATATGGGTCGAATTGCAACCTCTAGACTAGTGCATTTCCATAGGGCTTTTTTTTATCATGACGACTGCCCAACGTATTTATATTACACACAGGGCCGGCTCAACGTTTTTTGGGGCCCCAACCGAACTAAGAAAATGGGGCTCTTTTCTAAAAAAAATTAATTTATAAAACAGTGAGCAGTTTTATTAAGGTGGTATAGAACTATAGAAGTAAACAGCACATTTCTTTTATTTTAACACAATAACACCAACATACCTTTGTTTTGCAATAATGGTAAGTCTTTGCACAATAAGTTCACAGAAGAGCTCGATAAACTCATTAGCAGCAAGAATATTTTGTTCTCTCATCACATGTTCAACCTTAACACGCAAAAGAGTTCAAGTCAGTTAATGAATACAAATTGGCTTTTCAAGACTGGCACTTCTTATTTCAAATAGGTTATCTAATTTCAGCAACAAACATCAGTATAACAATTTGGTTTTTTATTAGCTTGATGTTAAATTGAACTCATACTGAGTCTATTACTTGAACTGCTGTATGTTAACACTTAAAAAGGTCAAATCTTAGACTTACCTTATGGTATGGGAACACAGAGAGTACATATTATATAATATATAAAACAATCATATACAGGTTTTTACAAGTTCAAAACAAACATATACGGGAGCATATAAGCCCTTATACCGGCATGTAACCCTTTCTAAAAAAATCAAAATCAATACAAGTTACAACAAGCAACAGAGCACACTCAGCCAATGCCTTTCCAAATCCAGATTCAAACCAGACACTTTCAGTACTTCAGCTCAAGAACATGTTCTCTTCAACCCTACAAATTCAATTTCACAGATCTACACAACCAAGCCACTCATCATCCACTCCTAATCTTAAAAACCACCACAATCAAAATTCAAAATCCAAACAAACCAATCAAAACACTAGCATCCAATTTCACATCAATTTTCACACAAAAATCATCGAACAATTGAACAAACATACCCTAATACGAGCAGTGGCATCTTGCCAAGATTGAACAAACTAATCAGCAGAAGCAAATCAAGCACAGATTGAACCCTAATATGAATAACAGCTCAACAAAGCAGAAGTAAGAAATTTGTAATTTTAGTAAAACCTGATGCGATTTACACCGACACCTTCACGAACTCGTGTAGATTGATCGAATTGAGAGAGCTCACAGCAATTATTTGTGGTGATGGAGAAGAAAACTTCGTTCGATTGAAAGCAATTTCGAAGAACCCTAGAAGAAAACTTCGTTTGATTGAAAAGCAATTTCGATGAATCGGCAATCCGCAATCGATTGGAATTTCGAAGAACCCTAGAAGAAAAACCGTAGCCGATTGGTCAGACACTCCGACTCTTGGTCGGACTCTTCGAAGAAGGTGAATGAAGGATTGAAGGGGACGGTCGGTATTACGGTATACCGTATGCAAGGTTTGGGAAATGGGCCTAGCTATACAAAAAAAAAATTTTAAAATGGGCCCCTATTTTTTTGGGGCCCAAGCCCAACTCTTCTTACGGTATACAGATGGGCCGGCCCTGATTACACAGAAGTAGGAAGATATGATATTAAAACACAGGACTCGTATTTTAAGAAAGATGCAATATTGTATACAGGTTATTCTAAATCTCAAAGAATAAATTCCTGAATCAAATACAAATATACAAATGTGACTCTCTGTATATATACACCACATATTGAACACCATGGTGGTGTTTGTTCCATTATGTTATAGAATTAAGACTAGATTGAAGCATCAGAAGCCCATTTCAGTTATCATGAAGTTATAAATAGTACCAAAGCTGCAACACACATTGCACACACTGATCCAATGCCCTTAGGAAGAAAATAACTTGAAACTGTTAATTAGTAAAATAAAAAGAACATGATGAAATCTAGGGATGTAAATTTCTGACACAAAACATGACATGAAGTTATCATGAAATTCATAGGTTTTAGGTTTAGTCTCAATAGATTTGGGTCAGTTTTAGGTCAAACCCACAAATGTTTTTAGCTAAATAGGTTGGGTTTGGGTTAATGGTTGACTCGTTTAACCCATTTATTTTCTAATTTCTTTAAAATATATTTTATGCCATAAGTTGGGTATTCTATGCCAGAGTTTAATACTAAAAGAGAGAGGTTTTGTAGTTTTAATGACAGGATCTCAGCCTCTCGTGTTGATCAATTAGATTATGTTTGCAGCGGATTTAGCACATTAATTAGCAATTAAAGCAAAGAACATAAAAGATATTGCAATTAAAGCATTAACATAGAGAGAGAAGAGTTCTGCGAAGCAATAAATGTTCTATTGGTCGCACGTTTCGGCATTTAAAACTGTATGGCTTGCCATCCTTATATAGGAGGCAAAAGCATGGTAGTGATGTCCTTTCTGACATCACTGAATATTCAAATTACAGCTGTCAAAACATAAAACTACTGAAGATGTCAACAACTGACATCTTCTTACAAAAGTTCCTAAGTGCTGACAAAAGTAAACTACTGAAATCCTACAACGACTGAAGAACAAAACTCTTCAGTCGTTTATAACTACTGATACTATAACAACTGAAGAACATGCTCTTCAGTTGTTGTACAACTACTGAAACAAAATAAACTACTGAAAAAGAAAAAAACCACTACAACAACTGAAGAAGACTTCTTCAGTTGTTGTGACAAACTCTGAGTCTTCAGTACTTGGTCTTCAGACTTGGCTTCAGATGATATAACAACTAATGACTTCAGTAGATATCATCAGTTGTTGTCTTCAGTCTTTGTCTTCAGACTTTGTGCTTCAGTAGAAGGTCTTCAGTTCTTTAGTTCTTCAGCTTTTGATTCTTCAGTACTTGTCTTCAGTACTTGAAGTCTTCAGTACTTGTAAGATCAGTACTTCAGACTTCAGTACTTGGTCTTCAGTACTTTAGAGTCTTCAGCTGATATTCTTCAGTTCTTTGATCTTCATACTTTGTTCTTCAGACTTTGTCATAACAGCAGAAGGCTGGAGCTAAGATGCTTTCGAGTTTGACATTCAAGCAAGAGAACACAATAGCTGATGAGAGTCTTCAGATGTTCTCCAGTCTGACATTCAAGCAAGAGAATATTGTAACTGATGGGAGTCTTCAGCAGTTGTAGCAGTGGCATGTGGGACTTAGAGGTTTTCCTGATCTTGGCTCATTGGTTCTTTTGGTCCAACAAACTCCCCCTGAACCAATGCAGCCAAAACCTCTAATTATTGGATGTCCCACTTATTGGTGGCATAATGATTGGTCTATTTCCTTCTAGATCAGATTAGAAGTTGACCCAGATAAGCACTGGCCAGAGAGGTAGTCTCAAGTGTTTGTTTGGCTAAGTATGGATGGGAGCTCTGTCTGGGGAATTGGACACAGAGCTGTTGCCCCATCCATGAGATCTACCTCCCACGTACAAGCCGGTAGGATTCTCTACAGTAAGCCTGAAGAAAGATCAATTGTTCTTCTTTGGAACAGGTCTTCAGGCTCACCTTCGAATAACCCCTCCCGACCGTACAGCTCTGAGAGGTACTTGACCTGTCTTCCATTTTTGAGCTCAAGTGTTGTGATTTGCCTATATGCAAACTCATCAGGGTGTTTACCCTCTAACAACAAAGTGAGCTCATTCCTATGAAAATTCTCAAGCTTCTTATAGACCAGACCCTTCCTAACCACCCTATTATCTAGCATTGAAAAGGGTGATTAGCCGGCTCTATAAGCTTTCTCGAATTCATCTACTATTTCCTAGGGTGTTATTACAATAGCCACAGAGATCTCTTCATCTACGATTCTCTTTAGTTGGCTTTTGTATCTCACAGGCATGTCCTTCTTGACTATCCTGTGAGCCACCCTTGGGTCAGGCCAAGTTCTCACCCTCTCCCTTTCATATTGAAAGGTTTGTCTGAGGGTGAATAACCTCAGAGCTTCTCTCTGCATATTTATTATAGAGGTGGTAGCAGTATAACATTTGTCAATGCTTTTCAGCATTTCCTTATCATGTCTTTTCTGCTGCTCCTCCTCTTCTAACTTAACCTTCACAGTGTCCTGCTGTGAGGTGGGATTGATGGTTTGTGGTTTGGCTTTGGGTAGAGGTATAACTGCTGAGAGTGGCAGGCTATCCTCCTCATCATCCTCTTCTTCATCTTGCAGCCTCAGCACCCTTCTCTTCTTCTTCAAGGGTGGATCATTGGCTGCGGGTTTTGGTGGTAAAGGAGTTGGTTTTGTGGGTTGTGGTTGGGTTGTTGGTGTGGGAGTGTTGGCAGGCACTGCTAGCAGCCTAGAAATAAGGGCTGGTTTGGTTAGCTTGACTAGCAGTGTCCTGTTCCCAGCACCGGCTTCAGATAAGGCCTCTGCGACCAGTCCCTTTGTAAAATCACCAGCCGAACAAATCTTGGTGGTTATTGCCAAGAGTTTGTCCCTGGTCCATGCCTTAACATCAAGGACTGGTCTGCCCAGGTACTTCGAAGTGAACCTACTCATAGCCTCAAGTTTTTGTCTTTCCTCTTGGCTATGAGTAGTCCATCGGTACTCAATCTCTCCTCTCCATATTCCTGATCTCTTGATCTAGCAAGGCAGTGTCCTTGTCAAAGCCTTGCCTGAACAGCTGTTCAATGACTTTGTTCATTGAACGGTTATGTTCAGCATCAGCCTCCCTGACAAGGGCTGCTAGATCAGGATCAGCCACCTTCTTTCCCTCTCCCTTATTCTTATCAGTGATACTGAAATCCTTTTGGATTTCAGCCACTTATATATGCTCTACCTCCCTCACTTTCCTCTTCCCCTTCTCCCTCACCCTACTACTCTCCTCAGCCAACTCCCTCTCTACCACCACCTCTTTCTCTGCCTCTTCTCCTCCTCTCCCCTCTTCCTCTTGTCTTGCACTGATGTCTCCCCCTTTTTGGTTGCATTGGTTGGGGTTTGACTATCAGCAAGAGCCTTAGATATGGCAACCTCCACCATGGGTTGTATATATGTGGGAAGCCTCTCATCAAGGGTTGAATAATTATATCTTTAAGGATTGGTGTGATGAGAGGCAGGGATTTCTGGAGGATAGCATCCAGCTGCTCAGGGGGGTTCTGTCCCTGAGAGCTAGTGCCAGAAGCAGGGGCTGGTGGCTGAGTTTGTGGGAGTGGCTCAGTGTTTGTGAGACCTTCGGGTGAAGGTGCCATCTGTGGGGTAGTGGTGGCAGATGGACTTCTATCCTGAGTCATCTGAGCAAGCAGCTCTTGAGTCTGCTTATCTCATCCTCAAGGATAGTGTTTTGAGCAACTACATCGTAGAAGAAGCTCAGGTCATCATCAGCATGAGCTGAATCACCTGACCTCCTGACATTGTCAGGATGAACATGTCCTGAGTGTGGCTCAGTAATGACATGTGCCCCTTGTTCTTGGTACTGGGGACTCTGGCCTCAGGATTGGATCCATCATCGGCCATTGCCTCTGGTGAGGTCTTAGAGATGTTACCAGCTTCACCCTGCTCAGATGTTGATGCAGGGGAAGTGGCAGCCTCACCAGATTGTTCTCTCTCCCTAGCCACACTGGGAGAGTGAACTGATTCTCTGTGCTGTGGGCTCTGATCAGCACTTGTGCCCACCCCTCTTCGGTTGGAGTCTCCCCAGTGGAAATAGGTTTCTGGGGAGAGGGTGGAGTGCTCAGATCAGTCAGCACTTTGGCTATAACCAATGTTGGGCTTAGTGGGGCGGTCTCTCTGTATGTGGGCTAGAAGCAGTATGCACATGGGGAGGACTGTGCTCTTCAATGGCAGCCTCCTCAAGTGAGGAAGACCCCAGTAATGTGGTTGCCCCAAAATTGGTTGCATCAGGCTCCTGTTGAGAGGAAGCCTGTGCGGTTGTGGTGGGTGGAGTCGTGGTACCTGCTGGGAGAATCGAACCAGCAGGCACATCCTGCCTTTGTGTGGCAGGGGCATCCTCAGGGGACTCATCTCCTGAGTAGCCTTGGTTGGCTTCTTTTTGGCTTTTGGCTTGGTGGGACTTTGGATTTGGAGGTGGAGGCTGTGGGTTCTAGCTGCGTGGGTTTTCGCAGCCGGCCAGCCTGTTTGAGTGTGGGGTCAGTGTTGTGCCTGGAGTATACCTCAGCTTGAACAGCCATGGCAGGGACCCCAGTGCCAACTAGTCCCTCAGCCTGAAGCTGGTATTCGATCATGGCCATTATGAACCGTGGATATAAGTTCCAACGGTTAGAAAAAGGTTTTGTGGCCATGTCCTTGAGTTCCAAAAATAAAAGATCAGTAAAATTTAAAGGTTGTTTCTCAAGGATAGAATACAATACCTGCTGCCACCTTATGGACATTGGTCCCACGAAGAGGTCTTGGGAGCCAGACATACATTCACCATGTGGAAGATCAAGCGTTGAGGATCAGGAAAGTGTTTCTTCAACAAGGTGGAGGCGGAGAGGTTACCCTGATAGTCATGAGATGTGAAGGAAAGATCAAGGGTACCTTTGGAGTAGGAAGTTGGGTGAGTGGCATCATCCAGCTCTAGGGTTTGGCGTAGAGCAGCTGGAGTGATAACCACAGGTTTGCCGTTGACGGAGGACCGGAGGGAGACCTCGGCATTCTGCTCTCCGGTTTGGACGGTGACATTGGTCCAAAACTCCGTCAAGGAGTCGGTGTATAGTGTGGGGTTCAAGAGAAAAGCCGTTTGTATGGTGAGTCATGCATAAGGTCGACGGCTTGGTGAAATTTGGGCCATAATGGCGATTTTGTAAGGTGGGCGACACAGTTGTGTCGAGGTTTCAGTTGCATGTTCGCCATTAATGGTGTATGGGAATTTCAGAGGTTTGTAAGGATTAGGTCAAGTGAGGAGTAAATGCTCTGAAAGTGGGGTATTATAGGGTAGGGCAAAGGTTGAAAGAAAACTACTGAAGGTTTTGGTGTTAGTCATCAGTTGTTGTAACAGCTGATGACTGGTTTTAACCTTCAGTGGTTGTAACATCTGAGGACTTGGTGTTAGCCTTCAGTAGTTGAAACTACTGAGACCTTGGTTTTGCCCTTCAGATGTTGGGAACGTCTGAAGAGTTACTGTCAGTCTTCAGTAGTTATGAACTACTGATGACCTAGTATTCTTCTTCAGACGTTGTAACAACTGAAGACTTGGTGTTAGCCTTCAGTAGTTGTGAACTACTGAGATCAGTAGTTGTGAACTACTGAAGACATGGTATTGCTTCAGTGTTGTAAACAACTGAGGACTTGGTGTTAGCCTTTAGTAGTTGTGAACTACTGATGTCAGTAGTTGTGAACTACTGAAGACATGGTTTTGTCCTTCAGTTGTTTGTGTATGAAACATCAGCTGTTGTTATCAGCTGATGAGAAATTACTCATCAGCTGTTTCCGTCAAATCAGTTGTTTCATACTAGCCTCTACATTTACTCATCAGCTCTTTGGCTGACTTTCAGATGTTCATTGACCCTTCAGCTCTTGGGAATATGCCTTCAGCTCTTGTGATCAGATGTTCACAAGTGCTGATGAAATTCTTCAGAGCTGGTGAACAAATTTTGTCTTCAGTATTTGTGTAAGATTACACATCAGTACTTGTGAGCAAAATTTGTTCTTCAGTACTTATTTATTGAAAATCATACATCAGTAGTTGTAATCCACTTCACTACATCAGTTGTTTTTCAATAAATAATGTACATCAGTACTTTGAGTCAGTTTAGTCTTCAGTAGTTGGGAAGGAGCTGAAGACTAAATTACTCATCAGTACTTATATTTGACCTTTGCTCTTCAGTAGTTGTGAACTAATAGTACCAGCATAGGTCAAATCATTCAAGTTGCAGCATACCAAGCCTTAGTACCAAATTTTGGAATGTGGCACTATCTAAAGGCTTAGTAAAATGTCTGCAAGCTCATCAGCACTAGGCACAAACTTAGGATCAATCAGACCTTTCTCATAGCAATCCCTAATAAAATGATGTCTGATCTCAATATGCTTGGTCCTAGAGTGCTGGACTGGATTCTTAACAATACAAAGAGCTGAAGCACTATCCATTAATAATGGAGTCTTAGTCTCAGTAATGCCATAATCCAGAAGTTGGTTCTGAAGCCAGAGTATTTGAGAGGTACAACTTGCAGCAGCAATATACTCAGCTTCAGCAGTGGATGTAGCAATTGATGTTTGTTTCTTACTCTGCCAAGAAACTAAACAATTGCCTAGGAATTGGCAACCACCAGAAGTGGATTTTCTGGTGACTTTGCATCCTGCATAGTCACTATCAGAGAAGCAACTAATTTGCATGAATGCCCAGCTGAATACCAAAGTCCTAGTGATTGGGTACCTTGCAGATATCTAAAGATCCTTTTGACTGCAATCAAATGGGATTCTTTAGGTGCAGCCTGAAATCTAGCACAAGCACATGTTGAAAACATGATGTCTGGTCTAGAAGCTGTAAGGTACATCAAGGACCCAATCATACATCTGTAAAGGGTTTCATCAACCGCTTTACCTTTCTGATCAACATCTAGTTGTGTGATGCTGCTCATGGGAGTAGAACAGGGCTTACAGGATTGTAAATCAAACTTATCAACAACTCTTTGGTATACTGGACTGATGGATGAAGATTCCATCATCCAGTTGTTTGATTTGCAAGCCCAGAAAGTACTGTAATTCTCCCATAGCACTCATTTCAAATCTCAGCTTCATAAGCTTTGTAAATTCATCACACAACTTTGGATCAGAGGATGCAAAGATGATATCATCAACATAAATCTGAACAAGGAGCTTATGTTGTCCCACAGTCTTGATGAATAAGGTTTTATCAATGGTGCCTCTAGTGAACTTATTCTCTAGAAGAAAGGTTGAAAGTGTCTCATACCAGGCTCTAGGTGCTTGCTTCAGCCCATAAAGAGCCTTATCAAGCTTGTACACCCAATCAGGATGTTTATTGTCCTCAAAGCCTGGTGGTTGACACACATAAACCTCTTCTTTGATTTTTCCATATAGGAAGGCACTTTTCACATCCATTTGATAAACCTTAAGACTGTGAAAGGTAGCATAAGCTAAGAACAGTCTGATTGCTTCCAGTCTTGCCACAGGTGCAAAGGTCTCATCATAATCGATGCCTTCCTCCTGTGCAAACCCTTGAACAACCAGTCTGGCCTTGTTCTTGACAATTTGGCCTTCTCATCTGTTTTGTTCCTGAATACCCACTTGGTGCCTATAGCACACTTACCTTTGGGTAATGGAACAAGCTCCCACACTTGCTGTTTCTTGAATTGAAGTAGCTCAAGCTGCATAGCTTCCACCCATCCATTGTCTCTTAAAGCAATATGATAGTTCTTTGGTTCTTGCTGACTGATGAAGAGAGCATAGAAGCAGAAGTTGGACAATTGATTCCTGGTTGAAACTCCAGCATGAATATCACCAATGATTTGTGAAGTGGGGTGATTCTTGAGCTCTTGATAAACTATGATATCTGTGCAAGTGTTTGTAGACCCATCAGCAGCAACAGATGGTGATGGAGATTCCTGAAACCATGTAGAGGATGGCAGCTCAAATGAAGTAGAGCAAGCAGAAATCTCATCAGCATTTGTAGTGGATGGAGCTGCTGAGGCTACAGGAGCATCAGGTTCAGTGGAATTAGGCAGGTTGTCACTGTACTTGAAGAGGTGAGTACTGACTTCATCATCCTCAGTACCACCAGGTGGAGATCTGTTGACAGGCTCAACAGATGGAGGTTGATAAGGAACATATTGCAGTATGTCCAGATCAAACAGCTCCACAGGGTTTTGTGGAATCTTGTCCTTTGGAGATTCATTGAACTTAACATGCAAAGTTTCTTCAACCCCTTTGGTTCTACAGTTGAAGACTCTGTATGCTTTGCAAGTTGATGAATAACCAACAAAGTACCCTGCATCCACCTTACTAGCAAACTTATGGAGTGGGTTGCTAGTGTTGAGAATGAAACAAGGACACCCAAAGGCTCTAAAGAATGAAATAAGAGGGGCCAAATGATGAAGAACTTCATAGGGAGTCTTCATCAACCTCTTATTTACTAAAGCTCTATTCTGTACATAGCAAGCTGTATTGACAGCTTCAGCCCAAAAGGTCATTGGCAGCCCTGAGTCAGCCAACATTGACCTTGCTGCTTCAATGAGGGTCCTGTTCTTTCTCTCCACCACTCCATTCTGTTCAGGAGTTCTAGGAATGCTAAACTGCCTTCTAATTCCCTTGGACAGGTAGAAGTCATCAAGTGTGTGGTTTCTAAATTCTGTTCCATTGTCACTCCTCACACACTTGACCTGTAGGGAATACTGCTTTTCTACTTGTAACACAAAGTTCATTATTGTCTTTGTTGCTTCATCCTTGGAGTGCAAGAAGAAAGTCCATACAAACCTGGAGTAATCATCCACAATTACCAGGCAGTATTTCTTCTTTGCCATGCTCATTACTCTGACAGGACCAAAGAGATCCATGTGCAGAAGTTGTAAGCAGGCAGTGGACTTAGGTTCTTCTATTGAAGGGAATGAAACTTTGTGTTGTTTTCCTTTCAAGCAAGCAGTGCAGTCATCTTCACACTTGAACTCCTTCAGAGGCAATCCTCTTACTAAACCATGGCTTATAAGCTGATTCATGTTCTTGAAATTAACATGACCCAGCCTTCTATGCCATAGTGTAGACTCTTGAGGAGATGCCTTGGAGAATAGGCAAGGATGGCCTTTTAGATCCATCTTTTTGGAAAGATCTAAGGCATACACTCTTCCTGTCCTGTTGGCCTTCAGGAGAGTGTGTTCATCCAATGCCTTGTCAATCAAACTCAGAACTTTGGATGACAGAATCCTACAGTTCTGGCTTGTGAAAAGGGCAACATGGCCTTTGTCACACATTTGACTGACACTCAAGAGATTGTACTTGAGATTCTCCACATGGTTAACATCATCAAACCTTATTTCCCCGTTGGAAACAAAGCCTTTTCCGACGATGTAACCCTTTGCATCATTGCCAAAAGAAACAAATCCTTTCTTTCCTTGAGAGTAGTCATTAAGAAGGGAGCTGCTTCCAGTCATATGCATGGATCCTCCACTGTCTACATACCAGATGCTTCTATGGCATGTTGAAGAACCCTGCAAACACAACCATGTGTTAGTTAGTCTTGGAGACCCAAACCTGCTTGGCTTTGGGTCTGTTCTCAGCTACAGGTGTAGCACTAACAGGTGTGTTGTGATTGACAGCTTGAGGTGAAGAAGATGGTACAGAAGAGGAACCCTTTGGCTTGGACTTCCTTTTCTGTGGTTTCAACACAGGAGCATCTAAGTGGTTGACTCTTCCCACTAGCTGCTGAACCATCATCACCAATTGTGTCTGATTCTGTGATAGGGCTTTCAGCTCTTCAGACATATTGGAGTTTGCTGATGATGAGTTCCTATGTTACCATCTTTTTCTGAGCAACCTCAGCTGTTGCCTGAGTAATCCCTACCTTCTTGGATTTAACTTTGGCCCTAGGGATTTCAGGCTTGGATGTTGCCAGTACAAACTTGGTTTCAAACTCATTCTTCATTTTATTGATGCTCTCAGTAATCTGCTCCTTCTGTTTGAGTTTGGAACCCCTTTTGTACCAGCAATCATCAGTAAGATGATTGAACAAGCCACATATCTCACATGGCTTTTTCTTCATCTTATGCTGATCATCAGCTGAAGAGGATTTAACTGCTGAAGACTTGTTCTTCAGCTGTTTGTCATCAGTACTAGCAGTTTTCTTCCTAGTGACTGCTTTCCTGGTAACCTCTCTAGCTGTCTTCAAACCTTTCTACTGTTAGTTTTCTTCTCTTTAGTGCTAACAGTATTTGAGGTTTGAACTTCAGATGTTGTCACTTGCTCTCCAGTACCTTCAGTACTTCTAGTGACAACTCCTGAGTTGATCAGCCTTTTGGTCATGTGATAGTCTATCTCTGATGATGCTGATTCAGAAGATAGTAAGTCACATGATGAGAAGGATTGGTTATTGCTCTCCCATCAGATTCCACTTCTGCTCTTGAAATGAAGTCTGTGGGAGGAGCAGTGTGATTATAACCAATGCCAAACTTCACATTGGAAGCTGTTGCTTGCTAAGAAGCATTTCAAAACCCTTGCAAGATTGCACCCATCGATCACACTCAACTTGGGTGGTTGCAAGAGTTTCCTTGAGGTCCTTGTACTTCTCTAGAAGTACATCTTCCCTAGCTTTACTATCTTTGATTTGGCAGTTGAGCTTGTAAATCTCATCATTTTTATCTTTTAGAAAACCTCAAAATCAGCTTTTCTTTTGGAAATAGTGTGCTCAAGCTCAAGATTTTTATCTATTAAAGCTACATTTGCTTCTCTAATAGAAGCAAATGCTGCTATGCATGACTCTGAACAAAGCTTGGCTTTTGCCTCAGTGGATACCTGAGATGAGGCATTGGATGATGACCCTTCAGCAGAGTCAAGGGACATCAGAGCAAGATTTCCAAAAGGTTGATCACCGCCATGTTGAGCATCTTGGAGTAGTGGTTCCTGACCAGATAGCTCTTCTGGTAGACTACTCCAGTCAACAGCAGTTGGGGTGAAAAAGCTTTGTTGTTGAGGTTGTGTGTGGTGATGAGATTGGGAAGAATGAGGCTCTGGAAGAGCATGAGGTGGTTGAGCCGGGGGTGCTTGAGGTTGACCAGGCTGAGGCATGTAGTAACAGGGGTAAGGATAAGGCATATGACCCTGTGGCACAAAATAAGCAGGTGGTGCTTGTGCTTGAGATGGATGGGGAGAACTGTAGGAAGGTTGCCCTTTGTGCTGTGAGCTATTGCTGGGAAAAGTCACAAAGGGTGCAGATGAGTTAGATCCAGATGATCTACACTCTCTTGCAAAGTGTCCAAGCCTTTGGCACTTGTGACACCTTAACTTGCTCTTGTCAAAACCAACTTGGTTTTGCCAGAGAGTCCTGGGAATTTCCTACCAGTTCTTTTGTAGAACTTCTGAGATCGGATATTTATCATTGCCATTTGGTTCAAAATATCTATCTCTTCCAGATCATCATCTGGAATGCCCTTCAAATCCTCCATCAGAAAACACAAGTTGTCACCACCTCCTCCTGAACTACTGACACCAACAAAAGCTTGTTCTGAGTTTGTAGAGAAATCAATATGCTCATCATAAGAACTTTCTGATGAAGCATATTCTGACTCATGACTTATCAAGGCAGCATTACCTTGGACAAAGTCATCAGCAAGTTTGCCAGAAGATGACAACTTCCTCTTTTGCTCTACCTCTCTCTCAAAAGTGAGTAGTTTCCCATGAAGTTGGGTGAGAGATAGAGTGTCAAGGTCAGCACTAGAGCGTAGGACAATGGTATATGTGTCCCATCTCTCAGGCAATGACCTGAGGAACCTGTTGTTCATCTGGCTTTTGGAGTACTCTTGTTTAACCATCTTCAGCTCAGAGATTAAACAAGAGAACCGCTCAAACTGCTGGGTCAGAGTCTCACCCTTTCTATATGAGAAAGTCTCATATTGTTGGGCAAGGATTTCCCTATTGTTTGCTAAGACCGAATCAGTTCCTCCAAATTGTTCCTTTAGAGCAACCCATAGGTCATGAGCAGACTCATGATGCAAGAGCCTGAATATATCTCGTTTGGAATGGCCATGGCTAAAATTCCATGGGCTCTAGCATCAACTTCAAACAGCTTTAGATCTTCGTCCGAATACTGTTCAGGTTTCTTCGCAACCTGTTCATTAGATTCCGGGACGTTCACCATAGGCTTGTATGGCCCATGCACCACTGACTTCCAACAACCAGCACTGTTGACAGCCAAGTGGTGCAGCATACGTCTTTGCCATATGTTATACTCGTTCCTAACCAGCATCGGAGGCTTGGTTGCGGAACCAGTATTGTGAGGATCATTGGTTGGTGTTGTCATCTCAGGGTTTGGTCAAGAACAAGTTTAAACACGACAATCGTAACTCAAAACCACCAAAAGACCTCAATATTTTGGCCGGAAACAGCAGAAACTCACTCTCTATGACTAATTCTTGCAAATTGCTAATTCGATCAAGCTGAGAGATCAAAAGAGCAGTTTCAAATGATCAATGGTAAGATCGATCAATGATTAACCTGCTCTGATACCATTTGACAGGATCTCAGCCTCTCGTGTTGATCAATTAGATTATGTTTGCAGCGGATTTAGCACATTAATTAGCAATTAAAGCAAGAACATAAAAGATATTGCAATTAAAGCATTAACATAGAGAGAGAAGAGTTCTGCGAAGCAATAAATGTTCTATTGGTCGCACGTTTCGGCATTTAAAACTGTATGGCTTGCCATCCTTATATAGGAGGCAAAAGCATGGTAGTGATGTCCTTTTTGACATCACTGAATATTCAAATTACAGCTGTCAAAACATAAAACTACTGAAGATGTCAACAACTGACATCTTCTTACAAAAGTTCCTAAGTGCTGACAAAAGTAAACTACTGAAATCCTACAACGACTGAAGAACAAACTCTTCAGTCGTTTATAACTACTGATACTATAACAACTGAAGAACATGCTCTTCAGTTGTTGTACAACTACTGAAACAAAATAAACTACTGAAAAAGAAAAACCACTACAACAACTGAAGAAGACTTCTTCAGTTGTTGTGACAAACTCTGAGTCTTCAGTACTTGGTCTTCAGACTTGGCTTCAGATGATATAACAACTGATGACTTCAGTAGATATCATCAGTTGTTGTCTTCAGTCTTTGTCTTCAGACTTTGTGCTTCAGTAGAAGGTCTTCAGTTCTTTAGTTCTTCAGCTTTTGATTCTTCAGTACTTGTCTTCAGTACTTGAAGTCTTCAGTACTTGTAAGATCAGTACTTCAGACTTCAGTACTTGGTCTTCAGTACTTTAGAGTCTTCAGCTGATATTCTTCAGTTCTTTGATCTTCATACTTTGTTCTTCAGACTTTGTCATAACAGCAGAAGGCTGGAGCTAAGATGCTTTCGAGTTTGACATTCAAGCAAGAGAACACAATAGCTGATGAGAGTCTTCAGATGTTCTCCAGTCTGACATTCAAGCAAGAGAACATTGTAACTGATGGGAGTCTTCAGCAGTTGTAGCAGTGGCATGTGGGACTTAGAGGTTTTCCTGATCTTGGCTCATTGGTTCTTTTGGTCCAACAAACTCCCCCTGAACCAATGCAGCCAAAACCTCTAATTATTGGATGTCCCACTTATTGGTGGCATAATGATTGGTCTATTTCCTTCTAGATCAGATTAGAAGTTGACCCAGATAAGCACTGGCCAGAGAGGTAGTCTCAAGTGTTAAATATTGTATTATGAGTAACAGTAAGTTACTATCAAATTTAACTAATAGAATTAGAAAATATTATTGTTGTTGTTAACTTTATAATTATAATAATAGTAATGATAATAACAACAATAATAATAAGTAATAGTTGTGTTACTCTTGACATGATTATATTTATTATTGTTGTGATTATTTTGGGAAACATTGTAAGAAAATTGGGTTTTAATAATAAAAAACTATTGATTATTGAACAATATAATTGTAACTAACAATCTGACTAGCATTAATTCAAAATTTTAATATTGTTACGAATAACAGTTCTAGTCTAACTGATCGTTAACTCGGTTAGTTTTTTATGATGTATAACATTACGTACCTCCACATGACGTACAATATAGTTATAATTAAAAATATAAATATATTACTCAATATTACTTATAAAAGATCATTTTTGTAATTTTATTCAATGTAACGCTTTTGGGGCTGATTGAGTAGTTTGTAGACAAAGAGACGTAAACGTTGAGTGATATATTTATATTTTTTATTTTAATTATGTAATATGTCACATCACATTCCACGTTACAAGCAAAGTCACGTGTCACGTCACTATAGTTTATCAAATGCTGTATTTTTCATCCACTCCACTAACTCCGTTAAATATGAGGGTTATTTAGTATCCAGTGAAAACAATTTAATCAACTACTATTTAGTTAAAACTAAAAACATGAAGCAACTAGTGAGACCGGGCTCTTCGATTTAAAATATTCGGTTAAATCTAACTCATGTTGTTCGATTGAGATCTGTTTTTAGATTTCTTCTAATCTTCATATTTTGGTTTAACGTGTATATTTATTCGATTGAAGTCTACTGTGATATTAAGGTCTGTTGTTATTACGCTTTGTTTGATTGATGTCTGTTATTGTCACGCTACATGACAACAACTGATCTCAATCAAATAAAATTGACAACAATAGATTTCAATCGAACAACGGTGCACTTTCGAATAAAACATGAAGATCAATTGAAATCTCACAGTAGACCTCAATTGAACAACATGAGTTAGAGTTAATCAAAACTTTTAGATCGAAGTGCCCGGTCTCACTAGTCGCTTCATATGTTTTTTAGTTTTAGTTAAATATTAATTGATTATTTCATTTTAGTTGGATAATTGTTGGTGTTGAAAATGAGTAAATAATCCTCGTATTTAACGGAGATCTTAACAGAGTTAGTGAAGTGAATGCAAATGATAACATTTGGTAAAATACAATGACTAAAATGGCAAAAAAAGTTTTTGAATTAAAATGACAAATTCAAAAAAAACGTCAAGGAGGAAAATATCATTTTAGTATAAAATAATATTTTATTAACTAACAAATTGAACCATAAACATCAAAATTATTAAATACCCAAAATCCACTTAAAAATTTTATGTTATTATTATTATCATTACCGTTATTGTTACCGTTATTATTATTCAAATAGAAAAGTTTCTAAAATTAAAAAATATAAAAAGTAATCTCAACCATCCGTCTTTTTAATCAATTTGTTAAGATTACATTGTAGGGAAAAATTTAGACGGGCATTTAAGAAATAACCACGTTTGTTGGCTTTTTGCAAATCCTCCTATTTTTTAAATGTTAATAACTTTTATGTACAACATTATTATTATTATTATTATTATTATTATTATTATTATTATTATTATTATTATTATTATTATTATTATTATTTTGTAAAAATTACACAATAAAAACAACTGTTTCTTATATTAAATGAGTAAAGTATCATTATATGAAAAAACAAAAAAAAAATCGTTTTTAAACTCATATCTCGCCATTATGTGTTTAATATAGGTAATTGTGCCTTTTTTTAGCTAATGTATTTTTTTAAATTCTATTGCGTTTTTTTAAAATGATATTGTTGTGTATCTTCTTTGTATTATTTTGAACACTATAAGTTTTGAATATTTAAATTTGTGAAATAACTTTATTATGTATTTTTTATTGTAAAACATAATGATAGATAATAATAAGTTTATATAATCTACTAAAATAATAACAAAAATAAAAAAACATATTATATTCAACACTATAAGTTTTGATTCTCACTCTTAATTAAAACAATTAAACATCCACTATTTTAAATAACAGAGCCAATCACCAATCAGAAATTACAACCGTTCACACAAATGTGAATTATTTTATAGTTATAGAATATTTTGCCGTGTAAAAAAAGTTAAAAGAATCTATTAATTAGTGCAATATGGTATCTGAGGATACTTGAGTCTATTGGAGTTAACTTAAGCATATATTTGTTCGCAACTTTAAATGTTCATTGTTTTGAGTATAAGAATGAAGAATCTATGCTTTTTATCGACTTATTTAAGGTTCTCGTTGCTTAGAAATGATTATGAAGGGGTCTACAGAGGATTAGAAGTCTGTTAATCTTTATAATAAAACAAAATAATTTTTATCACATGTTATTTTTTTTAAAATATTTTATCATATTATTCACATGTCATTATCATAACAAATTAACCATTTAATTTTATACTATATGTTAATGATATTATTTATATCATTTTTAAATTATAAAACATTATTTATTAAATTAAAAGTATGTTTCTTTTTAATAAATAATATATTTTCTAAAACAATATTTTATAAAATGTGAAGTTTTCTAATACAAAGATTTTTTTTTTAAATGACATTGTTGAAAACAGTTCTTTAAAAATGAAATGTTTAAAAAACATTTTAAAAAAATCTTTTTATAGAATCTTTTTTTTAAATGTTGTTACTGTTTCATTACCTAAGATATTAATCTTAAAGATTCTTTTATAAAATTTAAATATTAATTCATAACTATTAACTTAACTATTAATTTAACATTTTCATTCAACTATGTAAGTATGTAGTACACAAATATCTGTACTAATATTTATCAAAAAGGAATAAAAGGAAAGGAAAGGTACAAAACATGTTTGAAATTTGAGAACGAACATTTGAAATCCTACACAAAAAAGATATTGTTGTCAAATGTTATTCGATTTTTCATTGTGGTGGTGGACTAAGAATCAATGCGTTTTATAAAATATGATCATAGGGATGGTAGAGGCTAGTGCCTAGGGCATCTATTCATCTAATTTTTCTAAAAATGCAATAGATCGAAGAATTAATAAAAGATGTTTGAATATTAACACACTAGGTTAGTCCCCGTGTAATACACGTATTGAACAAATAAAAATGTCAAATAATTATTAATTAAAATTTATGCATTATAACATATGATTGAAGATAAATTGCGATTATAAGCACGTATAAATAGCTAATTTAAGTAAATAAACAATAATGTATTTTTCTTAAACTTTTATTTTATAAGACAATTTGTGATTTTAAATATATTGTTTTAAGAAAATTGATTTTAAAAAATCTATTGTATTCTGTATTTTATAAAATTTTTGTTTTTAAAAAGTGTGTTTTTAATAAAATAATAAGTTTTTAATTTATTAAATTATAATATTTTTTAATTTGAAAATGGTATGAGTAATATTATATTCAATGTTATTATTAATAATATAGAGAAATTAAAAAGTAAGTATAATGAGATCTACAATTGTTTCACGCATATTTTAGTTTTTTATAGATAGATAGATAGGCTAAACACTCATTAAATAAACAGATTAAATTTTAATATAAAAATAAACATGAATAGGTACAGTATAATATTTTAATATAAAATATAATTAAAATATATATAGGTAATAGTTCAAGAAATAAAACAATTATACTATTTTTAACTCTTTTATGTAAATAGTTTTATTTTTAAACATTCATTTTAAGAGTTTTTATAAAAATATATTTTATAAAAATCTTGTTGTGTAAAAAATATGATTTGTAATTATTCTAGTTGTTTTAATAAGACTATTTTAAAATATTTCACCTGTTTATAATTTTTTTTAAAAACAAAAAAATTTTAAAATATTTGTTTAAAAAATGTTTAATGTTTTAAAAAATTTCATATTATATAAAACTTGTGTTTCGGTATTTAATTAAAAGATGTTACTTTTAGTTTCCTTCATAAAATCTATTTTAAAAAAGATAGTGTGATTTAAAAAAATAGATAAGAGAGAGAAACATAGTAATTAATAAAATTTATTTTTAATAAGAGAGAGAAATTCATATGAGTATTTAAATTACTATAACACCCTTTTAAAAGGAAAATTTATATGTGAATGTCTAAAAAAAGAACAAGTGGTAAAAACATTCCTTAAGAGTATGACAAGTGTCAAAGAAAACATTGCTTTATTAGAGGTTATATATATAGATTCCCTTCTAAGAAAATAAAATATCCCATCTTCGAAAACCATTTCCTTCATTATTATTTATATTACTAGCTTTAATAAACCCGTGTAATACACGGGTTGAATAAATAAAATATTAAATTGAATAAAATTATTAATTATAAAATTATAGGCTAAAACATAATATAATTGAAATTATATATAAGTAATAGTTATTAGTAATAAAACAATAAAATGAAATTTTTAATTTTTTATTTTTCAAAGATAAATTTAGACATTTTGTTTTAAAACAACATTAAAGTTTTTTTTTTAAATTTCCTTACTATAAATCCCTATTTTAATTATTTTTGTTTTATTAAAAAATTACTTTAAAAACCAATTTTAAAATATTATGTAAAAATAATTTTATTTTTTAGAAAAAAATCTTTGTATAAAAAACTATCTATATAGAAATAACATTAATACAAATTTATCTTCCTAATTTATTAAAAAACTAATTATAATATAAAAATAAATAGATAATATTATTAGTAATTAATGTGATTATTTAATAAGAGAGAGAAGCGGGAAAAATTTGATTAGAATGAATGTAGTGCTGACACGTGACATTAGATGAGTCAAAAAAGCGACATGTGGCAACCATAGTTACCCTTTTATTAGAGTAGTGAGATTTAATCTTACACATAAATAAGGAAAGATAGCAAGATAGGCTAAGAAATGGTTGCAAATTTGGGTATCCAAATTTTTGGAAGTACCCGAAATTTCGGATTAGTATTTGGATAAATGGATATCCGAAGTAGAAAAATATGTATTCTTTAAAAGTTTTCTTTTCAAACTTTATTAGATTTTTTTAACAGTTCTTTTGGATGCTTGAAATTTTCAAACAATTTTTAAAAAATATCAAAAATAAGTGAAATTTATAATTAATATTTATTGTTTAATACTTTTTAAAAAATATTTTAAATATCCAAAAATTCAGATATCTTAGTGTTTAGAATTCTGGATGATATGGATTCAAATATTTTCACACAACTCTATTCATCATACATGAAACAAGATGATATAAGAAGTGATTTTTCGATTTGACATTGATAAAATATTCATTAATTATTAATTTAACTCTCATATCAACAAAACTGAATTAAAATGATTGGTTTATGTCATCTAGACATCACATTTAACTCTTTAATTTAAAAGTGATAAGTTTACAGTAAAAACTGTATTTAATCTGAAAAGATTAAGAATTATCTTCAGCTTAAAATGTATTATTTTATTACTTTTAAAAGGGATTTCACTTTGTATCTAATATATCAGGTCATTGTGTATAATGTTTTTCAAAATCTTGTTTTACGTTTTTTTGTCATTTCGTGATATTTTTGTCATTGTTATTTATGTATTATATAAATTTATTATTATTATTATTATGTTTATATTTTAAAAGTATATAATGATATTATTTCACCAATATATTTTTTTAAAAGAAATCATTTTAGTAAACACGAATATGTTCAGTAAAATATAATGACACATATATAATTGTATATTATGTTTTATATTATTTTATGTTATTTTATTACTATTTTTAAACCTTATTAAATTGTAAACCTATGATTGAATCAATTACTTTATTAAACAATCCCTTAAAAAGAACACACTACTTGCATGCAAGTGTACTTTTTTACAATGTGGTTAATTTATCTGTATTTTATAGACAATGTGATTATAATTTATAGTCAATGTGGTTAATTTATCTTTTTTTTTGAACGACGATTTTTTTATGAGTGACTCAAAGTCACATCGCCCTCCTGGGCGACGCTAGCCAAGATCTGCTCCAGACTATGTTGTCTGAACCGGGCCCACGTTGGATTGTCAGACTTGATTACGACGTTCCCCCGGAAACCGTATTGCCTCCACAAGGGTTGCCCCTCTGGAGTAACAGCCGGATGAAAACCGGGGTCGAGCTCTGAGAATCGGCCTCCGCAACCACTGGCTTAAAGGAAAATTCCCTTCATTGCTCTAAATGTTCTCAAACCGTAACCAGAGAGGTTCGAACCCCTGACCTCCACATTGGGAGGGGGGATCCTTACCACTAGGCCACAAGTCTGAAGACTTTGATTTAGCTTTTGAAAAATCCCCCCCCCAAGTTTCAAACAATGTTTTCAGAACCGGATCGGACGTCGAACCAGACGCTTTACTGGTTTGGTGGTCGGACCGGATTTAACTATATTTTAATTATATTTATATATGTAATTAAATATAAGTAATTTATATATGATTTATACATATATTTTATAGTTATATATAAAACTTAACTATATTTGTATATCCTACGTACTAATTTATGGTTTAACACCCCGTTTTTACCCACTAAAAAAAATCAGAAAACCGGTCGGAACCGGTCCGGTTCGCCGGTCCAACCGCCGGTTCGGTTCGGACCGGCCGGTTCAAATGGTCAAAAACGAATCACCCCTGACCGGACCGGACCAGCCACCGATTCGCGGTCGAACCGGTCGGACCGGCCGGTCCGATCCGGTCCTAACAACAATGGTTTCAAGCTTTAGCATTGCAACAGACATACAAAAAACACCTATCAATAGCAAATTGCAAATATACGGTTTCACATTCTCATTTTGAACAGTATTCATTGGTTAATACATAAAAAATGTAACTCAGCTTTCGAACTAAAAACCTAATATAACAGAAAAAGGAAAATTAAGAAACCTATCAACAATCAACAATAGATCCGAAATGCTCACCATGACTTAGAAGTTGAGATTATCATCGACCGATTATCTACACTGATAAATCGATCTATATTTGGTTGTTGTCTATGGAAAACTTTTTCCGTTGGTAACCATGTGTCACACATATAGTTGTTAATTTGTCGGTGATACTTCCTGTCAATAAGCCTTTGGCAATTTCATCAGTAACCGTGTTGAATGCATTACGCACGTCATGTTTTCCTAGGAGACTAAATTTTATTAACGCATCTATCCTTCAGCAAAAGCCTTGTTTTTATAGTAGTACACCTCCAAAAAATAAAACGATGATTCAATTTTATGTAAACAGTACTAAAATTTGGGGATGAAATTTGATTTGTCACCTCTTCTTTATTTTTCTGATATTTTAATAACGATCCTATAGAACTTGAAATTTGGACTAGTGATATATATGCAACTACATGCATATGTGTAGTCTTTTTTATTTTATTAATGTTTTGGTCTTTACAATAATTTTTACGAGAGTTGCGTACAACTAATTATTTTAATATTATTTTAGAATTTACTATACTTTAATTGTCAAGGTCAGTGACAAATCATATGCCACCGACCTCATACCAATCTACGATATACAAGTAATCTGTAATTAGATAAGAAAATAAATCAAAACATTTTTCTCTTCACACCCGATGAAATCCTCAGCTCACGGCCCTTATATTAGAGAAGTTTAAGTTCATATATAAACAAGTTTTTTCTTAAACAATGTATAAAACATACATTTAACCCTTATACAACGTATAAAACATGAACCAATTAACATAACATGATTTTTCACTCCCAACAACCTTTACATTCCGGTTTTAAAGAACAATAATAATCTCTCACATGAAAACCACATTATTTGTTAAAAAAAATATTTTTGAACGACAAGATGTACGATCAAGTCCTTTTATATTAATCGGGCTAAATTATCTATAACTAATCCCGACCGTACCCTAACCCCGTTAGAATTGAAGTAAACTCATTACTGAGAAAATCCATTGATAACCCTCCGAGTATATATTTTGCTAAACTTTAAGAAAACAATTGTATATTTGTTCAAAATTAGCATGGCCACGTGGCACAACTTTACAAAACTGAAAGCATGCAAAAACCTGTGTATAAGTTCAGAACCAAAGTCATTGATGCATACTCAACCACAACTTTATCCAGTCGGTGGTCGGTGCTCCAACTCTGGCCAAAAAATGGAGGTTCTCCGGCCAAACCACATCCCCGAAACAAACGAAAACGACAACGACGATGACAACAACAACGAGCCGAAAGACGCGTATCACCTCGCCTACATTATCCACTTCATCCTCGGTGCGGGATATTTGATCCCATGGAACGCATTCATCACGGCTGTCGATTACTTCCAGTACCTATACCCCAACAAGCACATCAACAAGGTGATTTCGGTCGGGTACATGTCGGCCGCTGTGACGGTGCTGTTTACGCTCATGTGTTGGAGCCGGTCGAGCCGGATTAGGCTTCCGTCGGTCCGGGTCAGGATGAATATAGGTCAGGGGCTGTTTGTTTCGGCTCTGATGGTCGCACCGGTGACCGATTGGATCGTAGACGGGAGGCGAACGTCGGCGGTGTCGGATATCGCGTTCGTGGTGCTTGTGTCGATGGTTATGATCAGTGGGGGCTGATGGGTTGGTGGGTGGGAGTTTGGTTGGAGCCACTGGAGAACTGCCTGGACGGTACATGCAGGCTGTTTTTGCTGGCAATGCCACTGCTGGTATGATATTTGGTTTATTTTCTTGGGGTTTTTTTGTTAGGATTTTAAGTTTGTGTGGCGAAGCTTGAGCACTCATAGTTTTATAGGGGCAGGGGTAGGGGTGATATTAATTTTTTTAAGGGGTGAACTTGGTATATATAAAAAAATTTACGCTAGTGGGACAAAACTAACACTACCGTACCGAAAACTAAAACTATTGATGACAAAAAGATTGGCGGCCCTCCCGGCCCCTTATAACCTTCGCCCTTGTTTAGTTTACGGATAACATATCAGCTGTAATGGGACGTGATAGGGGTGTTTTCTAGGCTAATAACGCTCCCGACACGGTCTTTAACGCGTGTGATAGGATGTGGGAGAGATTTTGGGACAAGAATATGAACAACGTAAGTGGCGTGAGTGAAATTTGTGTTTTTTTTATTATTTTGTTTTCCAACTAACCATAAAAATGAATCTCTATTTACTTTAATCATTACAAACTTTATTACTATCATATATTAATTATATCATTTTTCACTCGCACATAATGGTAACGTCAGACCGTCAGTATAGACATGCCAGCATTTTTTTTACTATCATCACATGACAATCACACTAATGGTCTAATTTTAGGTTTTTATTGGTTAACTTATTATATGTAAAAAAAAACTTATCATCTGTGCCTATTGTTCTTGCACCACTTCCAAAGTCAAATAGGTCACTCTGAAACAAACCGTCACTTATAGGGGGCCATGACACGGATGATTTTTTTTTTATTTATTTTTATTCATTTGCAAGGAGAAATAGTTTTTGTTGTAGATTTGAAAGAGTTTTGGTTTGTAGATGTTTTTATTGGAGCATTCACATTTCATTTCTTATCTTTCTCTATATAATTACACTAAAAATCACTACTTCTTCTCTCTTCTTTCAATTAAATAATATATTTTTATACATTTTTCATTACTTTTTCTCTCTCCTTCACTCACAATTACTTTCAAAAATATCAAAAAATTTATAAGGGTTGAACAGTGAATCCTTAAATTTACAGATGAACAGTAACATTTTCTCTCTACTCCACTTACAACCACTCAAAACTATCCAATATAATTTAAGAACTCACATTCACATAATTATAAGGCATGGGTTGTGAATGCTCTTAGTTTGATTAAAGTCGCTTACATGGCAGATGGTTTTTAGTGCCGACGAGCATCTGTCATGTAGACAACTTCCGGCAATCAAACTAAGAATACACTCATAGACTAAACGGAAAATTCTCAAAATATCTTTTTAACCAAGATTTCCCTGAAAATACTTTTTTGGCCGGATCATCCCAAAAATATCCCCACTCAACAAAGTCATCCCCGCCTCTTAAATAGAGTCGTCCAAACCTTTTTTTAACAAGTATAATTTGTCCATATGTCCAAATAAGGTCGATTGAACCTATCTTAAATTCGACCGAACCTATCTTAAATTCGACCGAACCTATTATAAGTTTGAATGAATCTATTTACAATAAGTTCAACCAAACTTAAACACGGTCGCAAGATACTATTTAAAGTTGGAACGATCCGATTTATGTTGAAACGACTCTATTTACGGTTCAAACGGCCATATTTAAAGTGGAGGCACTTTTTAGAATGTGTTTCCCTAATGCAAAACTATTTCAAACTTATAACAAAAATCATCTCCCATTGCAAAAGAACACTTTTTAAACAATCTTTTGATGAATCCTCAATCAGCCGTTTGAGAAGCAGGGTGCTATGACGCAAGTCTTAACCTTGGTCGTTTAAAACAGCCTCAAATAACCTTCTAAACATTTACTCTTAATTTCAATGGTTTCAATTTGCAGGTCTTGCGGTTTCAATATTAAGAATCATAACAAAGGCTTCTCTTCCCCACACCCAAAGGGTCTCCAAGCAAGCACACAAATCTACTTCATATTCAGCGCACTCATCATACTCATATGTGTCTTCTTCACCAACATCCTACACAAACTACCCGTGATTCAATGCTACCGCAACCGAAAACACAAAAATCCCACACACCACATGTCACTCACCTCAGATTTCCGACAAGTAGTGATGAAGATCCGATGGCTAGTAACCGCGGTCTTCATAATCTACGTCGTTTCCCTATCAATATTCCCAGGTTATTTGAGCGAAAACGTTAAGTCAGAATACTTTAAGGATTGGTATCCTATAATCCTGATCACAACTTTTAATGTTGGTGATTTTTTGGGCAAGTGTATGACTGCAATCTACGTGCCGAGGGGGAGTAAGGGGGCCGTGTGGTGCTGTATGGGTCGCGTGGTGTTTTATCCGCTTTTTATGGGGTGTATACACGGGCCCAAATGGATGCATAGTGAGGGCCCGGTGGTCGGGTTGACCTTGGCGCTTGGTGTGAGCAACGGGTACCTAACCAGTGTGCTTATGATGCTGGCACCGAAGTCGGTCCCGATCGAGGAGGCGGAGGTGGTCGGGATCGCGATGGAAACGGCTTTGGTTATTGGGTTAGTCGTTGGTTCGGGTCTTGGTTGGCTTTGGAACTTTGAGCAGTGATTTAGACTGTTACGTTATAAGTACATAAGTTATTAATAAATAAAACTAGCTTGTTAATTTCAGTTTTAGTACTTTTTCTTACTTCTCTGTCTTGTTTTGTTTCAGTGTTACTTCTTTACACAATGAATTTATTACTTGCAAACACGAACATATTTTTATTATTATGAACGACCAAAAGATCAATGACGGGTCATTGAACGGTCAAATACGTTAGTTTGCACAGTTGGATAATGGAAATACATGTTCAAATAATTTGTAGAATAAATGTATTAGTTTGCACAGATAGATAATAGAAATACGTATTGGAATGGTAAAAAAATTACGTATTACACGTATTAAATGTGTATGTGAGACAGAAGATAATATTTTAGACATATTGCTAATATTTTCTTATATAATTCACTAGTACCACTGTCACCTTTGTTCTTATCAATTGAAATGTTGACAAAATTCTCCACATCCTCTCTGAAACATCAAACGCATGTCATTCATTCCCTTTACATGTAACTCTATCCACAAATAGAAACTGCATATATGTACATTTAACTTACCTTGTCATATATCTAGTATAAATTAATAATATAAAATAAGCATTATGAACATATGGTAGTCTTATACACATAAAACTATATATCATTCCCTCAAATAAGCATAATGTTACGGTGTTTTATTTTTTATTTTTAGATATGGCCACTAAACTTTGTTATTAGAATAGCAAATTCACATCGAAGCAAGTGTTTATATGCCACTAAAATAACAAATTCACATCAAACATAAAATATTTGTATATTTTATTTGATGCATATAAAATAGATATACTATTTCTATTATTTATTATGTTATTCTGTTCTTGAACTCGGGCCGACTGGTATTCCCCCCTCGTGAGGTTATGAAAACATCGCAAGTACTATAACCTCGACTCTAACCACCGCTAATATTCCATTAATATATACGTTGAATACAGGTAAGTATTTTAATTTAAAAAAGTATATATAATCAATCACATAAACTAGAATATAACAAACCCTAGAATACGCAAGTACGCATGAACATTTTGGAATGATAACGAATGTAAGGAGCTTGAATAATGATACCTTGTGAAGTAGGATTATATCCGACCTAGAAATAACTTACAAAGCAGTTTAGCCCAAACCGGTTCTGCCCCGATTTAAACTGGTTGTTTCTAAGGCGCTTCGTAACCCTGTGCTCTCAAATTGGTTTCACATCAGTCCGGTTTTCAAAACCGGTTTTTTCATCCTAAAAAATATAGCCTTTGATAACGTAATTATTAATGTTTTCGGTTTAAAAACTATAGCCGTTACTGACGGTTTCCAAACAAGTTCTACGGAATAACTGACAATGAAGCCGTATTTAATAATACATAAGCAAACCTTCAGATTTCGGGGGCGAAAAATAAGAACATCACGACGAGTGAACGAGACAATGAATAAAAAATAAAAGGTCCAAAGAATATATTATGTTACAACTTGTATTTTTTCCTAGATGTATTTCAATTTATAAGCTTTTATGTATCACATAAGAGAAATGAATTTTAGTTATATTTTTTTAGCTTTGCAATTTTATTAAAAAATTAAAGTAACCAATATTTTTTTAATCAATTTGGATCCGAACCGGTTGAAAACCAGTTCATATAAAGTTCGATTCTTAATATCTTCAACTAGTTTTAACCCGAACCGGTTTTCACACCCACTAATTTTTACCATCTTTGACCAAACCAGTTCGATTCCCAACCTGCACCGATTATTTTTAAAACCCTGCTTGTACACCTCTACTCCCATAATCCCATGCAACTAATTAACTATGCAAGTATATTACTCATTGGGCCTCAGTTTTTACATAATTGGGCTTTCTACTCCGGTGAAACGAGAAATCATTGTGTTCAGTAGCCCACTAAATGAATGTTAAATCGATTTTGCTTTGGCTCATCTATAGAGTCTAGACAAGTAGAAATTTTATATGCAAATTGGGTCGGGTATTTGGGCTGAGAATTTTAAAATTTTCATCAGTAAATAAAATGTTATATATGTAGTATATATGTAGTATAAGCGATGAGAAAATAATATTTATAGCCATGAAAAGATATGATTGTTTCATAAAGAGGATAGAAAAAAGTTATGTGACTAACATAAATCTTAAATATAGAGGAAATTAATTTTAAGTAATTGAATACCTATGATATTTGATCATGCAAATATAGTATTAAAAGAACTTTTATATACTTTTCTTTTAAATTAGTTTTAAAGCATGGGTTCTAACAATTAACTTAGGTGACCCATACAACATTTGACTTATTTGATATGTTCAAGTTTATATAGAAAAAAAAAGGTTACTTTTCTGTTAGTTGTAAAATGTAGGGAAAATATCAATACTAATAAAGTTTTCATAGGTGTTCTGTTAACGTTACTAAAATTCTTTTAATGAAAAAACAACCCAGACTTTCAATAAAAATGTTTTACTAAGTCTAAAATTCATAAAACTAAATTCATATAAATTTTTATCATGAGTAATGATTACTACTTACTTTTTAATGTAAATCAACTTGAAGTAGAAGATAATTACGAATAAAAATATCACTAAATAGTAATCAAGTTTGATAAGTTTTCAATTCAAGTCAGATTTAAAAAATAATCACTAGATATTAATCAAGATCTATATTATATATATATATATATATATATATATATATATATATATATATATATATATATATATATATATAGGGATACATTCAAATGTAAACTATTATTTTGGAAAAAACCAAAGAAACTAACCCCAACCAATCAGAATTTTCTTTGTAATTATAATTGTTTAATTAAATATATTCACATCTAAGGGCATAATCGTAATTTTATGATTGAAAATTTAAAACATTCCCATGTAACTGTTCCCTCCACCGGAAATTTAAAACATTCCCATGTAACTGTTCCCTGCATCAATGCATAATGTATTTATGCATAAATACATACATGCATTAATGCATAAAAGTTAACTGTAAACTAATATCATGAAACTTCAGTGAATAAAGTATAATTAGAATATACAATATTATTAAGAAAATGATTAACAATATCTTGATATGCCTATTAATGAATTCGTTGAACAATACCATATTATAAAGCAAGAATGATTACAAATATCATTAGCATAGTTAATATAAAAATAAAAAAAACAAAACATTAAGAAACAAATTTGTCAACAGACACAAACGCTTGGATGATGCATACAACACAAATTCATGTCAATAAATATCACCATGTCCCCAAAAAAATAATTAGTAACATAACCGACCGGGATAACAAATATTATGAAATTAATCATATATGTGCATTAATGCATAAATGCGTAAAAGCATAAATGTGTAAATACAAAGTGCAATGAAAGTGTAAATATAATGAAGAATGACCCAAACATACATAGCATGTAACAATCATTGGAACCAGCTTTATATAAATGTAAACTTCTGGAATAGATGATGAGTTAAATAAACATAACCTAGTAGTATACATAAATGTACCAAACTACATGTCCAAATTTAAATCAAGACTCAAAATGTATTACAATGATGGAAATTCACGATCAGAACACAGAATCCCTGATTCAATTATCTTTACGCTGCATTCGTTTTGACGGCCTTCCAACACCAGTAGATGTCCTCTTTCCTTTTTTAAGCTGACAATAACCATGACATAATTTGATTAAGTCGTTCAATCGACGCTGTTAGAAATATGTAGAATATAATATGTGCTTTGATGCACATTTTCTGTTGAAAAAAATAGGATCATGCTCAGTCTTTGGTAATCCAATTCGGTTTCGATTTATAGACCGGAGTCAGTGGTCAACTGGTTGACAGTAAAAGCAATCCCAAACATGTTCTAAAATAAATTAATAATTGCTTTTTAAAAGATGCCCTTAGAAAGATACCTTTGATGCGGCGATACATCCAATTGAGTACAGAAGTTATCAACATCACGACGAGATGCCATATCGTACAACCCTAACGCCTCATACAGCGGATTTTTCTCCGTCGGAGCCATATAACCACTGCCGGCGATGACGTCGACGTTCCGCCGCTTGATCACCGGCAGATCGAATAGAGATCGAACCACCGCCTTCATATCGGACATCAGAGTCTCCGGAAGAACATCGTCGAAGTTGATCAGCCTAAAACAGCCCCACTCTTCACTAGCTGCAAGCAATTTCGATAACTGATTGGGGAAATCCAAAAGATCGATCACCGGAATCGTGCATTTGGCGGCCATTTTCACCGGAATCTTCGATTGTTAGATGGAGATTTGCATGTGAATTTGTTGAATTGTTGAGAAATCAAAGGAAGTTTTGGAGAAAATACGTAACTGATTCTAACGTGGGAGTATAAATTTGGGGGATTTCATATTTTGATTTCCGATTTTAGCCCTGGTATATGAACTGCACTAGTTTTTAAAGAAATGGAAATTACAATTTTACCCTTTTTCATATTGACCATAGATCAATAAAATGTATGGTCAAGATTGGTTTCTTTAGTTTTTTCAATTATTTTAGTTTTCATTTGAATGCCATTCTATATATATATATATATATATATATATATATATATATATATATATATATATATTCTACCTAAATTGCTTAATTTTAAAACCTTAGACATTTATAAATAAAGTTCATACGTCTTGAACAAATAATCAAACTAATGAAAGTTTGATAACTCAATTGAAAAAAAGAAGCTTCTGGTGACTTTAAAAGAAATACAAAACTTGCGATACAATTAGGGAAATATTTGCTATTTGCTATAATATAATATAAGTTAACTTTTTTTTTTTTGGAAGGAGTAGATCGCCTGGTAAATCCCTTGGGTTTCCTATGGGAGACCCCGGTTCGAATCCCAGCGGTTGTATTTCGCCGCTCTCGCGGGACCGAACCCCTCTACAACACCGGGCGGGAACCCCACATATTGTGGGTAAACCCTCCCCCCTTAGGATCGAACCCATGACCTCTTTGGGCCAAACGCTCTATCCCTCATCGGGTGGCCAACTGAGCTAGCCCAGTTGGTTATAATATAAGTTAACTTATTTTCAATTATTCAACCTTAGTTGGTTGAATGTATCCACGTAAAACTGTCAAGTTATTGTCGGACATTACAATAAATTTCCAAATGTGTCATTTCGTTTATATCTTTTTCAAAAGTAGGTAAATATAGACATAACTTTTATAAAGCTAAAAGGTAATAGATTTAAAAGTAAGTCAAACAGACAAATCGTGTGGTTATATTTTCAGAAGGTAATTACTAATTATTAAAGCGGGCGACATAGGTGACCACACACGCTGCTACACTAATAGTTATTACCTACAGAATTTTACTACAGAAAAAATCTGTTGAACTTTGCTGTGGTTTCGCGAAGTATATACCGACATAAATTATAGCAAATTGAAATCCGAAGCAAAATCAAGAAAATTAAAAAAAAAAAAAGAAGAAAAAAAGTTAAATTAGGTTAGGCAAACCGTAGCAAAATCCATAGTAAAACCAAAAAATAAATATTAAAAGGGTACTGTTGGAGACACCGCAAGTGTTTTTGGGGAGAAACCGGACCTAACCGTCACGGTTAGGCCTAACCGTGAGAGTTTGAATCCTAAAGGTCACGGTTTGGCAAAACCGTGACACTTTGAGATATTTTTTTAAATCAAAAGGTCACGATTTGGCAAAACCGTGACATTTTAAGATATTTTTTTGAATCTGATTTCATCTTGATTTGATTTGGCTCAAAAAAAATTCTAAAAATAAAAACATCTGATAATAATAATAATTATAATATTTTTATACTAAAAAAATAAACATATAATTATATTGTGTAATAAGAAAATAAAACGTCACGCATATGTGCAAACCGAGACGTTTTAAAGCTACCCTAAACCATCTCTAAACCGATTACGATCATCCATATAATAATAGTAATAACCGTAATGTCATAAAAACCGTGACGTGTACAAACCGTGACGTTTTAATATATAAAGTAATAGCGTGATTAATTTGTTAATCTGATTTGGTCATGTGATTAATTTGTAATTTTCCGTAGTATTTAGCAAATTAGAAGTCAAAATATGAAACGCAATAAAGGTTATTTGATTTTTTTATTAGAAAAATTAATATAATTTATCGTGATACTTCAAAGATAATATCTTTCACATTTAATCAGGATTCAAGTCCTGTTATAAAACAAAATCATGTAAAATAAAGAGCATATATTTTGTTTGACGTTCCCGAAAAAACAAAAGTTACTGTGCACAATTTCTACTTTGCGTGTGATAATTGCATGGCAGGTTTACTGTGCATATAGAGTCACGTGAGCCCGCAGTGTGAAGTCATATTATTAAAAAAATTAAATATTATACACAACATGTCACGATTTTAGCAAACCGTAACATATACATCATCAAAACCATAAAACTTGCTACTAATAATTAACGTAATCCCGAGGTGCAGAACATTCTTTGAAGCCCAATATGTCACGGTTTAGCCAAACTGTAACCTTTATTCTTCAAACCGTCACGGTTAGTCAAAACCGTGACGGTTTGAATCTGTTTTTCTTCAAATTACCTACGGTGCGCCTAAAATTTCCGTATTAAAAAGAACTTAATTAAAGTTTGTAAGAACTCTAGCAAATTCACAGTAAAATGTGTGTTCGCCATGAATTTAGTGTAAATATGACATTAGCAGATACATATGTTTGTAATAGTCACAATCACACAAGCAATAAAACTCAATTAAAATATTTCGATTGGTGGTAATCATATAGTTAAATTATATCAAACGGATCATATAGCTTATTGTTAATCCAAAAGCTCATGGCCTGAAATTCACTCATAAAAGTTTCGAAAAAATCTTGTAAATAAGTTGAGCTGATTAGGCTTAAGCCTGAATGAGCCAAGTTCAAGTCCAGACACTCTTTCATTGACTTGTTTGTTAGCTCTCTCTGTGGGTTTGTTTATATTAAACCCAAATTTTAGTGATTTAAGTCATAACCTAAATAACAAACCAATCTTAATCTTCCTAAGCCAAAGTTTTTCATTAAGCCAACCTCATTGGCTCGTTCGTTTGGTTTGTATCGAACCTATTTATAAAAACTGTGTATATGTAAAAATATTATCTATATTAACTTTTCAAAAGAAAAATAAATGAAGGGGCTTAGAGGCTGTTTGATTACCGTTGACTCGGTAAGATTTGACTTGAACTGCATCTGAATGAAACTTAACTGTTTGATTCATTTTCTGACTGACTCTGTTAAATGATAAAATAACTATATTGCCATGAATCTTTTACTGAGTTGCATTTAACTGGTGTTGTGTAATCAATAAAATAAAAATAGCCCAAATAGCAAATTTGACCATGATCACATCACCAGGTGTCAAAACCTCTCTATACATCTACAACAATACCCAAATTCGTATATGTAATCATCGATTCGTACATACACACCTGCAGCAAAATCATAAAAATCCAGTCTTTGAAAACCTAATTTCATTCTAAACTTTCTTCAAATCCCCAAATCACATTTTTAATTGGTGGGTTTTAAGTTAAAGATCCACCTACATTTGGAAGATCAACAAAACCTAAATAATTCCATGTGAAAATGGACTCACGAGAGTCATTAACACCACCTTCGTCACTACGACAGCACCAAACTCTCCACCACCACCACAACCACCACCGGCAGCTGCTATCGCGTGGGAAGATGATGCCACCATCGTACACCACCCACCACCACCATCTAACAACCAACGCCACCACTACTCCGGTGAACAATAACAGTATTGTAACTAATGAATCGATGCAACAACGGTTCGATCTTGATGGGTCTGATCAGTACGGCGATGGAGGGAGGGCGCCAGAGGGAGGACGACGTCAAAGGGATGGCGGTCGGTGAAGAGGAGAGGGTGGAGGGGACCCGTATGTGAAGATGAGAGGGTGGAAGGTTTTGGTCAGTGAAGAGGATATTATGGTCTCAGTCAGCAGCTTGGAACCGGGTCAATCGCCAGCTCGGGAACATCAAATGTGCTGATTGGCTGACCGAGTCAGCCAGTCAATGGTCAGAAGCGTGATCAGCCCTTTCAAACAGCACCTTAATCTTTTTACGAATAAGAATGCGCTCAATTTTGAACCTGTTAAGTAGCTAGTTAGGCTAAATTTAATTGAAATTAGCTTATTTATTAAGCAGATGAAAATATCTATATTCAAAGCAATTACTGTCTATATTAAAGGAGAGTGGAAATGAACATCAACGTAGGGTATATTTGTAATCTGGGTTTTGTGGTATTTTTATAATCACAATGGAAGAGAGAGGAGGCATTTGTGTTTGCAAAGCTTCGTTGCCTCCACCCTTCTTCCACCATTATCAGTTCTGTTTCTTTCGTTTTCCGCTTCCGATTTATTGCGGACTTCAGCCGGTTTTCGTTGTTCTTTACGACATGCTTGTACTGATCGCGATCGAATTTGTGTAGATCACTACACAGCCTTTGTTGATTTTTGCCAGTGACGAAGCTTGGATATTTTCACTGAGGATGCGGAGGCGAAATTAAATTTTTAGGGGGGACGAACACGTTATATATAAAAAAATTAAACTACTGTACCAAAAATTTATCATATCGGATCAAAAATTAACGCTACTGATAAAAAAATGGGGGGTGTGGGCAAGGCCCCTTTAATGATTCGCCCATGACCTTCACCTCTATTCACAATAACAACTTGGGTATGATGACCTCATGATCGCCGGTGGTTAACAAATGTTAGGATGTGGGCAATGGCGATGATGGTGCCTTATTTGTGTTTGCTCTTCCATATATGTTCATGTGTATGTTTATGTTTATGATTCACTCTCTAATGATGACTAGTCGCTCATCTAAGAGTTGTATGAGCCAGTGGCAGAGTTTGACCACTCCCGAAGGGGGGGAGGGGGCGAAATTAATTTTTATTAGGGGGGCGAACTTGAGTTTTATATGAAAATTTACACTACCGAGCCAAAAATTTACAATACCGGACTAAAATTTAACACTACCGACGAAGAAAAGAGAGGGGGCGGCCCCCCCCCCCCCCCCGGTCTTAACTATGCTCCGCCAGTGGTATGAGCTCCAGTATTACAGACAAGAGCTTGAACAATTAATAGAAGGAAAATATTGTTTTATATAATCTGATCTATGGATTGTAATTGACATCTTAGGATAAATGAAATATGATTGAATCGTTGTTTGTTTACTTGAGTTCTGATAATTTGGTTATTATCGATTCATTGAACATTTATGAATATACGACCATATAAAATGGTAAACATTTCTCAAAGGGTGCTACTATTCGGACACCCTGTCAGGTGTTATATGGACGCCCTTTGACTTATTTTACGGCTCGTGAAGGGCCTTACGGCCCGTTAAAACTGACAACTTTAAATTTGAAGCTTTAGTAGGTAACGGGCTGTGAAACATCTCACGGGCCTTAACATATAGACAGTTAAGAGGCTTACGACCCGTTAAATATACATTTCACGACCAGTGAAGTCATTCACGGGCCGTGAGTTTTCTTCTGAATAAGATTTGATATATTATTTCCTCGGTTTGCGTGCATTTTTAAATTTTATAATGATGTGACGTGACATATTATTCCTTAAAAACGTAAATCAATTATTTGATTTGATTTAAGATTCCGCATAAACGTTATATAAACGAATATATATTACTTGTTTTATACAGTTAGTGAGAAACGAAACAATTAAAATGTCTTCTCGCGGAGGTAATAGAAGACGTCAGAATGAGTCATCTTCAAACTCACGAGATATTGCGAAAAACATTCCCGATCCAATAGATAACCATAATTGACAGAATGGAAGGAACTGGTCTCAAAATGTTATTTAGTTTATACGTAGTGCTGATGCCCAAACATGTAGGATGTATTACATGGGTCATTCTGATATCTAGTTACATTTTTGCATGAATTACTAGGGAACGTGTCTTTATGTACAGAGGTAAGATTTTAAGTTTTTAAATGTAAATTTTAATTTAGTTTTTAATTCCAACAATTAAAAATTTTGTTATTTTACAGCATGTTCGGGCGTGGACAAATAGACTCATAATGTGAAGATACGAAGAAATACGTAGAACAGAAGATTTGTTGGGTAGTGATCGTTGGACGATTCTCCCATTTGAGTGGTTTAACTTAATATATTCAGGATCCGTTAAGGGTAACGAATATGGTGACGGGAGTGACTATCTATATCCCGCGTTATGAGAAGTTGATACGGTAGTACTGTTTTCATGTTATACAATTAAAATCATCAACTTATAATCGTGAATTAATTTTTTATAGGTTTACGTACCAATCACTAATGACGATAAAAACTGGTATCTTTTTAAGATTTGTATGGAGTCACTACAATTTCATATATACTCTCCATACGAATGCCGACCAAGTACGTGTGACGATTCATGGAGCATTCATCGTAATGCCCGGACGATTTTCGTATAATTCGGATCGTATTTTATATTTTCCGACACATATACAATATTGGCAGCACCCCGGATAAGAAGAAATCGAAGAACTGGTCATGTCCGGTGAAACAGTGTGGCCTCCTAATGCGGGTCATATTGGTCGAGATTCGAGAGTTGTAATTTGTATATTATTGCGTAGGTTGGTTCAAAATAGATCTTTAGAGTGGCAAGAGGTTAATTTACAGGATGCTTGTTTTAGATTACGAAGATTTATGGCAGACAAACTATATTCTAGACGTATAATGTAAAACAATAATGAAATATTTTATTAAAACATAAATGTTTATTAGTACACTTCATTAAAAAAGATAAACGACTATTATCACAGAATAATAAAACATATAATTTTTAATCTTCTTGATATTTATAAAAGATCTATGCCGCAACATAGTTAAAAAAATTCCAAACCTCTCCCGAGAAATAATATGTCTCGTCAAATAATTAACATTGAAAAATAAAGACCGTGAAGGATTTCACGGGCCGTTTGTTGGTAATGTAACGGGCCGTAATAAGGCTAACGGGCCGTGATCTAAGTTGACTGTAATGGAGGATACAGACCTTAGTATTATGAATGACTGATTTGATTAGCGGCAGTGCTTACGGCCCAAAAAAACCCTTACGGGCCGTAAACAGAGCATGCATATATTCTTCAGGACGTACCATTAGTAGGGCTCTTTCTCAAATCTGAAAGAAAACTTAAAGTCACTCTTTGCATAATTTTAAAACTAGCTTGTGCTCATAGTTTTATTGAAAGATATAATTTACAATATAATTTACAATATCTGTAGTAACTTTTTTCTATTTTAAAATGACCTTTTAAGTTTAAATATTGATATTATGTGTATTTTGTATTCTTCTAATTGTAATTTTTTTCCTTAGACTTATCTTTTTCTGTCTTTTCTCTTAAACCATTAATTTTATTTTTTGCAAAACAATCTCTTGTCATGTGATATTATTAATAATTATGATAAAACTATAATAGGAATGGGTATTTAATATAAAAAGTTTAAGAATTATTATAGGTTTGATACGTGTTCTTTTATTGCTTTAAAGAGGATGACATTTGTCATAAATTTTACATCATTTGTTATATGTATTTTGTATTTTAGATCATTTTATGTTATTATTTTTATTATTTCCATAGATTATATAAGCATGTTATCGATCATTGTATTTTATAATTACAAATGCACAATAATATACTTTATCAATGTATTTATCAAAACTCATAGTATTGAAAATAACACAATCTGATATTTTTGTCATTGTTTTTTTATACATTATATAAACTTATTGTTATCTATCATTGTGCTTTACAATTAGAAATATAAAATAATATTATTTCATCAATGTATTTTTTAATAACTCATAGTGTTCAAGATTATACAATGAAAATAAAAAAACACGATGGGACATTGTGTTATTTTTTCATCATTTTTAATGTATTAGATTAATTAGTTGTTAATTTATTATTGTGTTTTATATATTAGAGATACTCAACAATGTTATTTCGCCATTATATATTTTTAAATTCGTCAATTTAGAAAAATACAATAACTAACAAAAAGAAACAATGAACTGCACTAAAAACATAATAACGAGATATGAGCTTAACAGTATAAAAAATTATTAGAAAAATTATATAACAATATTGTATTCGTTTTAACGCTTGTTTTTATGGTATAATTTTTATAAAAAATGACGTCATACATAAAAGTTATAAACATGTGAAGAAATGGAAGAACTAGCAAAAAGTCAACAAACGTAGTTATTTCTAAAATACCACTCTAAAAACTTTTTCTTACACATTGATCTCAACCATTGATTAAGAAGATGAATATTTGAGATTACTTCTTATATTTTTTTAGTTTTAGAGAACTTTTATTTGAACATTTCCCTAATAATCATATATATTTTACGTGTTTTATTATAATATATATTAAAACCATATGTCGGTGCATATAGTGGTTTTATTATTTTTTTATTAACAATATTTAGTTGATAAATGAAAACGAATTTGAAGCCTAAATCCAATTGTAACTTTGTTTGAGTGATAAGTTATTTGGATTCCAAATGAATGGGACATGGGTTCAATCCCAACCAAACTCATGTTTTATTTTTTGTCTCTTTATCACTATTATACACACATATTAATATAAATTTAAATATACTAAAAACTATAATAACAATATGAAAGTCTTTTTTTAAAAGATTAATCTTTATAATCTTTTTATAAATATTTTATGTTTCTTTCTATAACTTTTAAAATGAATATATCGTTACGACGTGTTATCGATACATATGCTTTTTATAACTATTGGTTGGTCAACAATGAGAATAACGAGAAGAACGAGAACGGCAAGAACGGCGAGAACGGCGAGAACGACAATAATATGGGGCGGTTTTCAAAACCGTCTCTTATTTACATTAACAAGAGGCGGTTTCTGAACCCCCCTTATAGCATTCACAGTGGAGTCCTTAAAAATATGTGTGTGTTTTTGGTATATTATATGGAATGATTTTGAGTGGTTGTGAGTGAAGGAGAGAGAAAATGTTATTGTGGATTGGTATATTTGATGAATCACTGTACAATCCTTATAAATTTTTTAATATTTTTTAAAGTGGTTGTGAGTGAATGAGAGAGAAAAAAGTAATGATAAGGGTATAAAAAGTATTATTTAATTGAAAAGGAAAGAGAAAATGTAATGATTTTTAGTGTAATTATATGGATAAAGATAAGGAACCCACTGTAAATGTTCTAAGAGATATCAATAAGGGGCGGGTTTTAAACCCCTCCTTATGTACATTAATAAGGGGTGGTTTTTAACCCCCCTTATGTTCAAATAATGAGGAAAAAAGTGATTTTATTATTTCATATCAAGAAAAAAAAATATTTTTATTATCTAAACCTTAATGCTTTCATTTGGGTGATTCGCACAGTAGCTACCAGAAAAACAAGGGTGTTGTGTTTCATACATCAATGATTTCACTGGGGTAGTAAATGGTCGTTTACCTAGCTGTAAACGGTTGTTTACGCAGCTGCAAACGGTCGTATTCAGTGCTGCAAACGGTCGTTTTCTTTAGCTCAAACGGTCGTATTCTTTACTTTAAACGGTCGTTTACTTTAAATTAAACGGCCGTTTACTTTATTCCAAACGGTCGTATGCCTTTAGCTTGATTTAACAAGTTGATTTCCCCGTCCACTCAACCGAACACTCCTTCAATTTATACTATCTTCTTCACCTTTCTACACCTTCATACCTCTCTATCCATTCCTTCATCATCTTCCTCATCTTCCTCATCTTCCTCATCTTCCTCGTTAATCAACATATTTATCATTTCATTATTTTATTATAAAGGTTAGTTTATTAGTATTATTCTAAAATTTAGTTTAATATATATTTTATTGTGTTACTGATTTTAATTATTGTAGGTAATGGCTTCAAGTTCACGTCAAGACACAACGTCGGTTCGTGTTTCTAATCATCCTTGGCTTCAGTTTCGACGAGGGTCAGATGAATATAAAAGACTTCAGAAACTTTTAGATAAAGAATTTGAGGCTTCACGTTCGATATCTTAGAGTTTGTTACGAGACGTGGGGGAATTTACTCGTGCTCGTGACATGATGAACGAACCGTGGAGAAGATTTTTTGCAATTAGTGGCCCACAATATAAGGAGCTTTGTTTGGATTTTTTCTCCACCTTTAATTTCGACTCGAACAATCATAACTATAGGTATACCAATTTAGTTGGATTATATATAATTTCATGTCTACATTTAATTGAACTTATATTTTTTTTTAACAGTGATACCGATGCTATCAGTTTTGTTCTCGAGGGGGGGGGGGTCCACATAATTATTCAGTGGCCGAGTTTGGTATTTTGATAGGTTTATATACAGTTCAAGAGACCCATCAATCTGATTTTTTGAATGGTCTTACACAATTTCCAGAAGATTATAATGATGAAATATTTTGGGAAGAAATTGGTGATGGCCAATATATACCTAACAATAAAACAAAAGCTACAAGAATGAATGATCCGTTGTATAGATATCTTCATCGCGTTATTGGTCATACTATAGCTGGACGTAGGATGACTAGTGGTGGGGTGACTAAAAATGATTTGTTCTTTTTATTTTGTTTGATTAAAAGGAGGCCTTGTAATCTGGCATATATGCTTGCTGATTATTTTACTTCTTGCACGGGTACAAAGAAAACCGGACATATTTGTGGTGGTACATATGTTACTCGACTTGCCGAGTCTTTACATATTCTCACCCCTGAGAACGTGGCAAGTTTAAACGGGCCGGTACTTATGTCCGGATTTATTGATCGTGAACATGTTATACGGATGGACATGATCGCAGATTATTCACAAGTTAGGTGGAGGTTTAAACATAATAATCAAATGTGAATACCTCCATACCAAGGTCCTCCTGATGATCCGTATCAATAAATTGTAATCTTTTTATGTTTTAGTTATTGTAATAAAGAATTTATTTATGTTTTAGTTATTGTAATAAAAAATTTATTTATGTTTTAGTTATTGTAATAAAGAATTTATTTATTGTATAATAATTATCGGAAAATATGCCAGATAAAATCAATAATCGTTTACAGAATTTATTGGAAAATGTGCAAGAGTTTGTCAATAATGGAAGATGCCTATAAATTCCGTTTACACAATTCACAATTCACAATTTACAATTCACAATTCACAAGTATTCAAATTCATTTATTCACACATCATCGTAATTCAAGTCAATAATGTCTCAATTTTATAATGATTGGATGTACCAAACAAGAGAAGAGTTAATGGATTGGGTGCAAAACACTGCACATAGCCTTGGATATGTGATTGTCACACAACGAACGTAGAAGACTGTATACGGATTCGTCAACAAGGCATTTCTTATGTGCGATCGTGGTGGTGTATACAAGTCAACATCAGATTCAACTACACATTCAGGCACAAAGAAGATAGGTTGTCCATTTCAACTTATAGCAAAATATCATGAAGAAGATCGAGGTTGGAAAATACATGTTGTCTGTGACGAACATAACCATGAACCTTCTAAATTTTTGGAGGGTTATGCTTATGCAAAAAGATTGTCTAAAGAAGAGTATGCATTGGTGGAAGATCTTACAAGAAAAAATATGCAGCCACGTGATATTCTTACGGCTTTAAAAGAAAATAATGATAAAAATATATCCACAATTGAAACCGTGTATGATGCACGGACAAAGATACGAAAGTTGGATAAATTTGGAACCACCCCAATGCAATCACTTCTTCAATCTTTGCAGATGGGCGGATACATCTATGATTTTACTACTGATGACGAATCAAATCAATTAAATGATTTGTTTTTTGTTAACCTCACTTCACTAAAAATATGACGTGCATTCCCGCATGTGATTATTTTAGATTGCACGTACAAGACGAACAGGTATCGCCTCCCTTTTCTTCAGATTGTTGGCTTAACTTCAACAAACAAGACATTTTGTATTGCTTTCGCATTCATATGAAATGAGAAAAAAGATAATTTCAAGTGGGCTTTAAATTGTCTGAGAAAAACACTGGACGGGTATATGCTACCACGTGTCATAGTCACTGATAGAAAGAGTTGGCATAAATGGATGCATGCCAAGTAATTTTTCCAGAAGCAACCCGATTGCTTTGTATATATCATATACAGGAGAATATCAGAAAGCATTGCAGACCATCTTTCAAGTCTCAGACTGAGTGGGATAAATTTATGTATTACTGGAGATTTCTGCTTCAATCTCCAACAATTGAGGCCTATTATGAAAATCGAACGCGATTGCAGACAAAGTTGATGAACAAGCATCGAAGTATTTTCCTGATCTATTAAATTTATTGTTTTTATTTTAATGAAATTGAAACTAACATATTTGATTTTTCTTTGCAGATGTGTTTAATTATTTGGATGTTAACTGGTTGCAAAATTATAAAGAGATGTTCGTGTCTGCGTGGATTGATCAACATCTAAATTTTGGAGAACGAACAACAAACAGAGTAGAAAGCCAACATGCTCTGTTAAAAAAACATTTGAATTCTGACAAGTCAAATTTAGATAAATTTATAACAATTTTAAATAACATAGTACGTTTACAGGAGACACAAATAAAGGCAAGTTTCGAGGAAAGTCGGATAAAAATAAAACATCAACATAAACATAATTTATTTGTTTCTTTGTTATCAAACGTTTCTCATGAAGCTCTGGATATATTACTTGGAGAGCTGACACGAGTTAATGAAATTCAAAACCAATCACAAACCTGTTGCTGCCATATTCGTACTAGTTGCGGTTTACCATGTGCTTGTGAAATCGCACAGTATTTAAAAGCAGGCAAACCTATTCCACTACATTCGATAGATATATTTTGGAGGAGGCTTGACTTTTCACCGGTATCGTTAAACGAAGATGAAGAAGATATTCAATGTGATGATGAAGTTGAGAGGTTCAAAGAAGCTTACCAGAAACAAAAAAATCCCACGGTGAAAAGGAATTGGTTAGAAAGGATAAAAAGCATAACGAATCCTATCAGCATAAATCTTAACGAGCCTACGGTGCAAAAAAATACTCGTGGAAGGCCAACACTCAAATCTTAAAAACAAAACAAACCAGACCCTTCACCTGCTGAACCTACTCGAGATCATACCTACATGACATATGATTTTGTTAGTTATGATTTTATGGGGTTGAGCCCCCCAAAACATACTTCAAACGTAGATAACATAACTCAATCTTCTCTATATCATCATCCTTTACTAATACAGATTCCAACACTTTTCCATCCGTATATAACACATATAGAGAACGTAAACAGTGATGGTAACTGTGGGTTTCGTGCAGTTTCCTTCTCCTTAGGATACGGTGAAGAATATTGGCTGAATATGAGGAATGAGCTTTTAAACGAGTTACATAACAATTCTAATTTGTACAGAAATCTTTTCTGCAGCTCATATGATGAGACAGAACGTAGTTTATCATGGCTACAACCGGGTCCAGCTCCTCATCAACACTGGATGATAATGCCATACACAGGATTATTGATCGCCAACAGATTTAATGTGATTCTTCAATTCTTATCTCCCACTGAAAGTGCAACTTATTTTCCGCTATGGACAGGTCCGGATGAACTCATGTACCACCAATTCATTACTATTGCACATGTGTATGGTTGCCACTACGTCTCTGTGCGTTTAGAGGGTGAATATCCATTGCCTTTCATAACGCCGTTATGGAATTTCCACAAAAGTAATAATGCGGCTGCGTGGGAAAGAAAGTACGAGGAGAGACTTCAAAAATATAGTCAATATATACTTCGAAATAAAACTGTTACTCGTTTCAATATAGATTAGATTAGTATCGCTTGTAACTATTCACTTTATCTTAAGAATATATAAATTTAATATAATATAACTATTTATAGTTTTATATACTAAATTGGTCGTTTAGTAAATTATAAATTTATTTGTAAAATTCTCTATAAGTTTAATTTATACGAACTATATAAGGTTCAAATATTTTTAACTTATATATAATTTTTATTTTAAATTTTTAAACTATATCTAAAAATTTAATAATATATAAATTATTAGTATAATATAATTATAAATAAAAAAAGTAAATTTATAAATTACATAAGTTTTTATAAGTTTTTATGTACATGTATTAACTTTTCTATTTACAATTAAATTAAACTATATAATTACTATAATATAAATATAAATAGAAAAAATTCATATAATAAAAACTTAATATAATTAATAAAAATTTAACATAATTAATAGAAAAAGTTAATACTTATATTTAATCTTAAATTTAAAATTAAAATATTAAAAAATTACAAACGACCGTTTAGTTTTTTATAAACGACCGTTTACCCATATACAAACGACCGTTTACTTTTCTGCAAACTCCCGTTTACTATCATGCAAACGACCGTTTACTTAAGCATAAACGACCGTTTACACCTTGACAAACGGTCGTTTGTCAAAGTGGTGTAAACTCCCTAACCGATGGTGTATGGATCAATGGCTCCAAAAACAATCCAGACAGCAAGGTGCTGTTTGTTTCTGAAGAGGTAAAACGTCTGCAGTCTGCAGACCACATCTGCAGACATCTGTAGCAGAAGAGGTGGACCAAACATCTGCAGTCTGCATGAAAAAGACTGTTTGTTTTTAACATCTGCAATGTTGTTATTATTATTATTATTATTATTTTATTATTATTATTATTATAAAACAAACACACCTAAAACTCTGTAAACTATTTTTATTCTTATTTCTTAAAAAATAAAAATAAAAAAAAAATCTGATTGATTTCTTCAATATAGCATCTACACCATCAAACCACATTCAAACAAACATTAACCAGACCATCAAACGCCCTACAAAATCTACATAAAAAAAACACACAAATCAGCACGTTCATATTTACAAATTAGGCTACCTTTAATCAACAATTTTGATTCCTGTACATTCTGGAAGGTCGACAATTCAAGCAACGCCCCTCCCCATTGGGTTAAGTTCTATGCGAGCAAACAAACAACACAAAGCAGACTCAGAAACAACAAAGCTAAACATCCTTCAGCATAAATATACCACTCATAGAACGCATAATCGTAGTGTGTGATTGAAACCCTAACCACGGTATCTAGAGGGTTCTTCTTGTAGGTTTGTTCGGCACTCCGGCGAGCATGCTCCGGAGGAGATGATGACGGGGTCGGCCATGAGTTCGCCGGAGATGGGGCAGGTGAACTCCGGCGGTGGTGGTGGTAGTGGTGACGGTGGTTCGAGGTGGGATGGTGATAGGAGGAGGGTTTTTTTTTCTTTTGGTTTGGGATGGTGATAGGAGGAGGGTTTTTTTTTCTTTTGGTTAGAAGTGGTTTGTAGAGGTAAGAAGACATTAGTCCACCTCTTCTCCAAGAAGAGGTCACGCAGACGTTTTTTAATAAAACGTCTTCAAAAAAACAAACACTCTGCAGGCCTCAAACATCTGCCCGCCTCTTTTTGGCGCAGACAAAAGAGCTTTAGAAACTCTTTTCCTAAAAAACAAACACCACCCAAGTAAATATTCATAAAAGCTTTTAGTATCTACACTACAACATAAATATCACTTGTTTTGATGATTACCAACCATTTTGATATTCTCCATGCGTATGAACCCTCTTTTAATTGTTGATCCTTTAGATAAAATAACTTACTCGTAGCCAATGTTTTTAATGAAGTCTACAAATGAGGAGTAATTACCTTGTGAGTTACTTTGATTGAAAAAAACTAATGATCTTACATTTGAATTATATATATCTAGAAATCATTATAGTCAATATATCTCACATCCGTTAAAATGTAATATTTGATGTAAAGTTTACTTTAATCTCAAATGGGTCAAATAAAAATATTTACCTAAGTAAATGGATTAAACATGCCGAACATCAACTTTTTTATGCACACAACCTCCTAAATAGCTTTATCCAAACAATATATAGATGATTAAAACAAACATGTATAGTAGCTTAATGAAGAGCACATGAACGCATATAGCTCTTCAGTTGTCTCATTATCGAGACATCATATAATACCCGTAATAATAATAATAATAATAATAATAATAATAATAATAACAATAATAATAAAAAGTAATAATAATAATAATAATAACAATAATAACGATAATAATAATAGTAATAATAATAAAGGTGCAGGGGGTGATTGTGCCAATTTAGAAACTTAAATTAGTAAGTTTTGGGTATAAAATAAAAAGAATGTAAACCACAGGGACTATTCGCGTGAAATTAGAAAACCCAAATCTGTTTTCTTTTCTCTCCCGGTCGCCGGCCAATATTCCGGCCACCTTCACCACGATTTCGGCGAGACAAATCACCAATAATCACGCGAATCCAACTCAACAAACCACTACCGACACACTCGCATGATTGAATCGAACCCGTGACCACTGTGATTTTTATAATTTGAGTGCGATTGGAACGAATCCACGATTATTCCACTTTCGGCCGACACCCACTACGATCGCGTAATAAACAATCAAATTAATCAAATTAGTGGCGCACACATAATCATTTAATCGTTTCCAACCTGTTTTATACTCGATTTCAATTGAAACTCAAAAAAATATCAAGTTTGATTCCTTCAAACTCGCGAACCTGCAACTCAATCAAAAGCACACCTACGATCGATTTTGAACAAAATTAACAAAGGGCTATTGTTCCTTATCATGAACCGAAGCTGCACACAAGTTTAATTCGTTTATGATGATTGTTTGGGCATGATTCGATCATCACCCGTGACCGCGACCTATTCATCAACAGGTTAACCACCAAACCAACACCATAGTTACAATTAAACACACACACACACTCGGTTTTCCTTGGGGAACAAAAGCCCCATGGTTTCGAGAGTTATCGAAACTGAATTGGGGTCAATCGGGTGGGATTCGAACTTAGGGCTCATATGGGTTTGGGGATCGTTTGTAACATTGGATAAAAGAATTTAGAAACCAAGATAACCGCGGCTGGATGCCTTGGTTTACTGGTTTGTATATGGGATTGTGGGCAGGAGGTCACGGGTTCGAACCCGAGCTCCTGCCATATTTTTTTTAAAGCCTTTTTAACCTTTTAAAAATTACAGAAAAATTACCAAAAATTATAAAAATCTTTTTATAAGCTCTGTTTATTTTTACATCAGCAACCTTAATTTTCTGTAATTTTATTTAAGTCTAAGCCTTTATAAGATTATATAACAAGGACATTTATTTAACTATTTTCATGGATTTCTTTTAAATAAATGGTAAAATATGATGAAACATAAAACTTCTTATATGAAAGTACCCAATTAATCTCCTGTAAATTAGTTTGTTAAAAACCTTAACAATTTATATTTATAATATTAACAAACATTATAAATAGTTCATTTTGTTTAAAAATAAGCTTTTAAATAGTTGATTTAGTTCCGTATTTTACAGCCAACTTACGGAAGCCATAACTTTATCATAACAGATCCAAATCAGTTAAACTTTATGTCCATGACGAAGTTCGTCGAAAGACGAATCTGTTGGTATATAAAACATCGAAAAACTCATTCGTTTGGACCTCTAAATAGTCGTTTTCGTAACAGCTAGCAGTTCTGCGCAGCTGTAAAGATCCACGTTTTTCTCATATTTCGGTAATCCAAATCAGAAACTTTTCTAAATGAAAGTTGTTCATAACTCACTAATCTAGTAAACTGGAGATTTTCAGAATTTTTAGACGTCGTTTAGTATTTTTAACGAGTGCGAAAAGACAGAGACAGAACTGGAATTTTTCAAACTATAATTTGCGTTATGTTATCGTAGGTTCTCACGGCGTTAACCGAGCCTAGACTTTGTTTCTGATTATTTTCATTCGTGTATAAGGTACGGATTCCGACCTTTTCCTCTCGTAGCATGAATACCTCTCGTTCTTGATCGGTATTTTGAATTCTTAACTTGACTTGTTGGTGATTAAATCCATAAGATTATTGTTATAAGTGTTTATTGTATAATTGATATTGTTTGCATGTGATAGCCTTTATTTGCTTTGTACTCATTGTCACATGCTTCCTAAATGATTGATTATAGCTAGTGGCCTTGATTAAGGGTTATGAGCACTAGTGTAACTTATTGTGTTATATTGGCTTGATTGATTGTATCATTGACCTCCATACCCGAGCACATCCACCTATGGGGACATAGGGCGTCATTGTGGCACAAGTGACGTGCTCTATCTGTGGCAGAGCGATTAGACCACAGCGTCTCTACATTATTATTATGTGCTAAGTTGTGACACATATTGATTATTGTTAAAGGAGGCGTATGGATCGATCCTAGGATATCATTGTTATTGTTTATTGGTGAGATGGTTAGGTGTGTGTGCCCACATTCCTATCTCACATATTGGTGCATTAGAACTGCAGCTAATGTACACATTGTTAATTGTTATTGTTATTGGCTCATATGGGTATTCCTTTTAGATGATCATTATCATTTGATTTTCAACTTGATCATCTCATTGTTATCAGTATTGATCATTGTATTGCTATCGTTTATTTCCGTTACTGAGCATTCTTTGGCTCAGCCGTATTTTGTTTTGTTGTTTTCTCTTATTTTTATAGCAGGTACTAAAGGGGCTCAGGGGAACGAGTGAAGAGTGTTAACTCAAGAAGTTAGGATGAGAACATTTGGATTAATAAGATTTAATAGTATTTGATGTTAAGACTTTATTTAAATTATTTGGGCCTATGTAAGGATTTGTGTGTTCCTTAGCACTTTAATTCTATCGTCATGAACCTCTGATTTACTGTTTATGTGACACGTCAGCCCTACCCGGGTTGGGGTGTTACAGTTATGGTATCAGAGCTTAAGCTCCTTCCTGTAGAAAACTTAAACTAAATAAATTAAGACATGTGAGGATTGGGTAGACATTGGGTTAGGTTCTCTATATATTATATGGCTGTTTTCTAATTCACGTTATTCTGATTAATGTGAAATGTTTTCATTTTAGATGCCTCCCAGCCGTAATTCACGAAATTCTAGCGGGTCGAATGGACCTGATCCAAACCTTGTTGGTGCTATGACCCAAGCACTTACTGCTATACTACCAACTTTGATTGATGCGGTACGAAATCCGAATCCGAATCCAAATCCAAACCCAAATCCGAATCCGAATCCAAATCCAAACCCAAATCCGGATCCGAATCCAAACCCAAATCCAAACCCGAATCCAAACCCAACTGGTGCAGACGTTTGGCTAGCACGATTTCAAAAGCAAAAACCACGATCATTCACTAAGGCGGCTACACCTGCAGTGGCCAAAGACTGGATCGCTCACATTGAGAAAATTTTACCGTGCTTAGAGTTGATCAGCAGTACAGGGCGGGTTTAGCTGCTTATAAGCTGGAGGAAGATGCTCAAGTATGGTGGGAGAATGTGGTAGCTGAAAGAGGAGGCGAACAGTTCATGGAGACTCTATCTTGGAATGATTTTCGTTCCATATTCTTCGACAAGTATTTTACGAATGTGGATAAAGCAGCATACAGGCGGGAGTATGATAACATCCGTCAACGAAACGATGAATCACTCACTGATTTTACAGACCGGTTTTATCGACTGTTGGGATTTCTAGGTTCTTCTGCTGGACCACCTGAGGAACGGGCTGAAAAGTATCAATGGGCAGTATGTGATCGGATTCGTAAGGCTATTATTCACTCCACTTTCAACAATGTTGAGGAAGCAGTTAGGGCTGCAAAAAGGGTGGACCTGGAGAGAAAAGAATTTTTGTTGAAATTTGAGGATAATAAGAAGCGCAGTAGAGATGTGACTCGTATTCAGGCTGGCGGTGAGTCATCTCAAGGATCTGACCGAAATGGAAATGATCATCAGAAAAATCAAGGATCGGGGAAGAACACTAAGCCATGGCATGGTAAGACTCGAAGTCAAGGTCAAATGATACCCTATCAACAACCAATTGCAGCTCAACCGGTGAATCAAAAAGGCAATCCTTCCAGACATCCGATGTGTACTCATTGTGGAAAGCATCATCCCGGAACTTGTCGTCGACTTACAGGAGCTTGTCTTGGTTGTGGAGATATGGGGCATAGGGTTAGTCAATGCCCAAAGGCGAGGAACCGACCAGAGAATGATGCTAAGGGAGCCAATGCGCCACCCACTACTGGAGGTCGAGTATTCGCACTAACTGCAGGGGAAGCTGCTAATGCTCCAGGTACATCTTCCCGTACAAATTCATTCTAATAATCATAATCTACTTCCATTGATTCTAGTTTTACCGTAGTTAGTATCTCATTAGTTATCAATATATAGGTACGATTTGTGGTATACTTCGTTATGGTGACTATGATATTTCTGTATTGTTTGATACTGGCTCCACCCACTCTATAGTATCTCATCTATTCACAAAGCACCTTACGATAATGCCTACCGCTCTAGAGCCTGCATTAGTGATTTCTACTCCTGTTGGAGAATCGATTGTTATTTCACAAGTATACCAAAACTGTCCTATTCAGATCGAATCAATCATTAGAGAGGCTGACCTATTTCCTATGCACATGGGTGATTTCGATATTATTCTTGGCATGGATTGGTTAACACGACACCAGGTTACCATAGAATGTCAAACTCGTCGTGTGCTATTTGGTGATCCTATGAATCCTGACTTAGTTTACCAAGGGAGCTTACCTCGGAAGCCTCTCAAAATTATCTCTGCTCTGAAAGCCCAAAAGCTTATATTCTATGGATGTGAGGGATTCTTAGCTTCTATAAAAGATACATCAGTGGATACTCCTCGTATTGAAGACTTTCCTATTGTTCGAGAATTCTCTGATGTCTTTCCTGAAGAACTTCCAGGGTTACCACCTGAGCGTGAAGTCGAGTTTACTATTGATTTAATCCCCGGGGCGGAACCTATTTCTAAGGCACCTTATCGGATGGCTCCAGTAGAGTTGAAGGAATTGAAAGAACAACTGCAGGAGTTATTACAACTCGGATTCATTAGACCAAGTGTTTCACCATGGGGGGCACCGGTATTATTTGTGAAGAAGAAAGATGGTAGTATGCGTCTATGTATCGACTACCGAGAGCTTAATAAGATTACTATCCGGAACCGCTATCCGTTACCGCGTATTGATGATCTCTTCGATCAACTACAAGGGGCAAAGTTCTTCTCTAAGATCGACCTTAGATCAGGATACCATCAATTGAGGATCCGAGATCAAGATGTTCCTAAGACAGCATTCCGCACCCGTTACGGTCACTATGAGTTCCTAGTTATGCCTTTTGGCTTGACCAATGCTCCAGCTGTCTTTATGGACCTCATGAACAGAGTGTTCCATGAGTATTTGGACCGCTTTGTAATTGTTTTTATCGATGACATTTTGGTATTCTCTAAAAGTAGAGAGGAGCATGAAGACCATCTCCGCACGATTTTAGAGACCTTACGCCAAAAGAAGTTATATGCTAAATTTTCTAAGTGTGACTTTTGGCTTGAACAAGTGGCATTTTTAGGCCATGTTGTATCAGCTAAAGGTATCACTATGGATCCGGCAAAGGTGGAAGCTATTACTAAATGGCCTCGACCGACATCCGTCACTGAAGTTCGTAGTTTTCTTGGTTTAGCGGGCTATTACCGACGTTTTGTGGAAGGTTTCTCTCGTGTAGCATTGCCTCTAACTCAACTTATGAGAAAGGGTGTAAAGTTTACTTGGAACGAGGATAGAGAAAAGAGTTTTGAGGAACTGAAGAAAAGACTAGTATCTGCCCCTATTCTTACGTTACCTTCGGGTTCTGGCGGATACCAAATTTATAGTGATGCATCAAAGAAGGGACTCGGTTGTGTTCTTATGCAGCATGGTAAAGTTATTGCCTATGCTTCCCGACAGCTTAAACCGTACGAAGTAAACTACCCAACACATGACTTAGAGCTTGCAGCTGTAGTGTTTGCATTAAAGATTTGGAGACATTATTTGTATGGAGAGACATGTGATATCTTTACTGATCATAAGAGCCTTAAGTATATTTTCACTCAAAAAGAACTCAATATGAGGCAGAGGAGATGGTTAGAACTACTCAAGGATTACGATGCCAACATCCAGTATCATCCGGGCAAGGCGAATGTTGTGGCAGATGCTCTCAGTCGAAAGAGTGCAGGTGGAGTAGCATGTCTTCAAATCCAACCACAGATTATCTCAGATTTGGATAGAATGGAAGTTGGGTTACAGCTTGGTGAGTCTAACGGTTATCTAGCCAAGATGAGGATAGAATCTGATCTTATTACATGGATCAAGGAAGCTCAGAATCAAGATGGAGAACTTTGGGCGATATTACAAAATTTGAAGATAGGGAAACAATCTGAGTTTCGAGTTGATGAACAAGGAGTTATTTGGTGTGGGAATAGATTATGTGTGCCAGATGACTCAACCCTTCGTGACTCCTTATTAGCAGAGGCACACAGTTCACCATTCTCTATTCACCCGGGAGCCACTAAGATGTATAGAGATTTAAGGCAGAACTTTTGGTGGAGTGGTATGAAAGAAGATGTAGCTAAATATGTGAGTCATTGTTTAACTTGTCAGCAAGTAAAAATTGAGCATCAAAGAGCTAGTGGATTACTGCAACCATTAGATATTCCTGTGTGGAAATGGGATGATATTTCCATGGACTTTGTTACAGGCCTACCAAAACATTCAAGAAGAAGACGCCATTTGGGTCGTAGTCGATAGACTCACAAAGTCGGCTCATTTCTTGCCCATCCAACAGGATTACTCAGTTAGCAAATTATCAGAGATATTTCTGCAAGATATTATTCGACTTCATGGCACGCCATCATCGATTGTATGTGATAGAGATCCGCGTTTCACGTCATGCTTTTGGAAGGGTTTCCAAAATGCTTGGGGAACCAAGTTAAGATTTAGTACCGCCTTCCATCCGCAGACTGACGGACAATCTGAACGCACTATTCAGACTTTGGAAGATATGCTTAGAGCATGCGCACTCGAATGGACGGGCAATTGGGATGAGTATCTATGCTTAGTTGAGTTCGCGTATAATAATAGTTGGCAGGCTAGTATAAATATGGCCCCGTTTGAACTTTTATATGGTCGAAAATGTAGAGCACCGATATGTTGGAATGAGGTTGGAGAGAAGATAATCGAAGGACCGGAATTGGTTAGAATTACTAATGACAAAGTTACCATTGCCAGAGAGAAGTTGAAAGAAGCCCAAACTAGACAAAAGAGTTACGCCGAGCAACACCGACGAGCGTTGGAATTTAGAGTCGGAGATCATGTGTTTCTCAAAGTGTCACCTTGTCGTGGCATACGTCGATTTGGAATTAAAGGGAAGTTAAGTCCACGTTTTATCGGTCCGTTTGAGATTCTTGAAAGGGTTGGAGAAGTCTCGTATCGTTTAGCATTGCCACCGCAACTCTCTCATGTTCATAACGTTTTTCATGTCTCTTTGTTGAGGGGATACAACTATCATCCGTTGCACGTTATTAGTTACCCTCTTCACGCGATTCAAGAAGATCTTTCTTATGAAGAAGAACCTGAAGCTATTATTGATCGTCAGGAACGAGTTATGAGACGCAAGTCTATACCGTTCGTTAAAGTTTTATGGAAAAATCATTCTGAACGCGAGGCGACATGGGAGACAGAAGAAATGATTCGTTCACAGTATCCATACTTATTCGACAACTAAGTGTATGTTTTCTAAGCCTAACTGTTAGTGATTACTCTATTCGTAAGTGGTGTGTGTTTAAAGAAGTATTATTTTCACCGTATTGTATTTTCAGAAGGATTCATGCTACATTATTTAGAATTTCGAGGACGAAATTGTTTTAAGGGGGTAGAATTATAATACCCGTAATAATAATAATAATAATAATAATAATAATAACAATAATAATAAAAAGTAATAATAATAATAATAATAACAATAATAACGATAATAATAATAGTTAATAATAAAGGTGCAGGGGTGATTGTGCCAATTTAGAACTTAAATTAGTAAGTTTTGGGTATAAAATAAAAAGAATGTAAACCACAGGGACTATTCGCGTGAAATTAGAAAACCCAAATCTGTTTTCTTTTCTCTCCCGGTCGCCGGCCAATATTCCGGCCACCTTCACCACGATTCCGGCGAGACAAATCACCAATAATCACGCGAATCCAACTCAACAAACCACTACCGACACCACTCGCATGATTGAATCGAACCCGTGACCACTGTGATTTTTTATAATTTGAGTGCGATTGGAACGAATCCACGATTATTCCACTTTCGGCCGACACCCACTACGATCGCGTAATAAACAATCAAATTAATCAAATTAGTGGCGCACACATAATCATTTAATCGTTTCCAACCTGTTTTATACTCGATTTCAATTGAAACTCAAAAAAATATCAAGTTTGATTCCTTCAAACTCGCGAACCTGCAACTCAATCAAAAGCACACCTACGATCGATTTTGAACAAAATTAACAAAGGGCTATTGTTCCTTATCATGAAACGAAGCTGCACACAAGTTTAATTCGTTTATGATGATTGTTTGGGCATGATTCGATCATCACCCGTGACCGCGACCTATTCATCAACAGGTTAACCACCAAACCAACACCATAGTTACAATTAAACACACACACACACACTCGGTTTTCCTTGGGGAACAAAAGCCCCATGGTTTCGAGAGTTATCGAAACTGAATTGGGGGTCAATCGGGTGGGATTCGAACTTAGGGCTCATATGGGTTTGGGGATCGTTTGTAACATTGGATAAAAGAATTTAGAAACCAAGATAACCATGGCTGGATGCCTTGGTTTACTGGTTTGTATATGGGATTGTGGGCAGGAGGTCACGGGTTCGAACCGAGCTCCTGCCATATTTTTTTTAAAGCCTTTTTAACCTTTTAAAAATTACAGAAAAATTACCAAAAATTATAAAAATCTTTTTATAAGCTCTGTTTATTTTTACATCAGCAACCTTAATTTTCTGTAATTTTATTTAAGTCTAAGCCTTTATAAGATTATATAACAAGGACATTTATTTAACTATTTTCATGGATTTCTTTTAAATAAATGGTAAAATATGATGAAACATAAAACTTCTTATATGAAAGTACCCAATTAATCTCCTGTAAATTAGTTTGTTAAAAACCTTAACAATTTATATTTATAATATTAACAAACATTATAAATAGTTCATTTTGTTTAAAAATAAGCTTTTAAATAGTTGATTTAGTTCCGTATTTTACAGCCAACTTACGGAAGCCATAACTTTATCATAACAGATCCAAATCAGTTAAACTTTATGTCCATGACGAAGTTCGTCGAAAGACGAATCTGTTGGTATATAAAACATCGAAAAACTCATTCGTTTGGACCTCTAAATAGTCGTTTTCGTAACAGCTAGCAGTTCTGCGCAGCTGTAAAGATCCACGTTTTTCTCATATTTCGGTAATCCAAATCAGAAACTTTTCTAAATGAAAGTTGTTCATAACTCACTAATCTAGTAAACTGGAGATTTTCAGAATTTTTAGACGTCGTTTAGTATTTTTAACGAGTGCGAAAAGACAGAGACAGAACTGGAATTTTTCAAACTATAATTTGCGTTATTTATCGTAGGTTCTCACGGCGTTAACCGAGCCTAGACTTTGTTTCTGATTATTGTCATTCGTGTATAAGGTACGGATTCCGACCTTTTCCTCTCGTAGCATGAATACCTCTCGTTCTTGATCGGTATTTTGAATTCTTAACTTGACTTGTTGGTGATTAAATCCATAAGATTATTGTTATAAGTGTTTATTGTATAATTGATATTGTTTGCATGTGATAGCCTTTATTTGCTTTGTACTCATTGTCACATGCTTCCTAAATGATTGATTATAGCTAGTGGCCTTGATTAAGGGTTATGAGCACTAGTGTAACTTATTGTGTTATATTGGCTTGATTGATTGTATCATTGACCTCCATACCCGAGCACATCCACCTATGGGGACATAGGGCGTCATTGTGGCACAAGTGACGTGCTCTATCTGTGGCAGAGCGATTAGACCACAGCGTCTCTACATTATTATTATGTGCTAAGTTGTGACACATATTGATTATTGTTAAAGGAGGCGTATGGATCGATCCTAGGATATCATTGTTATTGTTTATTGGTGAGATGGTTAGGTGTGTGTGCCCACATTCCTATCTCACATATTGGTGCATTAGAACTGCAGCTAATGTACACATTGTTAATTGTTATTGTTATTGGCTCATATGGGTATTCCTTTTAGATGATCATTATCATTTGATTTTCAACTTGATCATCTCATTGTTATCAGTATTGATCATTGTATTGCTATCGTTTATTTCCGTTACTGAGCATTCTTTGGCTCAGCCGTATTTTGTTTTGTTGTTTTCTCTTATTTTTATAGCAGTACTAAAGGGGCTCAGGGGAACGAGTGAAGAGTGTTAACTCAAGAAGTTAGGATGAGAACATTTGGATTAATAAGATTTAATAGTATTTGATGTTAAGACTTTATTTAAATTATTTGGGCCTATGTAAGGATTTGTGTGTTCCTTAGCACTTTAATTCTATCGTCATGAACCTCTGATTTACTGTTTGTGTGACACGTCAGCCCTACCCGGGTTGGGGTGTTACACATCAAGTGGCACTTTCACATCATTTGAATTTATAAGCTCATGGATGACCTACAAATATGCATTCTAATCAATTCAAATGTATCAAACTCCAAGACATTTTATGCCTTCATATGTATAATGCAGATAACCATCATATGAGTAAAAACAAAGACAAAGCAATTTAATTTTAACGTCACTTTAAACCAAAATTTGAACCAAAAACATATATGTAGCTGAGCAATACTTAGTTTAACAATAAAACAAAGCTGATAAACAGCAAGTGATACCCATTTTGCAGTCCGATTTCAAACCTGAAATAGCACAGGTCACGGGTAATTCAAAGCCAAAACAAATCATCCCTGCAACCATTATAAATCTCATCAAATACTCACACCATAATAATATACCAAGCATTAAATGATTTTTTTGTTTGAAACTCAACGTAGTGTGCATTTAAATTATAAAATCATCTCCCTGCAGACTGCAACCATTATAAAATGTCATCAACTCTTAGAAAAATTGCTAACCTTTTTCAAGTTAATTTTCAAATCTCGTACTTCTTATTTTCTTTTGTAAGCCTATCATGAATGAATAAATGTAGTTAAGACAAATGCTTTGTGAATAGATGACATTGTAAATAAAATGAGTGATAATGTGGGACCTTTCAACAAAATGCAAGGTTAAAATATTTTTTTTTAAAAATAGTACACAACTAAATCTTAAAGGATCTAAGAACAAACTATTAAGAGACATTTTAATTTGATGATTAAGTATATTTTCCTTTGGATGACAAAATATGAATAATCAAATAACGTTTCACTTTTGTTGGTCATAAAGTTGAAAAGTGAGAACTTTACAACAAATATTATATAAAAAACACATTCTGAAGATAAAAAGACTACCTTTTATTATTTATATGCTACTTACTTTCATGCATGCATCTTTAACGTACATGGTGTTATCTTGTTGGTTTTGACAACGAGACTGGTATCAAACGGTGTACATGATTATCGACAAAGGTACTTTTAAGATTACACGAATTTGTTTTTTGGGTATTTTGTATGATTACTCGTGTACATGTGAGCAAGCAAAAGTATGAGTTGTAGTTAGCTTAGAAAGTTTAATATATACTTTAAAACATACTCGTGTCCTATTCGTTTCTTTTCTTTTTGCATTTTAGGTAGAATTGACAACATAGCACTTATGTTTATTATTTAATTCATTACGTTTAAATAATTAGTATCACTAATCCATTATCTTTAGTTTTGTAGAACTTTCTTCAAAAGTTTAAGAATCCTAAAACGGTCAAAATAGCTGTGAAACGTTTATGATGAAGCTAGAAAATCCAAGTTTTAAATACTCTCAGTTATGGTTAAAAGTTTACTAAATTAAACAATTTGAATTTTAATAAACCAATCATGGATTGGTTGATAATAATTCATATTAAAACATTTTGTTAATGGCAACTCTAACTTTCACTTTCTTAACAATAGGAATCAAAATAATATAATTTTCACATATTTACACTTGATGTCATTTGATTTCATTTACAATTGCGAATGAAATAGGAAAACTTACAAGCGATATCGAGTGGAAATCAATTGTGAATTGAGAATCGATTTATGAACATTATGAACATTATGCTACTGCGATGCCCTTGGTAATAAAAACAAAAATTAAAAGTATTATTGGTCAAACCGGAAACATAGATTATTACCTGTCAATTGGTCATCATTTGGATTATTGAAAACCCAATTTTCCATTAAATTATAAGAGATGAAAACATACCTTAGTATAATAAATAGAAACAATTATATTATTTATTATTTAATAATGACATTATTACATTTTTTACATTATATAGAAAATTTTTAAATGAATATTAATTTTAAAGGTGTATATATTTTCAGAAAAAAGACAAGAGTGGACACCACCGGTATCCCTTTTACTAAAATCACGAGATGAATTATTTTCCATCGATTGGTGGTGACAGAGAGTTGGGTACCACTCCGTTTTTATAAGTGGTCACATTTTTTTAATTTTATCTTTTAAACTTATATTAATTTTATTTTTAATTATATTTTCAAACCAAAAACCAACAATGGACATGTCAGTTACGTTGATTTTAGATTTATGAGTTAAATTCATTTATATGGAAGATAATATCTCAAAATACATTTTTAATGATACTTGATTGTTAACAAGTAATGTTGTTTGTGCGTTGAGGCGTGATCATAATCTTTTATGGTTTTGACAGACTTCATATATCTACAACCACTTAAAAATTGCTGACTGGATAAAGGTCGTTCGTGTATTAGTCAGCAAATTGAAGTTAAGAGGTAAATTAGTTGGTAAATTGAATTGAATCGGAAAATTAGTAGGTAAATAGAAGTTTAATATCATTCAACTTTAAAAACATCATAACTAGAGATTCTGGATTAACACAAAACTTGTTATGTTTTAAATGGACTGAATAGTGTATCTTAGTTTAACCCGCTCATGCATATTATGTTATTCGGCTATCTCTTGACACTATTACAATCTAATACTCAACTTTACATTTAAACTTATATTTATTGAATTGCAATGAGTTACAAGTGTAGTTATAACCAACATAAACGTTTATAAACATGTCAACATATATATAAAAGTGAAAATTTTGATTCTTTTTTTCGAAAAACATTAAAAATTACAAATAAAAAGGCTTACGATAGTTGCTGTAATCTTTTTACAACAGCAGGTCTTGTACTCTTGTCATCTAAATTACCAAACTTGATGTAAATTTCAATGATAATTTAAAATTATACACTGTAATCGTCTAAACAAGGTTCATATTCAACTCATGTTAAAAAAATTCAAAACCTTTCCGCTTCTCTTAATGCCACTAAAATATCATATACATATATGGTATATAAAGTTTTATCGTTGTCCGACCAAGTACTTATTGGTTAATTTGTTTAGCTAATACCTATATAATAAAAAAAATTTTTTTGAGGAACACGTGACAACTTCCTATTAAGCTTAAACATTTGTTTTCCGACTCTCTCTCCTATTAAATGAAAATAAATTTAAATAAGCAAAATAAGCAATTAAAATATCTAATATATAAACATTCTTATTCTATTAAATTATTAAAACATAATAAATTATAATTTCAATTATACCTTATCTTAAATATAATTTTATTTTATAATTGTTGATTCTTATTGTTTGTTATTTATAATTTCTTAAAATTTTCATTATTTCTCTTTTATTAATGGGTAATGACATGTAACTTACAAAATATTAATAAAGCCAAATGATTTTAATATGTTTAATTTTTCTATCTATATATAATACATGAATTTATAACCCAGTACTCATATATAATCTCGTCTCCATTTAAGACACATGGTCATTACTGTCACATTGCTCTTTTTGATATGAGCCATGGCCAACTTGCATCACATAAAATGGATCCATTGTGTATACAATCTTTTAAATCTCCCACGATGATCATCGTTATAATTTGTGGGGTCTCCACAATCAAATATTCTTTAGTTGATATATCTCTTGTGGCTAGCATGTTCAATATACACTTTCGGCAAATTATAAATTGTCCCGCTTTGTATGGTATCGATGCTCAAAGTTGATATATTACAAAACGACTTAAATATACAAGATTGTATAGAGATGCTTAAAATATTATAGTTTCAGAAATACTAGTACTAGTACTAGTTTTAAAATAGTTTTAACATTAAAGACATAAGGAAATATTTGTTATTGACTTAACTAATGCAAGATATGAGACTTGTATGGACAACTGAATAATGGTTTATAAAACAAATGAGTTTTGTTCAAGTTTTCCGGTTTGTTTTGTAACATATTTTGAGTTTAATTCTTATATATCGTAAATATAAGTTTTTGGTTTGATTTGTTTCCTAACTTGGTACGAGTTTGAAGGTGATTTCACCTGTATTATGGGTGTTATATTAGCTACATTTTTTAAACACATTCACCGATTGTAAATCCCTTTTGAGAAAAACAATGTTCTTAATTCGTACACATTTAACTAATAATTGATTACCAGCTTAACAACTAGTTGTTAGCCACGATGATTGCATCATATTTCATTATATTTACTATAGGTTTAGGGATCAAATCTTCAGGTTCAATACATATCTCTAAACAATGTCATAATATATTGATTGCCATTTATTTTGAACAGGAAACAAAAATACATAGATATAAGATTTGAACTTTGGTCATTTCAACAAAGAGATGGCGTGGTTACGAACCCAATCATACTTTTATGTTATTTCATCAGTCAAACTAAGGGGCTGTTTGATTGAATTTGACTAATGCTCTGACTGCTGACTCGGTCAACCAGTCAGCGCGTTTGATTTGTAAAAAATAGGTTCTGACCGAGTCAGCCCTCATGACTCACCCTTGTTTTACTCTCTGGCCCAGCCAATTTTTTAAAAACCTCTGACCCAGTTTTTATAGCTGACCACATCAAACAGCCCCTAATTATGGTATTTTCATATGAAATTCTACAAGCTTAACTAACTTTTAGCATTCTAAAGTACCTATAAACACATGGACCCTCAACCTCGATGCCCATACAGAGGCCCCCACAACACAGTATCCTTGCTAACCAGCAGACGGCCAAAGAAGAAGACAACCATCAATTATAACCCAAGAGGTATCATAAATCATAAAGTATCAATATAAAGAGCAAGCAAGTTTCAATTAAAAAAATACGTATGAAAGCATACATATAACATATGTTTGGCCATAAACATAATTAAAGCCAACTTGACAAAAAAACAAAAAATATTCTTTGAGCGCTCATAAACAAAAACAACAACCGCACTAAGTAAATCTCACTCAAAACATACAAATTTATGGACGATGTTTGTACCTAGCACCAATTCAAAATCTTAGTGGGCTCATCTCGATGAAAATATTATTATTTTCCGTCAAAAGAGTACGTTACGTTTAACCTTATATTTTCCACATTTAGCCCCACCTGACCCACTTGACACTATCTCTACGACCTCCCATGCGGTCGATATTCAACGGTATAATATTTCCAACCGACCCATAATTATCAAAATATTCAAACATATTTCCATATACCACAATAATATAACAATAATAACAAACCCCAAAACTCAAGACGACAAATTACAATCTCCAACAACGTCTCCATCAACATCAGCATCACCACCATCATCTCCATCATCATCACCATTAATCTGATCAAGCACCAGAACCAATCCCATTGCAAACGCCCAATCGAACCCAGGCTTCAATGTCAGCAAAAACACATCTTTCCCTAGCATCACATTCGTCGTCACATCCACTTTTCGTCGAATTTCCGCCATCGTCGCCTTCGACGAGTCGTAGATCGTGCAGTTTCGATGAGCAAACTGCCCTTCGATCTGGTACTCCTCCGTCCGATCGCCGAATACCTCCACCGTCACATTCGATCTTCCGATGATCGATGATCTTCGAACGCTGAATATCGGCTTCTGGCCCTCCCATCGCTCGCCTAGAAAACCTTCCCAACGTTGATGTAAACTCGGTCGCTGTTAAATCGTTAATTCTTAATTGTAAATGATTGATTGATGAGTTTAAAGTCATTTCGATCCACATTTGGATTTGATGCTAATTGAAAGGAGGTTGTTTGACAAATTAAGTACGAATAAAAGGTGCATCTTGTTTTAATAGTTTTTAATGGTTAAGATGTATCTGAATAATATAAGTGACAAACAAACAAACGGCCTCTAAAATATAAGAAGCTGTATGAATTATTAAAAGGCTACCAAACATCAGTTTCTAAATAATTTAACGTACCTTACGGCGAACGGTGAGGAGGCACCGGCCGTTGGGATCCATGAGCACGAGCTCACCGGCGTCACGGGAGTCGGGACCGTACGAGTCCACACGGAACACGAGCTGACCGTTGCAGTCGTAAACGGCGAAACCGTCACCGGAGAAGAAGAGAGACGTTTTCATCACCGTGAGGTGCGTCTCCTTTTCGTACACGAAGCCTTCTTCGACGACAACCATATTTATTCGATTACTTACAATCACAAATAGTACTCACCTAAGGGGATGAAAGTTGTTGTGGAGTAGAGTGGAAGATGAAGGTGTGTGTGGTGTGTGAGAGAAGGGGGGTTCTGAAAAATGGGGGTGTGGGTTGAATATTTAAGGGAGTTGAAGTGGTTTTTACACGCGAACACACACACATGAAGGTGCGGGTGTGAAAGTCGTACAACAGCTCATAGGCTCACACGGTCGCACCCACCTGACGTAAAGGAAATCGCACCCAGGTCCCAGCACTCGTTACGACTTACGAATCGATCTTTTATAAATTTTTATTTAATGTAGGAATTTAAATTTTCGGGTAGTATTTTTTTAGATATTGATGATGCTATTAATTTGAACGAAACGTAAGTAACAGCCCACGAATCAAGGACTGGCACGTGGGCTTTCAGTTCGCTTTGAGTTTACTTACAAAGTTGTACGTTTTAAAAGCTATAGCCCCACTCACAATCGACTTTTTTACCATATTATGAATTGATACGTTTCTATATGTTTTGCATGACACATACACAGCGTATACGATCGAATACATTAAAACTTGGAAAATTCAGGGGACTGTCAGGGAGTTATACGCCTCATATAGCCTTATACAACTCCTATACAAGGCATATAGGGCTATACGATGCGTATAACAAATTTCGACACTGGCTACGAGGAAAAATTCTGGGGGTTCGCATAGGAGTTATACGCCCCGTATAGGGCTATACAACCCCCCAATACAACGCGTATTGGGCTATACGACCCGTATAGAAATTTAGGGTGTTAATTTTTAATTTTGAGGTGTGTTAATATCCATGCATTTTTTCTTCTTGTTAAAAACTAAAGCAAAAGTAAGAAATTAAAGTTGTTAAAAACATAAAGTTATCATAAGAGAGAGCCCCAAAAATTAAACCTGGGTGGGGCACTAGAACTAAAGTGCACCCTACCAACTTAATAAAGGACCTTCTTGTTAACTAGCCTAGCCAATAACTAATATAATGTACGTATACTTAACGAATAAACATGGCAAGAAAAAGAGACGAAAATGTTAACGGACCTAACATTCAAACTACGGTGGGGTGCAAGATTTAGGACACAAATTGCCAACCACACCAACCACCTCCTCGCTAACTTAAGCAGTAAACAATTGATGTAACAAACAGATGAAGCGTGAAACATCACTCGCCTATGGTGTGATCTGTAGACCGTAGCCATGGAGGAATTTTGTGAATTTCTTCACGAGAAGCAATAATACAATTGAAATTTTTTAATTTTTTAATCTTTATTTTAAAAGCTAAATAAGCAGCTTAAATGATTGAAAACTTGGTTTCTTATACGACCTTTTATTTTACGATTGTGTTTTCTAAATGGTTCGGTTGTAATTTTGATTATATGTACTCCATTATTATCTTTAGTATTAAATGAAAATAATTTTTTTTCTGATCAAAAATTAATATCAAATATTTCTTGTGGCTATGCTATATCGTCAACGTCTATACACCCATAAAGGCAACAATTATATTTATAACAAATATAAAAAATCAATAAACACCACCATATATTCATCTTATTAACCACCTTTAGATTTTTAAAATATCCTAAATGGTATATCAACTCAAAAACATTTTTTTTTCATTTTAAAACTGACTACAGAAGCCATTTTAAAAAACCCTCTTGTAGACAAACCAGTATACTCTCTAAATCTTCCACTCGACGCACCAAAAGACCATTTGGTAGACACATGGTTATCTTACAATTCAGATTAGTTTGATAACATGGCCTTTTAGTGTTGTTTATAGTTCTTGTTTTCATCCACAAAAAAATAACTAGACACATGAAAATACTTGCTGTAAGTAATTTATTAATTTGAGTGGGTATTTTTTGCTTATAGACTTCAACACACACAACTCTCCCCTCTTCCCTCGACCGCCGGCCACACATCTGCCTCCACCCGTCGGAATCCGCCTCCTCCCCCTCTTCTCTCGACCGCCGGCCACCCCTCTGCTCTCGACAACCGCTGCTCTACCGCGTCTTGCTCCAACGTCTCAGGTTTGTTTGATTTGTCGCATCGCCACCACCGACCACCTCTCCTCCAGTCGCACCACCACCTGCAACTCCTCCTCGAGTCGCATCGTCATCACCTGCAACTCCATCAATCCTAAGCACTCCGGTAACAAAATCAACAATCCAGATCCAGATCCGGTTTCAGATCCGAGTCCAGATCCAGATCCAACATTTAGAAGCATGAGCGGCCGGACGTCCGGCAACCATTCTGTCAAGAATCACTAAGGTTTTCGTTACCAATCTTCCAGACAAATGTAGCGGGAAGGATCTATCGGAATTTGTTCGCGAATATGGGGTTATCTACGATATCTATATTGCTCGCAAAAGGGATAAGTTTGGTAATCGTTTCGGGTTCGTTTCTTTTCTAGATGTGAAGGATTCCAAGGAGATTATCAGGAAGATTCGTAACACATGTATTGGAGATTGTTGGCTAAAGGCTAATGTCGCAAGATTCACGCTTGAAGAAGGAGAGTTTAGACCGGATCCGGTGAACACTCACAGAAAGACTAACGGGGATGATGTGAGACGCAATGTGGATAAACCACCTTCATCTTTAGTTAATGGTACTCGTTCTTTCACTGATACACTTTTGGGTAGACAAGGGATTTTGAAGGTCGGGAAAACTGTGACTGTTGATGATAATGCAACTGCGATGACTGGTGTACATGGGAGGGCTTTGGTTGCTCGCATGATCGATTTAGATGCTCTTAAAAACATCTATATCATCATCAACAACCTGTGCCCAGGTTTAGGTAAAATTCAATACATCGATGGCCTTTCGGTTTTGATTACGTTTGAAGACAATGTGACAGCGGTTAAAGTACGTGATGCTGCTAAGGAAGTACTGGGCCGTTTTTCTTCGATTGATCTTTGGGAAGGACAAATTTTCGCGTTTGAACGTCTGGCTTGGGTCAAGCTAGTGGGTGTCCCTTGCACCTTCTATCGTCTCAGGTTATTAACGCCATTGGACAGGCTGTGGGTAAGGTGATTCATATGCCGAATAGAGATGATGAAGACGGGGATCTCTCCTACGACTATCTGGGTATTCTTACCGGCGACGGGAAACGTATTGAGGAGGAAATTACGGTTACTTGGAAAGACAAGAAGTTTAGTGTTTGGGTAGCGGAAGACCCAAGTGTTTGTTCCCCGGAATTCTACAAAGTTAACTTGCTTCCGGACCCGTCGGTTGATGTTAGTGATGAAGAAGACGTAAATGTTGACAGTCACATGCAGGAAGAAGACAACATGGAAGAGCAACTGACTGGTATCCCGGTTACGACGGTGGCGGATCGTCCGGATAATGTCGCAGGTGCAGCGGATAGTCCGGATTCTGGCAACCCAGGTTTGGAAATTTTTTTTGACATTAGTGATGGTATTGATGGTAATTTATTGCCAATTATGAGGCCAATGATTGTGGGGTTGAAACTCCTATTGTTTTGGAACATTCGGATAGTCAAGATTTCATTCCAGGGAAAGATTTCGATTTTGAGGCCCAATGTAACATGGATGGGGCTGGTGATAATTGTGGGCCTAACATTAACAAAAGAAAAAAGAAAGGTGGGCCGGGTTCGGTGGGCCAGGTTAACCCGGCATACTCTAGTAGTTTAGAGAAGTCTAAAGTAGGTAAGAAATATAAATTAATAGATGATGAAGACGTCTTTGGGCTTGATCCGTTGTTGGGCTTAGTCAAGAAGCAGCAGGTGGTCGATTCAGCCTAGACGGATGCTTTGGACCTGAATTCCCAGCCTTCAAATGGTGATATTAGGCCAGCTTTGTCCCATGATTTGGGGCGATATGAGCCTAACGTTGTTTCTCACGTAGTTAATAATACAGAGGTGGAGGCCACTATTGTATTGGGGCATATTCTTGGTGCTCACTTATCCAATGCGCACGAACTGATACAGGAGTCCATTGTTAACGAAGGATTACAAGGGGTGAAGAAATGAATTGCCTATCGATTAACATTAGAGGGATTGGTGGTATTGGTAAAGCGGATTGGATTAAAAAAATAAAGATCGATAACGGTGTCTCTTTATTGGTATGCAGGAAACAATGAGTAGCAACATCCTTCCTGGTTTAGTTTCGGCTTACTGGGGAGGTTCGGGTTTTGATTTTGATTATGTGGAAGCCAATGGTAATTCGGGAGGTTTGATTAGTATTTGGGACTCTAAAGTTTTCGTGAAAGACAAGGTGACTAAAGAGTATAACTTCCTTCACGTTTCGGGTATGCTCTTGGCAGGGTCGGTTAGAATTAATTTGTTAAACGTTTATGCCCCTCAAAAGAACGATGAGAAAAAGCGGCTATGGTCAAAGATTGATGCGCTTATTGGTACAAATGAGGGATGGTGGTTTTTACTTAGCGACTTCAATGCGGTGAGAGAGCCAGAAGATAGAAAGAATTCCAAATTCGATAAGTTGTGCACTAGAGAGTTTAATGATTTTATCGAGAAGGCGGGGTTGCGGGAGTTCAATCAGAAGGTGTCTCTTCGATACACTTATATGTCATGCAGAAAAGGTGTTTTTACTTATAGTCGGATCGATAGGTTTCTCGTGTGCGAAGGCGTTTTTAACAAGTGGCCAAATGCTTATGTTCGTGTTTTGACCAGGAACTTGTCTGATCATTCGCCTTTGCTCTTATCGGTCGTGGATACCAACTTCGGACCCAAGCCGTTCAGAATTTTCGACTCGTGGATCGACCGTACAGGGTGTATTGAACTTATTAATTTGGTTTTTATACTTGGGTGGCTCACGGACCGGCTGACATTAACCTCCTTAATAAGTTGGGTTCTCTTAGAAGCCGGTTGAGAGCTTGGTTTCAAGATGTGAGTAATCGTGAAAGGTTGGAAGAGTCAAGTCTTCGAGAAGAAAAAGAAGAACTGGATAGATTGATGGAGACCAAAGATCCGGAAGAATCCGACGTGTGGATTTGGACCGAATGCAAGGTGGCGCTTGAGAGTATTGAGCTTCACAAGGCTAGAGATCTTAGACAAAAATCTCGAGTCAAATGGGCGTCTCTGGGAGATGAAAATTCCAACTTTTTTCATAATATTGTGAATGGCAGAAAAGCTCAAAACGCTATTCCGGGTATATTGATAGATGGCGTGTGGGTGACTAAACCGGCTTTTGTGAAACGTGATGTTTTCGATTCTATCGCTCACATTTTAAAGAACAATACCGTGCCGGCCGAATCTCCTTTGTTCAGGTATTAATCAGTTAAATGTCACGGACCAGGAATCTCTGGTTGACGTGTTTTCTAGACAAGAGATTAAAGCGGCGGTGTTCGATTGTGGCTCTAACAAGGCTCTGGGTCCTGATGGTTTCAATTTTCGCTTTGTTAAGCGTTTTTGGAATTTATTCGAGGATGATTTCTTCAATATTATGTTGGAATTTCATGCGTCTGGCGTCATTAATCACAGTTGCGGGTCTTCTTTCATTACTCTTATTCCTAAGGTCAAATCTCCTTTGGGTCTAAAAGATTATAGACCTATCACCCTTAGTGGCATGATAAGTAAAGTTATTTCCAAAATTCTTGCCAACCGTATCAAAAAGGTTATGGGAAATATTATTTCTGAAGCTCAATCGGCTTTCTTATCGGATCGTTATATTCTTGACGGCCCTCTTGTGGTCAATGAAGTGGTGGATTGCTTAAAGAAGAGAAATAACAAAGCGTTTTGTTAAAGATAGACTTCGAAAAGGCCTATGACAACGTCAATTGGAACTTTTTGATTTCTATTATGTCGCAAATGGGCTTTCCTTTGAAATGGTGTGATTGGATCAAAGGCATATGCGCGTCTTCTAGAGCGGCGATTTTGGTTAACGGGTCCCCTACTTTCTATTTTTAATGTCAAAAGGGTCTTCGTCAAGGTGATCCTCTCTCTCCTTTTCTCTTTTTGATCGTTATGGAAGCTTTGTCTTGGATTCTTGATAAAGCTAGGGACCTTGGGATCTTTAAGGGTATTCGCTTGGGCAATAATGATATGGAGGTAAGTCATCTTTTGTATGCGGACGACGCTTTGATTATGGGGGAATGGTCGTATGATAATATTAAGAACATCGCTCGAATTCTTTGTATTTTCTATCTTTGTTCGGGGTTACGAATAAATCTCCACAAGTCAAATATCTTTGGTGTTTGCGTGGGGGATGGTGAGTTGGACAATATGTTGGATTATCCAGGTTGTAAACGTGGGAGTTTCCCTTTTACCTACCTAGGTATCCAAGTTGGCGCAAAGATGACTCGTGTTAAAGTTGGGAGCCGGTGATCGATACTATTCAGAACCGCCTTGCTTCTTGGAAGGTTCGGCATTTGTCTATAGGTGGTCGGTTGATTTATTAAAATCGGTTCTTGAAAGTCTCCCGGTTTACTATCTTTCAATTTATAAAGCCCCGAAAGCCGTGGTCAACATGATTGAACAGATTATGCGGCGGTTCTTATGGGCCGGTCCTGGTATTGAGAATAAAATTTCTTGGGTTGCTTGGGATATTGTTACGAATCCTAAAAGCAAAGGCGGTTTAGGTATATCTAAGATTGAAGACGTGAATAAAGCTTGTTGTTAAAATGGACTTGGAGGTTCAAAAAGGAGGGTAGTAGCCTTTGGAAAAAGATTATCTTGGGGTGTCACGGGTCAAGTAGACCTTGGTCGTTATTACCGTGTAATGCTTCTTCGACTGGTTGTTGGAAATCCATAGTTAAAATTGGGGAAAATCACCTTCCTAACGGTAGGCTGATTAATTCCTTTTTTGCCGGGATTTTTGGTGATGGTAAACTTATCAATTTTTGGGGAGATACGTGGCTTCTTGACGTTCCTCTTCGCGTTTCATTTCCTAATCTTTTTCGACTTGAAAAGTATAAATGGTGCAAAGTTTGTGATCGGCTTGAATTTGTAGATGGGAACAAACAGCTAAAATGGGAATGGAGAGTACAACCGCATACACAAGAACAGCTAGTTGAGTTATTTGATCTCCTTCAACACATCTATAATATAGATTGGAAAGGTGGCATCGATTGCTGGAAATTGACCGAAGAAAAAGACGGCCAATTCACAGTTGCTTCGGGCAAGAGACTTCTTGCCAGTTCGCATGTGGGTGACGGTGACCTTGGGATTAAGTGGAAAGGATGGGTTCCGTTGAAGTGCAAAGTTCTAATTTGGAGAATCGCTCGAAATCGCATTCCTACTATGGCCGAACTCATCAAATGGGGAGTTTCTATTCCTCAAACAGAATGCCGACTGTGTCAAGAGGATGTGGAAAATACCTCTCATCTTTTTACCGGTTGTCGTTATTCGAATGAGGTGTGGCATCGAATTGAAAACTGGTGCAAGATTAGTCATTCCTTTTTGTTTGACATTCCGGATTTATTGGACCTGCCTAACTCCCAGGCCGCGTCTAAAGATTCGAAGCACATTCTTTGCGGCATCACTTACACGACCATGTGGATGATATGGAACGAAAGAAACGAGCGGGTATTCAATGATAAGAAGAGGCGGCCAGTTCAGCTTGTGGAGAATATCAAAGCGACGGCGTATTTTTGGATTCGTAATAGATCTCGTTGGAAATTTAATGATTGGAAAACTTGGTGTAATTCCCCTTTGGACTGATGTATTTGTGTTTGTTTCGCTTAGTCCTTGCTTTAAGGACTAGCGAGCTGTTCGTTTAATGAAGTTTTCCTTTTAAAAAAAAAGTAATTTATTAATTTAATAAACAATAATTGGGAATTGGGAATTTAGTCTTAATGTTTTTAATTATTATAGTTGAAAACTGTTTATCTAATCATATTTATTGTGTTGCGTGTAACTTATAAAAATACTAATTACCCAATATATGAAAGATGCAACGCGATGAACAGTAACTCAGGGGTATTTTCGGTATTTCATTGTTTCTCGAGCTCTGTGCAGTGCCTTCTTATGTGATATCCACCTCTTTTCTTCATTTGGTGGTTGTGGGTGCCGACGCGGTGGTCGATCGGCTGTTGAAGCCGATTCGTTTTCGCCGGTCGGCCGTCGACTTTAAACACCGATGGTTGTTTGTGTGTATGTTGGTGTAGGCGTTGCTAGGGTCCGCCTCCCTACCGTGCCCTTGTCGTTGTGTGTTGTTGGTGGTCGTCCGACGGGGCTTACGATTACGGATCTGAGGTTCAATGCAAAGAAGAAGGCGGTGCTGGTGGCGGTGCAGGCGGTGTTCCCCTCGGCCGGGTGTCAGGGTACCGCCGGTTCTTCAAAATCTCTCCGTTACCCTTTTAGGGTTTTCGGACGGCATTGCCCACTGCCGCCCGGCGCCGTCGTCGCGTGCATGTGTTGATGGTGGCGCCTCCTGCCGCCGGTGGTGGCATCTGTTGTCTGTGGAGTTTCGTTTTGGTTTTATCTGACCTAATGCAGTGCCATGAACAGTAACTCAGGGGTATTTTGCGTGTGGAGTAATCCTCAGGTTTCGTGTTGTGCTTTCGTATGTGTTACCGGATTTGTTTTTTCATTTGGTGGTGGTGGCTGCCGACGCGTTCGCCGTTCGGTTGTTGTGGGTTTATGTCACCCTAACCGTCAATGATGATGACGACCCGTCATCTGAGACCCTTATACCTCCATTATTTTGGTTGATTACTTTAAATCTGTTTTTGGTTTGCTGATGATCGTGGATATTCCCTCTTGCTATGATGATAACTGTGGTCGAGGTGGTTTCTCGGTGTGGCAAACTTGGTGATGGCAAGTGTGGTGTGCTGCACTTGCAACCTGAGTTGCAGCCATAGTAACAAAAACCCAGATCTGAGCAAATTGCCTCATGTTTTGGGTATTTTTGCTGTGATTTCTTACTTAATTTATTAACGTATTTCTATGGGTTCTAATAGGAAAAATTATGTAAATTATTTACTCTTAAAGTTTGTTTTATAAAAACCCTCGAGCCCTTTAGAAATTATAATTGCAATCTTATTATTTAATGAAGGTTTTGGACTCGGGGTTCTGATGTATGGGTTACCTATTATTTGGGACTCGGTTTTATCCGTTTTCAAAACGCGCAACGCGCGTGGGGTATCACCCCTAGTTGTAATAAAATTTACTATGACGGGACAATAAAAACAATATGAAAATATTAAACCATGCTCCCAAATTTAGAGATATGTGTCACAGTATAAATTTTAACATTAAAGACCTACCATCACTTCTTGTTCCTAATTAACTTTTCTCTAGTCTAACCTCCCCATTTCCGTCGTTGCACACCCTTAAATCGTCATTTTCCCATCCACTCATGCGTTGTCGCCTACTTCTTAGCTTAAAATTGTCATATGCCGACGTCTACTGCTACCTTTTCTTTTCTAATATGTAATTTTCGTTGCTCATTATTTTTAGATTTGATTTTACTTGACACTAATATGTTTGATTATATCTAAAGACGCATTTATGGAAAAAGATGTTCAAACATTCTTTTTGGTCTAAAAGATATCTCCGTCCATGTAGTTCTATGTTGAAGTTTCATGATAAACAGAAGCACATAACTTTAGAAGTAGTATTAGTGATTGTGAGAATGAACAACCGATAATAAAACTTTGACAGGTTTTAAAATGGGAAAAATAATGTTTCTGGTCGGATTTTGGGCATCTCGTCTGGTTACTTCTGATATTATTAAATTATATAATAGTTCTAGTTAAAATGTCAACATATATATAGACGTGGTAAGTTAATAAGATTTATTTAATTTAATTTAGTCCCAATAATATTGTGAGAAAAGGCCAAAAACGTTATAAACGTGGCAAGAGTAGAGCGACAAAAGATGAGTGGGTGGCCGCTTTCTACTTTCGACCAAAATATCTTCATGGATGTGTTTTAATACTTACTTAGGGTTTGTTTATTATTTTTTTTTTTAAAGATTATTTTCTTAATTGTGAAATCCTTTACCAAGTTAGTAGTTAGTAGGAGCCTCCATGTTAAAGTGGAAAGCCTTTGCCACCACATCAAAGGGTGGGGCTAGGTTTGTTTATTATTGACAAATAAATATCAAATGAGTAAACAATATAATAAATCATTGATGTGCTAGATTATTGTGTTAAATGGGACAAAAGTGTCGTATGAATTCATATTATGATATAGCTTCTTTTGTTTTTATGTATTAACTAGTAAATACTTTCGTATGTTGCCATGGTGCCATACGTGATGATAATGTGTAGGCTATAATTATCTCGATTTATTTCAAACTAATTTTATGTCAAAACGTAAAGTTACTTGAGCTTGTATCATCGAACGAAAACAAATTATATATGACCGGACTAGTTTTCATGTTTTATTCCCTGACGGGCATTGCGCGTCTTGAAAGCGAGGCTCAGACATGGTCGGTTATGACTGCACGTCATAAACGACTGCCATACCAAGGCAACTGACACCAGTTTTGATGTGTTATCACAACCATAGAACAACCAAAACAAAGGGTCCTTGAAAGTATCACCCAACAACATTAGATGACCAACCTAAACATCATCGACTTTACCAACCAAAACTATGAGAAACCATATCTAGCAAAGCATCGGAAAAGGTGGTTGTAGCATCACCATTGTCACCACAACCGATGTTCATATTCAATAAGAAAATCAATTTAAATGGGTCTAATCACAATCTCAGATCAGCAAAGGCGCATCAACATCGACACAACGATGTTTTCTAAAACATATAACGGTTTAGATCATGTTTTAAGTATCATCGACCCATCGGTTTTCCAATAGCAGCATCACTACAACAACATGCTCAAATTAAAATCATCCACACAACGTCATACCATACAGAGGCATTAAGTCAAATGAAGACAACCTCAATCTCGGATGATAAACAAAGTGCATGGCTAACACCCATCAGTCTGCTCAAATGGAATAAGGCTCGGGCTATTCCAATTCAAAAACAAAAACCCACGAAAATCATATTTAGAACCAAATTAACTCTCAGACGTGGCTTGCACATCATCATCGAGCAAACAATTTAACATTGCCAACATAACAGTTTAACATGACCAACATAGAATAAAGAATACGTAAACGCAGTTTAACATGGTCAACAAAACAGCAACACCAACACAAGCCACCAACAACAGTCTAATTAAGGTGCTTGAAGACTCAGGAAGGCGACCCCATTGTGGCTGCATCCTACACGGATGCCACGCCAAAACAATAAAGGCCTAAACTCCTTCTACGTCACGATCTCAACAGGATTAGACGCGGATCTCAGATGAGTTAACACCTATCTTCATCGGTCAAACATAAAGCAGGGTTGAAAAGGGCCATGAAATACATAAAAAAACCAAGTGCACAGTGTTTGCACCTTTTAGCACTCAGCTGCGGACAAGTGATTAGTGGTATCATCATCGTGCAATTATCGACAACCCACCACAAGAGAAAGTTTAAGTCCCTAAAAAAGCAGATCTCACATATGTTCACATTCATTATCATCGACTAAACAGGAACCATGGCTTAAAAGAGCCTTCTGCAACCGAATATGGGTCCAATCGGAGCTCTAACAACCCTCATTGGATGTAATCCTGGCCACTTGGCCTGCATTCGAAATCATAGGAACACCAACGAGGTATAGGAGGGCATCTTGTCGGAAATGGACAGCTAAGAGATGAAGGCTCACAATAGGCGGCAACCCCCCAAACCCATCGCGAGTAGGGCTAAACCCGACAAGAATCCCAAATCGTGGGGACTGAAAAGAGCAACAGGATTGCAGTCGCTAGGGGAGGAGGCCAGTAGCAATAGCTCCCGATGACACCCTAAACCCACCAGCATTACCGTCTCTCTCTGTCTCTTTCTGTCTCTCTTTCTCTCTCTCTTCTCTCTCTCTCTCTCTATTTTTCAAGAGCGGCATCAACGGAGGAGAAAGAGATGAACAACAGGGTGACGTTGGCGATAACACGGACCTGTGACCTGTGTGGAAGTCGAGGTTTGCCTTGCCAGAAATGAACGGCCACCACCACCATACCCAGAAAACCTATCTGAAACGACCTAACAAACCCCTTTTAAACACACATATGAGGGCCAAAGTGCAAACCAGATGACGAAAAATCGGCAACGAGGGAATAACCCCCAAGGCGGAGAGGCGGCCACCAAGCCAGAGCCGTAGCCGTCATGACCATCTCTGCCATCATCACACATATGCATCTCTAGCAACAACAACCGGAGCGCCACCATCCAAGGGCACCGCCATCTGCCCACACACATACCCTCTATCTCTCTCTAGAGGAAACTTCTAGAGAATACGTATTTAATAGAGGATAGGGGGTGTGACAACCCGAAAATTTTTTTCATGATTTATTAAATTTTTTTGTGAATTTACGATTTATTTTTATATTTTTATTATTAATATTATTATTTTATTATTATTATTATTAATAAGTAGAGGGCCTAAAATGAAATTTAACTAAACTAGAGGAAATAACTAATTAAAAGTTCAGGGTTCAAAATGTAAATGTTAATAATATATAACCAACTGGGTAATTCAAATGGCCAAGAAAGTAAGAAACATACTTGAGAAAATTAAGGACTTAGAACAAATTCTTCTGCATGCCTCATTCACGAAAGAAAAACATAATTATAGAGAGTACAAACCTACCCCAATAACTCCCACTAACCCACTACCAACAAGAACCTAACCCACTACCAACAAGAACCTAACCCACTACTAACAAGAACGTGGAGCATGGGGCATCCCCCTCTACTGCCCTTTATTTAGCAACAACAGGGAAACAAATGGGTTTATCTTCACCCAACAAACATCCCACTTTAACCACCTTCTTTTCCCCCACGTTCCTTTCTCCATATGCTTGGCAGCCTCCATCGAGGCCCCCATCGATCTTCATCTTCTCCGTCTGTCCTCGGCAACCTCTTGCTCCGGTCAAACTCTTTCGACGCCTCTCTCAATCGCGAGCACGATATCACGAGTGTTGTCGCGTGAATCATTCCCAGCAGCCCTCTTCTCGTGACCGGGTACCTCCGACATCTCCCTCACTTGCAATCATCTCCGACAGCCTCGGTTAACAACCAAAACAGTCGTACGGTATGATTCTCCTCTTCATCATCCAATGTTTTTCGGTTTCGAGTACGGTTCTTCTCCGTTCAAGACTCGCGTTCATTGTGGTGTCGGTTTCGAATTGCCATGTTGAGTGTGTGTGTCTTTTTCATCTGCTGCAGTGTGTGTGTTCATGGCCGATGTATATATATATGCGGTTGTATGTATACGTATGTGCGCAGCAGTGTATATATATGTGTTGTATGTGTGTCTATCTTAGTATGTATGTCGATGTATGCATGGTATGTTAGTATACATATGTATGTATGTTTTATGCGCGTATGCTTCTGCGTATATATGTGCGTATGTATTCTGCGAATACATATGTATATGCATGTATATTCTTTTGTATGAACATATAGGCGCATGTACAGATGCATATATATATACATGTCATGTATGTATGCTCTTGTGTATGTATGTATGTTGTTATATATATGTATGTATATTTCTGTGTGTATGATCTGCGCATGTATGCTCTTGTTTATGTATGTATGTATGTGATCCGTATGTATGTATACTTTTACGTGTGTGTTGCTGCGAATTCAGGAGGTGACGTAATCTTCCACCATGATATGATAATGCTTTAAAGTATATGCATGTATGCAGAGGGTATGCGTGTATGTGAGCATCGATATGCAAGCTAACATGTGTGTGTGCGTGTGATGTCATGTGGGTGTGTGCGATGGCAGTGTGTGTGGGTGTTTGGTTTGGGTTGGATGTATAATTTGGAGGTGTGTGTTTGTTGTGTGGGTTTCATTATGTATATATATAGCATGCATATGAATATGTTTCCGTATGTGTGTGTTTGGAGTATTTTTTTTTTTTTTGCATGTGTGAGTGTGATGTGCATGAGTATGTATGTATGTATGATGTGTCCGTGCATTGCAGCAAAGGCCAATAGCCTGTTGTCAAGGTTGTGTGCTTATTTCATGATTATAGATATATAAATATGTATGTATACTTGTGCAGGTGTGTGCAAGTGCTACTGCATATATATGTGCTTATTGTTTGGGGTTTAGCAAAGTTAAGGGATGGATTTTAGTTGGGTGCACGTGGGTTTTGAATTGGGGTTTAGATGTGGGTGGGCAGAAAGGTCATTGGGTGCATGTGTGTTTTTTTTTTACAATATATATAAACCATTTAATATCTTATGTTTGAGTATGAATACGTAGGTGTCTAAATTACCTAAGGGGTTTATAGTTAGCTAAAGTACTCTAATATGAATTGATTACGTGTTATTTACAAGTATGGGTTTATTATAAATAAGCCATGTAATCTAAGTGAACTTTTATACGTGATCACGGGGTTCCTCTCATTGGGTGTGAGTTTGTGTTTGACTGTGTTGCTTGGGTACGAGGAATATCGATATCGACACCGTAACCGAACCATGAACGCGAAACCGTACGACTCATTGTAAATAATTAATATTAATATTAATTATATATATATATTAAATGACGTTCAGGTTAACCGGGAACTCTAATCTTTGTGCTTTCGTTTACTGTTGCTGTGCATTTAAGGTGAGTTTACAGCCCCACTTTTACTTTATACTATTTTTGGGGGAGAGAAACATGCTGTTTTCATAAACGTTACATTATATTGGATTGTTGTGATACTGCATATACATGATACTATGTTCGTATACTTTGCCCTTCGGTCCGTTACTACGCAAGTAGAAACGTGGAAACAATTTCATTCGGTCCGTTACTACACAAGTAGAAACGTGGAAACAATTTCATTCGGTCCGTTACTACGCAAGTAGAAACGTGGAAACAATTTCATTTTCGTTGATCAGTATTATTGTAATATCACCGGTTTACTAGTGTGATACCACTAAAGTCCTCACTCTCGAACCGTTAATGTATGTAGTATAGCGAGGCAATTCTAAGTAGATCTACTGGGTTTGACAAACCCACCCGGGCTAGTCGCGCTAGCACAACGTTCGTCAAACGGGTGTTCAATTGACCTAAGTTCTGTTGCTGTGACCTGGTATTCACAGCCGAGGCGTTCAGTTTCGATTGTCAGCTTCGGTTCGAACTTCATACACTGAGTAACTGGTTTAGTAGACTAGCTACCTACTGATATTACTTTGTTTACTGTATCGGTTTACTTTATGTTCTGTTTATCAAAACCTGTGAACTCACCAACCTTGTGTTGACACTTTAGCATGTTTCTTTCAGGTTCACAAGACGCGCACGATTAGGAGCATTCACTCATGCATTTATTATCTCACGTGGCTTATTTAATATTTTTCAGTAACTTTCATTTATTCGGTTTGCGCGTGTTGCGCTATTTAAACAATTAAGATTTACTATGCTTCCGCAACTTCTGTTATGTTACTTTAAAAACTTGGTCTTTGGTAATATTAAACTTCAAAAATGAATTATGTTTTACAAATAACGTGTCGTTTGGTGTAACTAGTGGCTGAGATCCTGGAAGTCACACGCCTAACGGTAATACTCCGTTTATGGAAATTTGAGGGTGTGACAGATTGGTATCAGAGCCAGGTTTTAGCGAACTAAATTGACATTGCATCTCATTTGCATTGCATTTAGACTATAGCCGTTGCCTTAGTTACACGCATATAGACACGTTTAGTTTTGTAAGCTGGTTTTGTTTGCATGCCTTACTGGTTTTTATCTGCTTGAGAACTGTTTGCTTTGGTGTCTTCCTGTAAGTGTTCGTCTACAGGGAGGGTGACTCCGAGTTGCGGTGAGTCACGGGAAGGATTACTTACGAGTAACCTGAAAACTTTTGCCTTAACATATCCCTGTGCTGTGAGTCACGGGAGGGTTTGAGTACCTAATTCAAGTGATTTCAAACTCCAAAACCTCGATTGTTATTAATGGTTTCAAAGTCTCGTCAAAGTCTGTGTCTTACAACTTGAACACATGCAATGCTGGAAGAGTAAGATGCCTGTATCTCGGGGTGTTCTGTCTAGGCAAGGTATTCGCATATATCCAAATCAACCGATGGACCTGTTTACCTTACCTGGGAACCCTTGGGATGAGTATCTGCTTATAGGTACGCATGTCTTCAACAAAGTTGTGATTGACCCAATACTTTGATTAGTCAACGTACTCGCTTTGATTCTCGAATCAAACGAATACACTCGGAACTTCTATCATTGATGACCACTATACTTGATAAAATATGTTAGCCTGATAGGAGGAGCCGGGGTGATCATGCAAAGCAAATTACCATTACGGGTGCACACGTAATTGTAATTTGTCGTGCATGCTAAGTCCGGTGAATCTGGTCGGGTGGTAACATTGTAGTCAGTATAAGTCATCATTCCTACATGTTGAGCAAGAAAGCCTCAGTTCTCATAGAACATAACCACTGATGTGGAAACTATTTATCAGTTCTACTTGTAGGAATGCTCACACTTACCTTGAATTTGGACGAAATTCAAACCATGAAATTTGTGTTAATCCCTCAGATCCGGACTGATTCTCTACCTTGACTATTTCTTTAAAACTTGAATTTCTCTTCCTTTTCATTCCAAGACAAAAGGTCTATTTTCATATGACTGATAGCTTTTGATATTTGGTAATGTAAAGAATGTCGGGAAGAGGACGTGGACGTGGAAGAGGTAACATCTCACTGACGCCTGCAGAATTGGCAGCAATAATCAATCATAGTATTACCGCAGCGTTAGCAAACCAAGCCCCTCCACAGCAGAACCCTATTGGTCAACCGACTTGCACCTACAAGTCCTTTATGGACTGCAAGCCTAATCCGTTCAATGGAACCGAGGGAGCGGTGGGACTGCTCCGTTGGTTCGAAAAGCTAGAATCGGTGTTCGAAATCTGCAACTGCCCTGCTGGGAATAGGGTAAAATATGCTGCTGGCACACTAGATGGTGCTGCTCTAAGCTGGTGGAACACACAAGTTCAGATGCTGGGCGTTGAAGCTGCAAACGCCACAACATGGGTAGAGTTCAAGAATCTGCTGAAAGAGGAGTACTGTTCACGAGATGAAATACAAAAGCTGGAAACTGAATTTTGGAACCTGAAGATGGTAGGTTCTGAAATTGAAGCTTACACAACTCGTTCCCACGAGTTGGCTACTCTGTGCCCTACTATGATTAACCCGGCTTACAAACGGGTTGAAAGATACATCGATGGACTGGTACCTGAAATCCAGAGCATGGTCACCACTGCTAGACCAGCTACCATTCAGGAAGCTGTTCAACTGGCCCACAAGTTGACTGATCAGGCTGTCGCACAAGGTAAACTACCTCCACGTGGTTTTACCTCTACCACTACTGACGGCCATAACAAAAGAAAGTGGGAGTCAGGATCACATAACAAGCAGAACACTTCCCACCAGCATTGGAAGTTCGACAACCAAATTTCTACATCTTCACAGCATGGTAGTGGCTACAATGGAACATTACCTAAGTGTGAAGAATGCAACTACCACCATATTGGGTCGTGTAACAAGAACAACTGTGAGAGATGTGGCAAGTTTGGTCATTCTGCTAAGAATTGTCGTGTGAATTTATCAGACAAGCAGCCAGCTCAACGGGGGGAACAAAGAGGCTGCTATGAGTGTGGTCAGACTGGGCACATCAAAAGGTATTGCCCAAAACTACAGAAGAACAATGGAAATGGCAACAGGAACGGAAATGGGAATGACAACGGTGGTGCCAAAGGCAGAGTGTTTATCATAGGCTCAGGTAAACCCTTAATGACCCTACTACAGTATCCGTAGACTCCTTGTAGATAGTCACTATGTCTTCTCTTTTGATTTTGATGCCAATTAGAAGTAGGTATCCAACAGGTTAGGAACAGTACCTACTGACTTGAACCCCGAACATGCCATAGAAATAGCTCTCACGAAACCTTACGGTTTGTTCATAAACTCCCGAAGACCCTATCTTGCCTATGTCCTAAATAACTAATCAGCTTACTCGCTGACCAGCTTGCTTGCTAGTAGTTCGTTAACGCGTGCGTTCTAATTTTCGGGACGAAAATTTCTTCAACAAGGGGATGATGTGACAACCCGAAATTTTTTTTCATGATTTATTAAATTTTTTTGTGAATTTACGATTTATTTTTATATTTTTATTATTAATATTATTATTATTATTATTATTATTATTATTAAGTAGAGGGCCTAAAATGAAATTTAACTAAACTAGAGGAAATAACTAATTAAAAGTTCAGGGTTCAAAATGTAAATGTTAATAATATATAACCAACTGGGTAATTCAAATGGCCAAGAAAGTAAGAAACATACTTGAGAAAATTAAGGACTTAGAACAAATTCTTCTGCATGCCTCATTCACGAAAGAAAAACATAATTATAGAGAGTACAAACCTACCCCAATAACTCCCACTAACCCACTACCAACAAGAACCTAACCCACTACCAACAAGAACCTAACCCACTACTAACAAGAACGTGGAGCATGGGGCATCCCCCTCTACTGCCCTTTATTTAGCAACAACAGGGAAACAAATGGGTTTATCTTCACCCAACAAACATCCCACTTTAACCACCTTCTTTTCCCCCCACGTTCCTTTCTCCATATGCTTGGCAGCCTCCATCGAGGCCCCCATCGATCTTCATCTTCTCCGTCTGTCCTCGGCAACCTCTTGCTCCGGTCAAACTCTTTCGACGCCTCTCTCAATCGCGAGCACGATATCACGAGTGTTGTCGCGTGAATCATTCCCAGCAGCCCTCTTCTCGTGACCGGGTACCTCCGACATCTCCCTCACTTGCAATCATCTCCGACAGCCTCGGTTAACAACCAAAACAGTCGTACGGTATGATTCTCCTCTTCATCGTCCAATGTTTTTCGGTTTCGAGTACGGTTCTTCTCCGTTCAAGACTCGCGTTCATTGTGGTGTCGGTTTCGAATTGCCATGTTGAGTGTGTGTGTCTTTTTCATCTGCTGCAGTGTGTGTGTTCATGGCCGATGTATATATATATGCGGTTGTATGTATACGTATGTGCGCAGCAGTGTATATATATGTGTTGTATGTGTGTCTATCTTAGTATGTATGTCGATGTATGCATGGTATGTTAGTGTACATATGTATGTATGTTTTATGCGCGTATGCTTCTGCGTATATATGTGCGTATGTATTCTGCGAATACATATGTATATGCATGTATATTCTTTTGTATGAACATATAGGCGCATGTACAGATGCATATATATATACATGTCATGTATGTATACTCTTGTGTATGTATGTATGTTGTTATATATATGTATATATTTCTGTGTGTATGATCTGCGCATGTATGCTCTTGTTTATGTATGTATGTATGTGATCCGTATGTATGTATACTTTTACGTGTGTGTTGCTGCGAATTCAGGAGGTGACGTAATCTTCCACCATGATATGATAATGCTTTAAAGTATATGCATGTATGCAGAGGGTATGCGTGTATGTGAGCATCGATATGCAAGCTAACATGTGTGTGTGCGTGTGATGTCATGTGGGTGTGTGCGATGGCAGTGTGTGTGGGTGTTTGGTTTTGGGTTGGATGTATAATTTGGAGGTGTGTGTTTGTTGTGTGGGTTTCATTATGTATATATATAAGCATGCATATGAATATGTTTCCGTATGTGTGTGTTTGGAGTATTTTTTTTTTTTTTTGCATGTGTGAGTGTGATGTGCATGAGTATGTATGTATGTATGATGTGTCCGTGCATTGCAGCAAAGGCCAATAGCCTGTTGTCAAGGTTGTGTGCTTATTTCATGATTATAGATATATAAATATGTATGTATACTTGTGCAGGTGTGTGCAAGTGCTACTGCATATATATGTGCTTATTGTTTGGGGTTTAGCAAAGTTAAGGGATGGATTTTAGTTGGGTGCACGTGGGTTTTGAATTGGGGTTTAGATGTGGGTGGGCAGAAAGGTCATTGGGTGCATGTGTGTTTTTTTTTTTACAATATATATAAACCATTTAATATCTTATGTTTGAGTATGAATACGTAGGTGTCTAAATTACCTAAGGGGTTTATAGTTAGCTAAAGTACTCTAATATGAATTGATTACGTGTTATTTACAAGTATGGGTTTATTATAAATAAGCCATGTAATCTAAGTGAACTTTTATACGTGATCACGGGGTTCCTCTCATTGGGTGTGAGTTTGTGTTTGACTGTGTTGCTTGGGTACGAGGAATATCGATATCGACACCGTAACCGAACCATGAACGCGAAACCGTACGACTCATTGTAAATAATTAATATTAATATTAATTATATATATATATTAAATGACGTTCAGGTTAACCGGGAACTCTAATCTTTGTGCTTTCGTTTACTGTTGCTGTGCATTTAAGGTGAGTTTACAGCCCCACTTTTACTTTATACTATTTTTAGGGGAGAGAAACATGCTGTTTTCATAAACGTTACATTATATTGGATTGTTGTGATACTGCATATACATGATACTATGTTCGTATACTTTGCCCTTCGGTCCGTTACTACGCAAGTAGAAACGTGGAAACAATTTCATTCGGTCCGTTACTACACAAGTAGAAACGTGGAAACAATTTCATTCGGTCCGTTACTACGCAAGTAGAAACGTGGAAACAATTTCATTTTCGTTGATCAGTATTATTGTAATATCACCGGTTTACTAGTGTGATACCACTAAAGTCCTCACTCTCGAACCGTTAATGTATGTAGTATAGCGAGGCAATTCTAAGTAGATCTACTGGGTTTGACAAACCCCACCCGGGCTAGTCGCGCTAGCACAACGTTCGTCAAACGGGTGTTCAATTGACCTAAGTTCTGTTGCTGTGACCTGGTATTCACAGCCGAGGCGTTCAGTTTCGATTGTCAGCTTCGGTTCGAACTTCATACACTGAGTAACTGGTTTAGTAGACTAGCTACCTACTGATATTACTTTGTTTACTGTATCGGTTTACTTTATGTTCTGTTTATCAAACCTGTGAACTCACCAACCTTGTGTTGACACTTTAGCATGTTTCTTTCAGGTTCACAAGACGCGCACGATTAGGAGCATTCACTCATGCATTTATTATCTCACGTGGCTTATTTAATATTTTTCAGTAACTTTCATTTATTCGGTTTGCGCGTGTTGCGCTATTTAAACAATTAAGATTTACTATGCTTCCGCAACTTCTGTTATGTTACTTTAAAAACTTGGTCTTTGGTAATATTAAACTTCAAAAATGAATTATGTTTTACAAATAACGTGTCGTTTGATGTAACTAGTGGCTGAGATCCTGGAAATCACACGCCTAACGGTAATACTCCGTTTGTGGAAATTTGAGGGTGTGACAGGGGGTTAAATGCAAAGCTTGAAAATTGCAGTGGCCAAACCACAAAGAAACGAAATAAGAATCTACTTATCAAACTTTTTTTTTCATATATAGGGTAATATTATGTGGAAACGTAAACTAACTAAAAGCATAGATTAAAATTAGCACAAAAGAGTTTTACATTTAACCCAACTTATGTCCGAACAAATGGTTTAGAGAGAAAATTACATAAATGGTCCTTGTTATTTGATCAAAAGCACATTTGGTCCCTAGAATTTAAAAATTACAAATTTAGTCCAAACTTTTGTGTAGTCATTACACATTTGATCCTTGACTTTAAATTCATTTAGTTTTTTTTTATTTTTTAAAGTTTGGACTAACTTTTAAATTTTACTTTAAGGACTAAAATTGCAATGCTCACATAAAATTTCGGACTAACTTTCTAATTTTTAAAAAATTGAAGACCAAATTTCCAATGATTATATAAAAGTTTGGACTAACTTTATAATTTTTAAAATCTAAGGACCAAATCTACAATTTGGTCAAACACAAGGACTATTTATGTAAGTTTCTCTACTTTCAAGGTTAAAGTGTCATTTCAAGAAATTTGAGTGTTGGTCGGTGGCATTTGCTACCAACTTTTGAAATAAAGTATATAGCAACATATGGTTTTGGACTATAATGATTTTTATCGATGCATATACACTCTCGAATCCACTCCTAATCTACTCTTATTGTAAGTTACAACCTCGGTACTCTACATGATTTAAACCTATAATATTTGACCGGAGAGTGCATCACTTTACGAACATAATAAATTAATTTTTGAACCAATTCATTCATAAGACGATACATATTTCATCAACCTATAATAATAAACCACAGACGGCTCAACATATTTTGAGGCTCAAACCAAACTATGAAATTGAACACCGTTTTGTGAATGAAAAACTATTTCTTTTTATTATATAGAAAAATCATTAAAAATTTATCTTAAATATCTTTATCTATACTTTATAAAAAATAAAATATTAGAGAGGACACGTAGTGGCTTTTGGTTAACTTTAAATTGTGTTTTCCGCTTACCTCTCTTATTGAATGATAATAATTTGCAATAAGTAACCTAAACAATCCAATATCTAAAATATAAATCTTTTTATTCTAACAATTTATTGAAATATACTAAATATATGAGTTATATTAATCTTATCTTAAAATTTAATTTTACAATTTCTAAGTTTAATTATTTTATTTATAATTTCTTAGATACTCATTATTTTTTATTTCACAAATGTCCAATGACATGCAACATACAACACATTCATAAAAATTATTGGTTTTAATATGTTGCATTTATTTAATCCATATAATAGATGAGTTTCTAGACTAATCTCACTACTCTAATAAAAGGGTAATTGGGGTTGTCACTTGGCACAATTCTAAAACCTTTGTTAACACTTGGTAAAATTCTAAAACCTCAATTTTAAGTTTTCCCGCCCAATCAAAATCTCCAATGTTTAGACCACGCGGATCTAATTATGGCACAAAACCCGACCCGTCATTTTAACCCCCTTACTCTAATACAAACCCTAATCTTTTTTCCACTCTTTGGCCACTACTCTACCTTCCGAAGCAGTTCTCGCAATCGTCTCTGACTCTTCATCTGGTTCACCATGATTCGGTAATGTTTTCTTATGTGGCATTATCTATTGGGGTTAATCGATGTTTAGTTGCTTCATCTTCATCGATACAAGATTATCAAGTTGATTCGTGTAGGTCGATTCGTGTTTACATTGATTATACTATTAGAGATTTTAGGAAGGAACTCCAGTAAGGTGGAGCCTCTCAGATCTCAAATTTGAGGAAGGATCTACAGTAAGGATCTTGCATCTTCTAAATATTATTTTAGATTAGGTTTGATTAATAAGCGTAAATGGCTAATTTTTGTTTCGTCTAATGTACCTTTTAAAATGCAGTATGGGGGAGCCTCTCAGATCTCAACTCCAATCAACAAAAGTTAGTCCTCATTATAAAGAAAAAAAATCTTTAGTCGTCCTTTGGATTAAAAAAGTTTAATCTATTGTTCTTGGGATTTTTTCATTTTTTATTTGTTTTCATAAAGTAGGTGGGAGTAATGATGCTTTCTTGAAAAAATAATTAAGAAAATAGATATTGAGAAGATTAAGTTATGTGGTATAGTAATTATATGTATGATTTTGACTTTTTGCACTTTTATATGTCGTTTATTTGATAGTTATAATCTGTTTATTTTGTTTTGACAGTTCCCTAAGGCAATCAAGTATGCATCCATCCAGTTGAAGCTATGATCAGGTTTCGATTCTTTATCATGTTTTATGTTATTTCTTAATCTTGGAACCCTCAAAATTTGTTTTATTAGTTTTGATTCTTTTGGTTAAATTGCACCTTTATATGTGTTTACCCAATAATAATAATTTTTTTTATTTTGGCAATTCTCTAATCATTTGGATACGACTAAGTACGCATCCACACTCCACAAGCTATATTAGTTTTGATTTTTCACTATGTTTAATGCTATTTCATGATCTTCGGAAGTTTTGACTCACTTGCTTACGCAAATGTCATGATTCATCGACTATAAAAGAAGTTAACTTTCAATCCATAACATGTGTATTTCTCTTTAAAGAATATATGACTTCAAGTTTAATGTAGTATAAATAAACTTTTAATTAGGAGTCAAAAGCAACAAATTGAATCTGTTGTAGGTTTGCTCCAGTATAACCCAAAAGAGCAAAGTGTATGTTTTTAGCTACGTTTAATCTAATGTTACAGTCACATATTACAATATGATTTGTTAATCTAAACTAAAAGTTGTTGCACAAAAACCATAGGTAAAGCAGATTCGCATATAACATATTTTAACTATTGTTTTAAGCAGATTCGTATACTAAGATGTGATTATTAGGGCTCATTATATATTTTAGGTTGCTATCTCATTATGTGAAATGTGATGGAAGGGGATAGAAATTTACACAATGTTTATTTAAGTTTTCAAATTCAAAAATTCATACTTCCCTAAATGTCCAAAATCTGTCTATTTATTACATTTATCTTTGGTAGAGATTGTCGTGTTTTGCTAAAATATAATTTAAAATATACGAAATGTGTCTGTAATCTTTTGGTTTTTTTTCATTTCGAGCCGGGGGTCTCATTGAAAGTGGTCTCTCTATTCTAAAAGATAGAGGTAAGATTTACCATCATCCAATCCCTCCCACACCCTGCTTATAGTGGGATATACTCGGTATGTTGTTGTTGTTGTATCTTTGGTAGAGATGAAGTCAAACTACTAATATTTGATAAAGATTGTATATTCTAAATATAACATCAAATGTTGTGTAAAAAGTGTGAAGATTTATAATTAATGTAAATACTTTTGTTTGAATGTGTTTATTTGTGCAACCCATGTATTAAACGGGTATATATGAATGATTAGATCTGTAACATCTCGTAATTTTCGTTAAAAATTAACTTTATTAAATCTTAAAATATAATTGATATAATAATAATAATAATGACATTATTATCACTATTATTAATAATAATATTAATATAATAATAAAAATGTTAATGGTAATAGTACGGATAATAAAATAATAATAATAATAATAATAATAATAATAATAATAATAATAATTATTATTATTATTGATAGTAATATTAATAATAATAATAATAACAATGATGTATAAAAAAATGTATTTAAATTAAGTGCAGGGGTGTTGTTGTAATTTATGAAACTTAAAAACTAAGTTTAAGTATAAAATAATAAACTCAGAAACCACAGGGACCAAAGCTGTAAATTTTTTTAAAACCAGCCCCCCATCCCGTCGACTTTCTCCCCCTCCGGCCACCTCTCCGGCGTGCTCCGGCGAGCCACCACAGCCAAAACCACTTGATTTTAAACAAATTAAACACTCCCGACACATTCGCGTGGGAGATTCAACCTGAGCCCCCACTTCAATTTAAAAATTCGAATCGAATAAGTGCGATCTGGAATCAAACACCAACCACTCCACTTCGGCCGATTTCCAGGCTACGATCGCACTAAAACACTAAAATAATCTACTTAATCGAGTATAAAGGATCGTTTAGCTGTTCCTAATCAACTACCAATCTCAAATTCACTTGAAAAATCACACAAACCCACCATCGATCTTCACATTCGGTCGCGACCTGCAACTCTGTGAAACACCTTTATTCGGGTAATCGAACATACATACATACTCGTTTTCACATGGGGATCAAAAGCCCCATGGTTATAATTGTTAACAGATTCGAATTGGGCATCAATTTGGCTCAAATCCAAACTAGGGTTCATGGTTATTCGGGGGCTTTCTTTTGTTGTGTTTAAAACCAATTGGAACCCAGATCTTCTGCGGCTGTATGCCATTGGTTCACCGGTTATTCTCATGCCTTGCAATCCAAGAGGTCCCGGGTTCGACCCCGGGCACCCTCTTTTATTTTTTTAAAGATTTTTAAGCTTTTAAAAATTATAGAAAATTTCTAAAAATTATAAAAATAATTTTTATAAACTTTGTTTATATTTTTGGGCACCAAATAATTTTTAGATTTTTTTTATATTAATTACATAATTGTTTTAAAAACATTTTAACAAATATTATTCTTGGGTAAATCCTATTAAAAATAGGTTTCAACTAATAAAATAATTTCGGTTCAGACATTATTCTTTTAAAATCATGGTTGTCTTAAAATATTTGTTTAAATTTTATATTTAACACTTTTATTATAAATTGTTTCCTTTTAAGATAATAATTGGACTTGAAACAATAAACCTTTATAATAGTAATGGACATTATATTAATTAAGTTTTTGTCATAATAATTATAGAAATTATATAATTATATAATCTCGCAAAGTTATTTACAAATATTATTTCTTATAACAATATACTATAACAAATGGTTTAAATCAATATTATTGATATTAATCTATATATTATTCTAAATATTTGTAAATAATTATAAAGATTTATTTATATTAAATCATAGCAATATTTATACTTAAAGGCATTTCTAAAATATTTACATATATAATTCTTCTAATGGATTAAGAACGTAAATAATTACTTTGTAAAGTATTATTTATCAAAAAACCCATAATTCCATTGAAACCTTAGTTCTCGTTAGAACTTTAACATTATTATTAACGTAAAATTTGTAAATATATACATGTTTAGGTACCTTGTGAAGGAGTTCATCGGAACATCGATAATTATCCTATTTAATCATCTTATATACATACTTATACGCCATGTGAGTTTACGGCCCCATTTTCATTACAATTTTATAAATCTTTGGGGGAAAAGTATGCTCACTCTTTCTAGCTGTGAACTCCATTTATTTTCGATTAACGTGTTACTGTTTACAATCTAAATCTTATGCATGAGTTTCTATGTGGTTCTTTACTCACAACTATTAACTCCGGTGTTAGAGCCGACGGATAGGTATTGGTAGTACTACTGGGTTGACACCCCCACCCTTGACAGATGGTTACTCGTGAGTACCATCACACTGCCAGGAACGGGCCTTGGGTGAATATATTCCGACAATTGCTGTGGTTTCGTCATAGGTTTAGTTGTGATGCTCATGTGATATTACTTGTGATAAACTGTATACATTTAAGATCCATAAACTCAGGCACAACAACAAGTTTTCAATTTATGTTTAAACCTGTGAACTCACCAATAATATGTTGACCTTTTGAGCATATCTTTTCAGGTAACAATCATTAAGGATAGCTAGGGATGCTGCCTTAGCAACGACCTTAGGATTGCACTACTTAGACTCATTGGATGTCTGTGACAGTTGCTTGATTTTCATTATTCACTTATATTCATTTGTTTCCCGAGTTGTGGGATTATACTTATTTGGTTTGTATGACTATGTTTGTCGTGGAATTGACTAACTGCGACACAAGTCTCCATTTGTGTCGGGTGACGTCATGACACATTGACTTTCTTCATTTAATGCATCTCTATTAACTTAACAATGTGTTATGACGATCCCGTCCGTTACATCCTCGTGTTTCTGCTATAAGCGGGGGTGTGACAGATTGGTATCAGAGCCATTGGTTATAGAGAATTAGGCAATTCACTTGACCTAGACTATAACCTAGGAACCTTCATGTAGAATGCATACTGGGATTGGCTTGCATTTAATATTACGTGTGTGTTCCTCTATACTTGTTACTTGACGCTATACATGATTCTATGCATATGTGCTTGTTATCTGATCATCCTGAGGAAGGCACTATTACTCTTAGTCTTTCTCCATGGGATACCATTATACTAGAATCTTACATTGTATGTGCACTACATTATATCATTAGGTCGGAACACTCACGTGAAGGGAAACTTCACAGATCACGCGTAGCGTTGATCTCAAATACTAAATCCGACCCTAAGATAGTATGTCTGAGATCCTGAAAGTATGATGGACAGACAACTATTGTTAGCAATTCGTGTTTATATGCTTGGAGTTTATATGCTATTACATACTACTATTGGAATACTAATGGCTCATGGACATGAGGACATTACACGAACCATGCTTAATGTGTGTTGATAATACTATGATGTTAACTTGGGGTAAGGGAAGCTAAGGGTGACCATGCAAGGTAAATTACCATTACGGGTGCACACGTAATTGCAATTCGCCGTGCATGAGAAGTCTGGCAAATCTTACCATGAGGTAACGACCAGGAGTATCACAAGTTCTCTATTCTATACCCTAGGGTGTATTAGGATCATAATTCTAGAAAGACCTTGTTAAGGGTAACAAAACATTACTAACACTTACAATTACATAAGTCCTACTTAGAGCCTTCATGGTATTTCCAATCATGACATTGATTCTATGTTTCGCGAAACATTCCTCCACTTAGCATTTCAGTAACTAAGGAACTGATTGAATGCTTAGAATGAAAGTGGACTTCAAGAAATGTAGAGTAGTGATGATACTCTCTACACATATTTTGTTATTCATTGGGATTATGCTAAGGAAAATTAGGATGTCATGTAACCGGTTTAAGCATCATTCTATGTATATCGAGGGTGTGGTGGGAACATTGCGGGGTACCCTATATATAAGCATCACGGGTATACTAAGAATATGTTTGAATGGGCTACGTGATGATCCTGATGGACTGAAGCATGGATTGCAAGGCATTGTGTGTCTAAATCAAATGGTTTTCAAAATGAGCTTTGAATCGTTATTCGTGGTTTTCAAATTCGTCAAAGTCTGTGTCTTACAACTTGAAACATGTAATGCTGGAAGACCGTGATGCCTGTATCTCGGGGTGTTCTGTCTAGGCAAGGTATTCGTATAAATCCAAATCAGCCGATGGATCTATCTACCTTACCTGGAAACCCTCGGATGAGTATCTGCTTATAGGTACGCATGTTTTTAACAAAGTTGTGGTTGACCTAATACTTTGGTTAGTCAACGTACTCGCTTTGATTTACGAATCAAACGATTTCACTTGGAACATCTCATTGTTATTATGCAAATTTCCGATTGTCGTTTTCATGTTGTATAACTCATATTACCCAATTCTCATAAAATATCTTAATGATATTTCAGAATGTCTTCTCGTCAAATCCGTTCACGATCTAGAAACTCTGGCCGTAAGATTGCTGCTATTGTAGCACGTGAAGTTGTTGCGGTCATACCAACCCTCTTAACTCATCTGAATCAAGTTTTGATTCTATGAACCAAAGAAACTTATGCGACACATAGACACCTGTATTCTGGATTTCCTGGCAAAAGGCCTTCGGGCTATGGCAAGCATATCGTATAAATCTCATTGCGAGACCAGTTATGCTTACCTGGGGATTTCTGGGATGGGTGATAAACTATGGTCAACATACACAAGTCTCTGAGGCAAATGGGTCAATTTACCTTGACGTGTCAGTGATTCCAAATGGTGATGCGTTACTAAATGGAACCATCCTCGTGTATCTTAGAAATCCTTAATTCCTTGAACTGGTTTATCACCAAAACCCTAATATCTTCTCGTACTTATTTCACAAAATATTTCCTGTTAATATTGAACTCATCCTACATTTAAACTCTTAAGTTTAAACGCTCAACGTGTAACGTATAACGGTATTGAATCAGCGTTTCATGTAACTATCTTTATACCTTGACCAATGTGAGCATGGATTTTAATATACCCAAAGGTATTGGGAATCTAAACCGTATGGTATTTAAAACTTTAAACCGTTACTTATGGTTCTCAAATCCTCTTAAGGATGTGTCCCATAACTAAGAACATGCAATGCTGTAGGTGGAATTCCTACATCTCGAGATACTTTGCTAATTGAATATTTTATATTATAAGTGGTCACTCACCTCAATGATCGAATAAACTAATTATAACTTTGTTACCACTTATAAGTACGCGTGTCTTCAATAAGGTTATGGCTGACCTCATATCTTGAGAAGTCCATGTATTCCCTTCGATTGTGAATCGAATGTTCACCTCTCATTGTGATGTCGGATCATTCTTGTCCTTGATTTTGTCTCCCTGATTAAATTATTCAAGATTTAAACACCATTATAACAAATTCTGCTATCTCAAACTTTGATCTTAAGCTTGTAAGCATGATTTTTCCTTTGTTACACTGATGTAACTTGAAATTTTTCCAATTTCTAATTGATATTATTTTCCATTTCGTCGTTAAGTCAAACTTCGTACCGTTAGCACCGTGAGAGATGCAAGAGTTTGTAAGTCAACCTATGACTAAGAACACTCGTACCTCCTAAACAATTCTAACTCATCAAACAGGGGTGATTCCCTTACTTTGGTGAATCTCTATTCGTTTTGATAAATGGTTTCCAATGGTGTGTTTTGTGAAATTTCATCCTCTGGATTAGGGTGATTTCCTTATCTCGAGGACTGACCTCGATTGTTCTCTTTGGAACTTGCATTACACTAATAACATGATCTCACCAAAATAGGATTGAAACCCGTACTTTGGTGACAAATGTCAATCTTCGATTGTTTTCTTGTTATTATGAAGCTCAACCATCAAGCTAGGAGTGAAAACCACACCTTGATGACTAATCTCATTTCTTGATCTTCAACTTACCATGGTTGTAATCAAGTGGCGAAAAGCATGAAGTAACTTGAAGGGTGAATCAATGTTGGTGATTCGACCTATCAAGCCAAAGCATGATCTCTGAACCTGAAGGGAGACCCGATCGTATTAGGTTGATTTTGATTCCATGCTTGGAGCACTTACTTAAATCGATTTCTCTCCCTTTATCCTCATGTTTTGATTTGATCTAGCTATATGGAACCATTTATTCCTTATCTATCGACTTTCATTTTTGAGTTATCATCAAAACCTGATTGCGCGATGGTAGCCTTCCTAAACAATCTCTCTGCTAAAGATATTATCAACTATGCTCATGACTTTCTAGTCATACAAATGTCCTCAGCTGTGCTTATGGTTTGTTGAACTACGTGTGTGAAACTTACTTAGATATTGCTACCTTGCAAAACATGTTTACAAATACCTATCTTATCGTTTGCGTCATTTCTTGAATCGTTTTTGAATCCTTAACCTTGAAAATCATTGGAATTCTAACTTGGTTTTGAACAACAAGACTCATTATTATCCTCATTGCGATGTGGATATAATGGTTCATAAACCTTCGTAACTTGTAGTCATGGGTTTGGCATAAAAGAAAAGACCTAACTTGGCATGTGTCCAAGTGTCTTGCCTTTACATATGACAAAACCTAACCTCCGTGTTCCCGTGAATCTCCTGTTTAATCTTTCATTCACTAAATGCTCCTTATTTTAAATGTCATGATGACAACTGGAGCATTATAGATCGATTGACTAAGTCGGCTTATTTCATACCAATTCATGGGAGTACCGAGTCAAGAAATTGGCTCGTATTTACATCAATAGTCAGTCGGCATGGTGTACCTTTAGATATTATCTCTGATCGCGATGGTCGCTTCATCTCTCGTTTCTGGAAAACGTCTCGTATTTCACTGGGAGAGTTAAGTTGGCATGTATTATGTCAAGAGACTTGAAGGATTCCCTAAAGTGAAACATCTAATCTGTAATTAAACGTCTATCACTGTCCGTTCATACGCTTATCTTTCATTTAAACCTCTTGTTCGTTTAAGTTTCATTCTTAATTTCGGAACTCAACTGAATCTTAGCACAGCCTATCACCCGCAAACCGACGGCTAGACTGAAAGAACGATACAAGCCCCTCGAGGATATGCTCCGGGCTTGTGTCATTGATTTCAGTGGATCGTGGGATTCTCATCTTCCGTGGATCGAATTCTCTTACAATAACAGTTACCATACCAGCATCCAGATGGCACCATTTGAGGCCTTTATGGCCGAAAGTTCGATCTCCCATCTGTTGGTCTGAAGTTGGTGAATCACAGATTACTGGTCCGGAATTGATACAAGAAACAACCGACAAAATTCATAAGATCCGTGATAAATTGGTCGCTGCTAGAAATCGTCAAAAGCATTATGCTGATAAAAGACGTAAGCCCATGGAATACAATGTCGGTGATCTCGTACTTCTTAAGGTATCACCTTGGAAGGGAGTGATTCGCTTTGGAAAGAAAGGGAAGCTAGCACCTCGTTACGTGGGTCCATTCAAAGTGCTCGAGCGAATTGGGAAAGTGGCCACAAGCTTGAACTACCCCAAGAACTCGGCAATATACATCCGACGTCTCATGTTTCAAACCTCAAGAAATGCCTCGCCGATGAAAATCTCCACATTCCACTCGACGAAGTCCAATTGATGAATCTACGCACTTTATTGAGAAACCTGTGGAAATTATAGATCGAGAAGTCAAAACACTCAAGCGTAGCCGATACCCATTGTCAAAGTCCGCTGGGAATCTAAGCGTGACCCAGAGTTCACCTGAGAACGTGAGGACCAAATGAAAACCAAGTATCCTCATCTTTTCGTTTCAGCCTCCTCGTAAACAAATTTCGGGACGAAATTTCCTAAAGCAGGGGAGACTGTAACATCTAGTAATTTTCGTTAAAAATTAACTTTGTTAAATCTTAAAATATAATTGATATTATAATAATAATAATGACATTATTATCACTATTATTAATAATAATATTAATATTAATAATAAAAATGTTAATGGTAATAGTACTGATAATAATAATAATAATGATGATATTATTATTATTATTGATAGTAATATTAATAATAATAATAATAACAATGATTTATAAAAAAAATATTTTAAATTAAGTGCAGGGGGTGTTGTAATTTATGAAACTTAAAAACTAAGTTTAAGTATAAAATAATAAACTCAGAAACCACAGGGACCAAAGCTGGAAATTTTTTTAAAACCAGCCCCCCCCCCCATCCCGTCGACTTTCTCCCCCTCCGGCCACCTCTCCGGCGTGCTCCGGCGAGCCACCACAGCCGAAACCACTTGATTTTAAACAAATTAAACACTCCTGACACATTCGCGTGGGAGATTCGAACCTGAGCCCTACTTCAATTTAAAAATTCGAGTCGAATAAGTGCGATCTGGAATCAGACACCAACCACTCCACTTCGGCCGATTTCCAGGCTACGATCGCACTAAAACACTAAAATAATCTACTTAATTGAGTATAAAGGATCGTTTAGCTGTTCCTAATCAACTACCAATCTCAAATTCACTTGAAAAATCACACAAACCCACCATCGATCTTCACATTCGGTCGCGACCTGCAACTCTGTGAAACACCTTTATTCGGGTAATCGAACATACATACATACTCGTTTTCACATGGGGATCAAAAGCCCCATGGTTATAATTGTTATCAGATTCGAATTGGGCATCAATTTGGCTCAAATCCAAACTAGGGTTCATGGTTATTCGGGGGCTTTCTTCTGTTATGTTTAAAACCAATTGGAACCCAGATCTTCTGCGGTGTATGCCATTGGTTCACCGGTTAGTCTCATGCCTTGCAATCCAAGAGGTCCCGTGTTCGACCCCGGGCACCCTCTTTTATTTTTTTAAAGCCTTTTTAAGCTTTTAAAAAATTACAGAAAATTTTTAAAAATTATAAAAATAATTTTATAAACTTTGTTTATATTTTTGGGCGCCAAATAATTTTCTAGATTTTTTTATATTAATTAAATAATTATTTTAAAAACATTTTAACAAATATTATTCTTGGTTAAATCCTATTAAAAATGGGTTTCAACTAATAAAATAATTTTGGTTAAGACGTTATTCTTTTAAAATTATGGTTGTCTTAAAATATTTGTTTAAATTTTATATTTAACACTTTTATTATAAATTGTTTCCTTTTAAGATAATAATTGGACTTGAAACAATAAACCTTTATAATAGTAATGGACATTATATTAATTAAGGTTTTGTCATAATAATTATAGAAATTATATAATTTATAATCTCGCAAAGTTATTTACAAATATTATTTCTTATAACAATATATTATAACAAATGGTTTAGATCAATATTATTGATATTAATCTATATATTATTCTAAATATTTGTAAATAATTATAAAGATTTATTTATACATTAAATCATAGCAATATTTATACTTAAAGGCATTTCTAAAATATTTACATATATAATTCTTCTAATGGATTAAGAACGTAAATAATTACTTTGTAAAGTATTATTTATCAAAAAACCCATAATTCCATTGAAACCTTAGTTCTCGTTAGAACTTTAACATTATTATTAACGTAAAATTTGTAAATATATACATGTTTAGGTATCTTGTGAAGGAGTTCATCGGAACATCGATAATTATCCTATTTAATCATCTTATATACATACTTATACGCCATGTGAGTTTACGGCCCCATTTTCATTACAATTTTATAAATCTTTGGGGGAAAAGTATGCTCACTCTTTCTAGCTGTGAACTCATTTATTTTCGATTAACGTGTTACTGTTTACAATCTAAATCTTATGCATGAGTTTCTATGTGGTTCTTTACTCACAACTATTTAACTTCGGTGTTAGAGCCGACGGATAGGTATTGGTAGTACTACTGGGTTGACACCCCCACCCTTGACAGATGGTTACTCGTGAGTACCATCACACTGCCAGGAACGGGCCTTGGGTGAATATATTCCGACAATTGCTGTGGTTTCGTCATAGGTTTAGTTGTGATGCTCATGTGATATTACTTGTGATAAACTGTATACATTAAGATCCATAAACTCAGGCACAACAACAAGTTTTCAATTTATGTTTAAACCTGTGAACTCACCATAATATGTTGACCTTTTGAGCATATCTTTTCAGGTAACAATCATTAAGGATAGCTAGGGATGCTGCCTTAGCAACGACCTTAGGATTGCACTACTTAGACTCATTGGATGTCTGTGACAGTTGCTTGATTTTCATTATTCACTTATATTCATTTGTTTCCCGAGTTGTGGGATTTATACTTATTTGGTTTGTATGACTATGTTTGTCGTGGAATTGACTAACTGCGACACAAGTCTCCATTTGTGTCGGGTGACGTCATGACACATTGACTTTCTTCATTTAATGCATCTCTATTAACTTAACAATGTTTTATGACGATCCCGTCCGTTACATCCTCGTGTTTTCACTATAAGCAGGGGTGTCAAGATTTGCCATTCATATATTTGTTTCATATGCTCTTTTGGTTGTTTAATAATTGGATACTTATGCATTACAATATGTTTTCGACTTTGAATATCTTTCTTAAAATTTAGTTGGGGTTTCTGAAATTCAACGATTATGGGCTTCACTTCCTTATGGGTTTGTTGATCATATTTGATAGCACGTTGTCCTGTTCATTGATGTTTAAGTAAGTATTTGTCTCCTTATCTCCTGAATTATTAAATTTGTCTGCTTTCTTAGTTGGATGTCACAAATGTTTATCAACGTGCAGAATGTTAATGTTAGAGAAGCAAAACAGTGGATTCGAAGCAGCCAACAAGTAGCTAATGTTAATGTGATGCGCTGGTGTAAGTGGATACCGGCGAAATGCAATATCTTCATGTGGCGAGCGTGGATGGATCGCATTCCTACGAAGGTAGCGCTTTCTAGGAGAAATATAAGTGTTGGGAACAATCTTTGTGTTTTGTGTCAAGAAGCGGAAGAGACGGTTGACCATATTTTTGCCGGTTGTCGGATTACAGACGGCATTTGGCATGGTATTAGTCGTTGGTGCAGAATTCCCCCGTTGTTTCTGTTTTCTATCCATGATGTTCAAAATGCGGCCAGCTAATTGAGCTACTCCTCTGATAAGAAAGAGATTGTTGTGGGGATTTTCATGATATCTTGTTGGCAAATTTGGAAGATGCGTAGCGCGAAAATTTTTCAAGAGGCGAATGTGGTCATTACTGAAACTATTACGGATATTAAATCTCTAAGTTTCCTTTGGTTCAATAGTAGAAGGAAATACGCTAGGGTGGGATGGAAGGATTGACAATTGTTCTCTTTTGATGTGATGTAACTTTTTGTTTGCCGGTTTTCTCCTCCTTGGAGATTCCGGTTTTTTAATGAAATTCGCCCTTCAAAAAAACAAATGTTTATCATTGCAAGATATTTATTGTATTGATTTCGATCCAAATGATTTATATGACTTGACATCTATTGCAAGATATCTATAGGGTTATTATTTCCTACGGGGCTAGGACTTATTAGGAATAAATAGACGTCATTGATCGTAAATGTTTTTTTAATGGTCTATTAACTTCTAAATGATTACACCTTAATAGGGTAATAATTCAATGAAGTTTTTTCTTTAGATTTGTTTTTAGATTTGGTACTTCAGCTATAGTTTAAGTTGATCCAGAATCTAATAAGTATTTGAATAATTTTTATTTTTTGATTCATGGGTTTTGAGGAAGCTACACAAAAACCTACGTAGGTTTATTGCCTTTGTCAAATGTTTCGCTATTGTTAACAGGGCCGGCTCTTGTATATTAATGGTGAAGCCTTTTGCTTGGGGCCCCAATTTTTGAAGGGCCCCCAAATTTAAAGCTAGGGTTTTGCTTCGGAGTGTTCATTTTACAGGAAAATCATCTACGAAGTTTAAATCAGCTTACTTTTATAAGATCTGTTCTAATTCCGATTCTAAAATCATTGCATATAAAAAGTCCATCAGTTTTCTACTTAATAATAGAGATACTAAATGTATATATTCAAATGCTTTGCTCTGTTTTGTTGTTTGAAGGGGTTCTACGAGGGAGAAGACTAAATCTTCAAAATTAACTATCTACTAAAAAACAAGTTGAAGAACAGAATGAACTCTTGTTAACTTGTATTTTTTCCTATCTTATAATACATGAGTTTATGTAAAAAAACAATTTAAGATTGAAAGTGAAAAAAAAAATATTTGCGGAAGAGACCCCAATTCTATCATCCGCTTTGGGCCCCCAAAATGGTTAAGCCGGCCCTGATTGTTAATAATCTCATCTCTTGAATAATGCATAAAAGTTTCCTTGAAATCACTCCACTTCACATTTGTTTCTGAAGTGGCCTAGAATTTCTTGCAGGTTGATGCAACTGAATTGGATGGTGCTCTCACAAGAGGCTCATATGCTTTTCAGAGAGGGTAGTGTTTATACTTGAGATTTACTTGAAATTTATATTTAGCAAGTAGCAATGCTTCGTTATCTATTCATTCGTTAATCAAAAGAGGTACATTAACTTCTTGCGTTTTTCAAATTTCATTTGACATGTTGATTTTTTTTTTAAAAATTATTTCAACTTACATTTCATCCTTTGCAGACGAGAATGGTGTTATTGGTTTTCGCCAGTGATGTATGAACCAAATAGTATTGCAACGTCACAAGTTGTAGCTTGCTATGAGTTAATAGTGCTTCAACCTATGCCATTTAGGTCAATTTTGCAATGAGAAATCAAGCTTTAGGTTTTTACATGCCCACTTCCCCCATTGTAGAATATGAATATACTTTTGTAATCTCCCTATTGTGATGAAGGAAGCCAACAAAATGATTTTGGTATAGAAACATTCACGGTGTATGTTTTTGATTTGATAGCAAACTTTGGTATACTTTTGTGTCATTTTATAATTAACAAAGCACCATGAAGACATAGATATTTGGTCTACTTTGTATATTTTTATATAAGAATTTATAATTTATATACTTTTATTATTCAAACCGTGTAACACACGGGTTTCTATAGCTAGTCTTTATATATAGACTCTAATAAAATAAGGTTTTTGAAGGCACGTGTCATTCTCTTAGACCACCAATTTGACACATGGCATACTCTTACATCATCTTTATTTTTAGTTTTTTGATATATAAAATTCTTACCATACTAGACATTTAATTTAAATATATTACTATACTTACATACTGATTTAAATTACAATTTATGGCTTTCATTTAACCTTTTATATTATGTCATAAAAATTCCATTTAACCATATATTAATTCAACTTCTACGGTATTATTCCTCAAATTCCATTTAACCTTTATATTATGTGTTAAGAATATAAAAATTTTTCTCTGTTTCTGTATTGCTTTTTAAAATAAACTCCTTTAATTTAGTGGATTTTTATTTTATGAAATTTTTTTCACCAATTATGATTTCTTACTGTATAACTAATTGATCCAATTATAATATATTTATCAAATTATCAAAGTATCAAATATTTAAGGACTATATAGTATCTAACATTAGTCTGATAAATTATCTATCATATATTAAATTATATTTAAACATACTTTTGTCAACTTGCAATCACTACTATCTTTATATTTCTCTGAAAATTACAATGCTTTCTAACTAAAACTCCTTTTATTTAGTAGATTTTTATTTTATTAAACTTTTGACTCACCAAAATCAATTTTCAAATGTAAAATAATTAATCTAATTATAATATATTTATCAAATTATTAAAGCATCATATATTAAGGACTATATAGTATGTAATATTACTCGGATACATTATTAATTGATCCAATTATAATATATTTATCAATTATTAGATTTAATTAATTCTAATTATTTCCTTTTGTTTTTTCAATAAGTGTATAATTACGTATCATATGGGATGCACATTCCATGATTGTGTATTCACAAAGACTATAAATTAATATTACATTCTTTGCAAAATTTACATTTGAATTACATTCCCAACTATCAAACAAGGTATGATGTTTTTATATTCTATCAAATGCAAAACTATGTTCATTTCATAATTATTAATTTTATAATTATTTCTCACTTTTTCGAAATTTGCTATACGATGGCATCCGGGAGAATCACATTGTTCAACGACCTAAGTGTTTTACAGAAAGAGTATACTATAATGGTTCAAATTATCAGTATTTAAACTAGACAACTATTTAAGGATCCAAGAAAAGTTTACTCTTTGAAATGAAATAATCGATGAAAATGTATTCCCACAATCTCATTCTTTCTACTTTTAATTTTTCGTATTAAAAACAATTCACCATTTATATGTTTAAAAATTCTTTTTATTTCATCTTATTCACGGGGTTCAAGATTGGAGGCTACTATTACTGTTATAGAGCCAAACACTGATCCTGGCCAACAAAACGGTAAAGATGAAATAAAAGAATATTACGATTGTAGATATATTTCAGATTGTGAGGCTTCATGAAAATTTTCGGTTTTGATGTACATTACCGTTATCCATCGGTTATTAGGTTGCCTTTCCATTTGGCAAACCAATAACAAATCATTTATGGTGTTGATGATGATATAAACAACGTACTAAGTAAACTATATGTTTCCTCTATAATGTTTTATCTTGGATGTTTTATTTATATTTATTTGATTATAATAATTAAATTTATTTCATAACACATTTTATCATTTCTTAAATTTATTAAATGTGAAACTAATTACTCACAATTTCTATGTATAAATTCCAGCTTTGTCTCTAACAAACAATCAAATAAAGATTTTAACGTTGTATGAGATTGAAAAGTATTTATTACGGAATAGTTCGACACTTATGTCATTTTTAAGTATGCCTTACCCGGACAATGATTGTTTGTCTTATTCAAATAATCGTTTAATTATCAAGGAGTTATTGTATGATGTAGCAAACGAGATGTCTGAATTTGAAAATCTTCGGAATTCTTTAACGAATGAACAACAATTAGTTTTTAGTGAAATCATGACTGTTGTTAAGTTAATAAAGGAGTTTTTCATTTATGGATATGACGAAACTGGTAAAACATTTCTATGGAAGACATTGGCCGCAACAATAAGGTCTAATGGTGGGATTGTATTAAATGTAGCATTCAGTGGAATAGGATCTTATTGCTTATTGGAGGTCGTACTCCACACTCACGTTCCATATTCTATAAATGTAAACGAAGATTTTGTTTGTCATATAAACCGAACAGTTAAGCAAACAAAATTGATTATTTGGGATGAAACACCCATGACTCATAAACATGCATTTGAAGCACTGGATAAGACGATGAATGATGTAGTAACTATAAATACTTTCGTACCTTTAGATAGCCATTTGGTGGTAAAGTATTGTTTTTTGTGGTGATTTCAACAAATTTTTCATGTGGTTTCAAATGGTAGTGGTCAAGAAATTATTAATCCATCATTAAGCTCATCATATATTTTGAATAAATACAAGTTAGTTTAACAAAAAAATGTGCTACAAGGTGTTGACGCTAAAGGAATTGAACAATTTGCTACATGGCTTCTTGATATAGGAGAGGGTAATGTTGGTGGTTATAACGATGGTGAGACAACTATTACTATACCTCATGAACTCCTCATCAACGAATCGATCGATCCTTTATTTGTTTACCCATCTATGTTAGAGAACTACAAAGACAAAAATTACTTTCGTGAGAGCAATTTTGCACCAAAAATAAGGTCGTTCATGAAATTAACGATTACCTGCTTTCACTTTTTTCCTGGTGATGAGATGAAGTATCTACTTCGGATAACATACGTCAAATGAAACATTTTAATATCCCGTTACAGGACAATTGACACTCTCCTTATTTTCTAAAGGCCTTAAAATATCCGAATTGCCAAATCACAAGTTAGTATTGAAAGTTGGAGTTCTCGTTATGCTTCTACATAGCATCGACCAACAAAATGGTCTTTACAATGGTACTCGCCTACAAATTTCTATTTGGGAAACGAGTTATTGAAGTTGAGATAATATCTGGAAGTAATATTGGATGCCGAACAATTATTGCAAGAATTAATCTCGTGTCATCCGATAATTAACCCCTTTCAAATTCACAAGAAGACAATTTCCACTAACTGTTTATTTTGCAATGACGATTAACAAGAGTCAGGGATAATTATTGTCAAAAGTTGGTTTGTATTTAAAAGACCAGTTTTCACTCATGGACAGTTATATGTGGCTTTGTCAAATATAAAGATTACAGACGGTGTAAAATTACTCATTTTAAATCAACTTGGTAACATTACCAGCGAGACACAAAACGGTGTATACAAACAAGAGTAAACTCATCTATGAAAAGTTTTGAGAGTATGAATGCTATTTTAATTCTATTTTCATACTTTGAATTTTTTATAATGTTTATTATGTAATCAATGTTTAGTGAAAATCTGGTTATTTAAATCACCCGTGTATCACACGGGCTCTAACCTAGTATATAATAAAAGAAAAGAGTTTTGCCACTTGTCATCATATTAAACACTCTTTGACACATGTCAAATTCTTAAACAAATATTATCACTTGTCATCATATTAAACACTCATTTAAACTCCAAAAATTTCTCTTAATTTGTTTTCCTAAAATAAAAAGTTTCTAAAGTTTGAATTAATATCATTTTTATTTTATATTCAAATAAATGTTAAAATGAAAACCATTATTTGTATTCCTCATAATTTATTTGAGAAAATAAAAAGCCATTTTGTAATATATGTACAATGATTTTAAACCAAAATTATGGTAAACATAATCTAAATTTTCAAACATAATGTTAAGAGATTAGTTTTTTATAATTTAATTTTATATACAATCACAATACAACTTACGTTGACATGTTTCTTCATATTCGCAACTAAGTTTGTTATAACATTTTATTAATTTTATGTTTTAATAAATTATTGGCTTTTAAGTTATATGTTGTCACATGACACACTCTCAAGAAGTTATTGCCACGTGTCATTCATATAGCAAAAAATTGTTTTAATGAAAATTTTGCATCCCTTAAAATCATTCTTATATATTATTCTTATATATTAGAAGATTATTAATATTAGTTCTTAATTTCTAATTGTAAATACTCGTTATTTTAGTTTTTTCAATCTGTGTAACACACGGGACGTTAGGCTAGTGAATCAATATATGTAACCATATTATCTTTTCACAAACATATTTGTATTTCCCAACAACACTTTCTTTAACTAAAAATTACAAATGCCCTAAGTTAACATTCAATCAATTTGTTATTTATTATCATTTCTCTCTAAAACATAAATTAATGGATTATTTACATATATATTCAGCTAAAATATAGATAAAAGATTTTTTTTCAATTTTAGGACTACTAATAATTAAGGACTTAAAACGATTGCTTTGTTGCTTGTACTATATAACCTCTTAATAGAACCAAAAGCTAAGCTTAGTGGATGAGGTATGATCACTTTTTAATTCGAGTTTGATAAGTGTATAACTTAACATGAAACGTCTAGTTTTAGTTACAGGTACCTAGTATCTATAAGGTATGCTTGGCGGCCATCGTCCATCCAATACTCGCATTAGATGTCATTTTCTTTAAGTTATATATTTTTTTATTTTGAACGAAAAATGTGTAACCCCGTTTCGGATGATAGATATTATCTTAATCGAGCTCACTTATCTGTTTTCCAGTCGGGACTGCACCCTCAACTCCCTCAGGATAATTTTCATTGCTGAGAAAACCACTTTGCTCAACTCTGAGTATTTTGCCCGAGTAATACTTGAACCCGTGACCTCCTTATATTCACATATTATGGGTACGTTTAAGTTATCTAATGGTGGAGTTAGTACAAGCATGAGATCATTTTGGTTCAATTTTCTTATGGGTACGTTTAAGTTATTTAATGGTGGAGTTAGTACAAGTATGAGATCATTTTGGTTCAATTATCAAATAACATAAGAACCAAGATATTCATAAATTTTAATGTTAAATGGTCATATATGTACAAAATTGGTGGCTATGTAGTGTGATGTGGTGTGATGGTGGTATGTGTGGTGTGGACATCTTAAAAGGTATAGTTTAGATGTTGAGTTAACCCTCTTAAAAATAGGTTCGCGGTTCAGATCTCGGATGATTTGAAGTTATTTAAGCATAAAGTAATTTAAAATAATTTAGAAATAAAGTATAGTAGATATATTGCTTTTAAAAAGGATAGTTAATTGACAATGCCATTTATTACTAATTAAAATAAATTAATAAAAATGATACGGATATAGGAACATTTGTAATTTGACTAGTGTTAGAATTTTAGGTCATCCATTGTCAACTGCGAATCTCTTCCGCACATCTCGGTCCGATCTAAATTTGAATTTGAAGTTGGATCTTAACCTGTAATTAACCTGCCACAACAAATTTACGATATAATCAACTCTTTTCAAATTGCATATTCTACGAAATCTCTTTTAGACCACTTTTAGTATACTTCTAAGTCCATCCAGGTTGTTTAACGTAAGATTTAAATCTTCAACATTCAAGAGATTAAGTACCTATTATACATCCAGATGTCATTACCTATTAGAGAAAACATCTGTTAGTTGAAATCAATCTTTTAAATATGTAATTACAACATAGTAATTATCATTGTGTTCCTGTGTTTATGTTTAAAACGGAAGAGGAAGGGTGGAAAATATTTGTGTTCTAAAGTTTTTAACAAGTGGAAGGAAGTGGGTGGAATTTGAAGGAAGATTTTTTATTAATATTCTTTTTGGCTTCTGTATTTGAAGTCTTGTTACGGGGCCTGATGTGTACGTAGTCCACATCTGCTCTTTATCAGTGATTCTAACTGCCCCTCTGATGTATGCTTTTTCTTTCTCTAATTCTCTAGCTGTTATATTTTTGTATTCTGTATTTGTATGATTTATTTTATGATGTCTTGCTAGCGTTATTGCTTTTGCTATCGAGTCGGGGGTCTCTTTGGAAGCGGTCTCTCTACCTAACAAGATAGAGGAAAGACTCGCTACACCTACCCTCCCCAGACCCTGCTTATTGAGTGGGATATACTGGGTATGTTTGTTTGTTTGTTTGTTTATTCTTTTTGGCTTTCCTTCAAAATTGAAAGGAAGTGAAATTTTTTTTAATAATCATTCATTTTATCATTTTACCATTCAAGTCTAGTTAATAAAGATTAACCGATAGAATTATAACTTTATTTTCTTTTCCTTTCAACTTAAAACACATAGCACTTTTCTTTTCTTTTCTTTTCTTTTTTTTTCTTCGGACTCTTATAACATAAAATAAAATTATATGTTTTCTTTTTGTAATCATTTAACTCCCTCTTACAGTTATGTTATATTCGAATCCGACATACTAGTTTGAAAGCCTTTCAGAGAAAAAGTGTGGTGAAGAAATAAGGTTTAGCATCGGCCCATAGTAGTCTTGGCCCAATAACTCTAAACGGGCTTTGATATACTGACAAATTAAAAGACTACACAAATCCACGTTAAGAATCTGGAAATGACCAATCCAAATGTAAGTCTCCTATTCAAAGTATATTTTTTATGTTATTTATGTTTTTCTATTATTCCCTGTTTAGACAGCGTTTGGTATGCACGGTTAACCTACGGAATGGAATAAACCATCATGAAAGAATGAAAAAAAGAGGGGGTTTGGTTGGTTAGTAGAATAAAATCACCTATTACATATAACTTCTTATTCACTCTAAACATCTCAAAATCATTTATCTGTCCCCAATTTTTTTTTTTGCATTCGCTCTTTTACATTCGTTCTCACCACCCCACATCCACCCACCAGCACACCACCACCACCATTGTATTCCATTTATTCGTTTCTTCTAACCTACCAAACAATATAAAGTGATGATTTATTTTATTTACATAGGATAACTAAACAATACGAATGAATAAATAAAATGATAATGATTTAATTCATTCATTTGTTTGTTCAATTTATTTTCTCATTTATTCTATTACCAAATACCAATAAACTCTTAAACTTTAGTAACAAAATATAATTGATCATTTATTCTTAACACCACATTTCATTTATTCATTATATTATCTTATCCATCCTATCCATTGTCATATTGTTTTGTTCCATTACAAAACCTCTTAAATTTCTTATCATGAATCGAATTATAGAATTAAAGTTTATTAAAGCACTACATCTATATGATTTAAGAAATTTTGTTAAACTATGTAATGATATTTTAAAGTTTTTGTTGCGTGTGATGTGTAAATTAAACATAACATCACTCACGAATTTTTGGAGTGTAACAGGGCAGTTGTCGAATCAACTTATTTATTATTAATACATAATCATATCTATTTTTGTAAGTTCCAACATTAGGTCTTTATATGACACTAAAAATAAATAACCAATGACAAATTGATGAATCACTTGTTAAACTGCTTAAATATCATTTTAACGAGCTAGTAGAAGCAAACGATTTCTTAAGCTTGTGAGCTTGAGTCGGCAGCTTCACATGGTCGCCAAACCCACTGATTCAAGAAACCAAATCATGTACCAACACAGATCAATTTGCCACCATTCCAACCCATGTCGAGCCGAGTACTCAAAAGCATGGTGATTGTTATGCCACCCTTCGCCAAAGGTAACCAATGCGACCCACCTACATTCAACATATATGCCACCATCAAACCAACACTTTAAAGATTTTTGTAACTATAAGATATTGAAATGTACCAATTATTTCTAGACAAATCATGGGTGTTCCAAGCTTGTTTTCCCTATTTATGGCAAGCTGAGTTCACTAGAAAAGTCACATGGTAACCCCATGTGTTCCTAACACCCTACATACATGCATGAATATGATTTAATCAAGAGTAAATTACCATTTGCATCTCTTTGGTGATTTTGATCATTTGCATCCCTACAGTTTAAAAATCCTCATATACCCCCTAACGTTTTATTTTAGTTCCCATTTGCATCCAAATGACTAACACCGTTAGAGTTTCTGTTAACTCTTTTGTTAAAAAGACTAAATTAACCCTAGTTGAAAATATTAAAGTCAAACATTTAACCAGTCAAACATACACCCACACCACAACCCCACAGCCTCCACCGCCGCCCCCACCACAACCCACACAGCCTCCACCGCCACCCCCATCACAACCCACACAGCCTCCACCGCCACCCCCACCACAACCCACACAGCCTCCACCGCCGCCCCACCATAACCCACACCGCCTCCCCACCATAACTCGCGCCACATCCATGGCCGCCCCCACCACAACCCCATAGCCTCCACTGCCGCCCCCACCGCAACCCACACGGCCTCCACCACCGCCCCCCACCACAACGCACACAGCCTCCACCGCCGCCCCCACCACAACCCACACAGCCTCCACCGCCGCCCCCACTACAACCCACACAACCTCCACCGCCGCCACCACCACAACCCACACAGCCTCCACGGCAGCCCCCACGGCAGCCCCCACCACAACCCACACAGCCTCCACCGCAGCCCCCACCACAACCCACACAGCCTCCACCGCCGCCCCCACCACAACCCACACAGCCTCCACCGTCGCCGGAGCTTGAGGTCTGAGGTAGGTCGGATTTCGGTAGGGTGTTTTTGGGGTTGCATGATCAAAATTAGGGCTTGAAATGTGTGTGGGTGGGTCGGTGATCTTTTAGGGGTTTTAACCTACGGTGATGGTGAGGGGCGGTTACGGTGGTGCGTGGTGGTGTTGATGGTGGTGGTGATGGAGTGATGAAAGAGAGAGAGAGAGAGAGAGAGAGAGAGAGTATGTGTGTGTGTGTGTGTTTATGTTTGAGAAAGAATGAGAGTTTGTGGTGGTCAAAGAAGAAGAAGAAGATGACGTGGATGATCCTATTAAATTGTAGCAAGAGTAATTTCGTCATTTTATAAAAAGTCAACTGAATTATTTAACGTTGTTAGTCATTTGGATGCAAATGAGAACAAAAATAAAACATTAAGGGGTATATGGGGATTTTTAAACTGTATGGATGCAAATGGTTAAATCACCAAACCTCAGGGATGCAAACGGTAATTACTCTTTAATCAAATAATAGAAAGATTATAATATGACAATTAGTTATTTTGATTTTTACCATAATCCAACGAGGTAGGGGAAACCACCCCAAGCATAAACTTAACGAGTGCCCAAATCCAAATATATGCCATAAGTAAGTTCTTTGGATGAACCGATAAAATGCTTGGCTTTCTAGATCTTCTACATTTTTACGCTCTTGGTACTGTAAAAACGAATTATTATAAATTCATGATATGAAAAGGCTTAAATTGATATACACAACGTGAAGTTGTATATTTAGTGTGCTTTTACCTTTTCCATAATGTAGCCGCTGTCGAATAACAAACCCATGTGGCTAAACCAAAATCTGTAAATGGGAGTATGTGGATCTTTCTCCACATCAACATATTGATGGTGGTACCTATGGATGCTCACCCAGTATATGGGATCCCTCTACATACATAAACAAAATAAGTGAAAATCTAAAAATCGAAATACCAGTGTATAGGTTTGGTTTTAAACCTGAATAGCTAGAACCCCTAAATAAGCGCATGTGTATTCAAGCCATTTGGGTAGCTTGAGACTATGGTGCGCTAGAAGCCTATGGTAACACATGGTTATACCCAATATTCCAGTTAAAATGTAAAGCAGAAACGCTATCTAAAAAGCATTCCAACTGAATATAAATGGTGCAAAAAGTGCTAAAACATGAAAAGACAAAATCCCGAACGCCATAGGACCTCCATTGACGTCCCCAAAACATATTTCTTTTCTTAGTCACCACCACATCAGATGATATTTTTTCTTTGATGCGCTACTTTCTTTGCTTCATTTGACGACATTATCGTATTATGTTAGATCTGATCTTATTAAGGATTACACACTTGCTATTAGGTGTGTAGTGCACGCATTTATAGAGGAGTTCAAGCTTGAAGTATAAGCATAGGTATTTACAAATTTGCATTCGTGTTGTTGAGAGAAGTTAAGGGGGAGTAATGACATTAGCCACGTGTCTGGGAGTGGTAACATGGTATTGTTTTTAGCTATAAGTTAATGTTCGATACAATTCATGTTCATAAAATTATGTTGTTTGATACCTATAAAGCATAGTACTATAGTATGACTACAATAAAAAATAAAAAAAATAAAAAACTACAATAAATGTTTGTTAGCAAACAGTAAATCCTTTTAATCATTCTATTAACATCATCATCATCGATGTTGAAGAACTTATATAACTTGGTTATATTATGCTTAAAATAGTGTTTATTTTGAAGCTATTGTTTAATAATGCGTCTTACTTTTACTTTAGTTTCTAATAAGTAATAACATCGTAAGACTTTCACTATGTATCTTTTAGTTAGTTGTTGAGATATGATATTATGGTATTTTTCACCCTGTGGTGAATAGAGAAATAACGAGCATATGTTTTTGTTACACTTTGGTCTTAACACAAGAATTAAATGTACTATTAAACTAAACTATGAATCTATGATGTATAATATGTTCTATTGACTCTTGGGAGTTGGGAGTCATCATTGTCTTTCATTTCGAATTAATATAGCAAACTAATTAATTTTACACAATCTTAATATTTGAATATTCACATATTAGAAAGTAAAACAGTTCTATAATTATAACTACTACTATTTTATAAGCATATAAATACAAACACTATGTGCCTGTTATCATCTCTTATCATCTTTCATCAACTTCCACCATCGTTACACACATCAATCTTCCCTCTTAACACCATAATTTCTCAATTCCATCTAGAATTTCACCTATTTCCAATTAATCCATCTTCTTTAATATAAAATATCTTTTAAAGAAGTTTTAAATTAAACAAATTATGTCAAGAAAATCATCTCATTATTCGCTTTAATTTGATACCCATTGTTAGTTTTGTCATAAGATAGTTAGAGAGAAGCATGAAAAGAGACATACGCGAAGAGATAGTGTAGGCTAGTGATCGATTCTATTCGTTGAAATCGTAAACAATTGTTCATCAACTGCGCTCCTATCGTTGCTAATAGGAAATTGATATTTCAAATTTGAGATGAAAAGAGTGAGAATCATAAAACATGGACTAGGGGCGGGGTTGCAAGTGGCCAAGTGAGGACAAAGGGGTATGAGGGTTAGGGTTATGATTTAGGTTCTAAACAGGGATAAAGAGTGAGTTAATTTTGGGTTAAAAAGATGCGACGAAAGAGAGTTGGGGTAAAAGATGTTACATGATGAGAGATAATATTATTTTAGGTGAATGTTAGTGGAAATGAAAGAGAGTTGAGGTAAGCATATGCTATATGATTAGAGATAATGTTATTTTGGATGAAGGTTAATGGAAATGACTAAAGGTATGTAAAGTTTTTAAATAAAGAAAATTTTGGTGTAATTATTGAATTCAAAGAACGCATTTTACCTAATAAATTAAGTGATAAGTATTTTTTTTTTATATTTTAATATTATTTTTTGTTTTTGATATTTCACATTTCGATAAAAAAAAAACACAATAAATGAAATATAGATAAATGTCAAGATGAACTGCTATATGTAGTGGTACATAATTTGATATACGATACTTTTAGAGTAAATATTCACAATAATACAAACCTTACATCTATTTTGACTTAAAAAAATGTGTCAGACAGAAAAGTTTTATTAAACAACTTTTGTACTAACAGACCGGAATTTAATTTGATTTTGCTGAAACTGGCATGTACTTATGTGCCACTTAATGACATGTTGTAGTACTGTTGTTGAATGCCTATGAATTAGAGACAGGTGGTGCTAACTACTAGCTAGAGGGTAGTTATTTGGGTGTATAATGATAGTAGACGATGGATCTAGACGGTGAAAACACTAGTGGACTGAGGTGGTGAATAGTGGCGGAGCTTGAACCGTTATACGTGTGTGTGTGGTGGGGGGGGGGAGTGGGGGGACTGAAAGTCACGGGACTCAAATCAGGGGGTTAGATACAATACGTATAAAATATTCAACGAAATACGCATAAATTTTCACTTTTGAGCGAAAAAAAAGGGGGCTTGAGGCCTCCCCCGCCTCTTAAAAGCTTCGCGAGTGGTGGTGAATGATGTTATGTAAAAGTAATAATAACTAGTTTTATACCCGTCCGGTGGCCGGGTATTTTAATGTCAATATGACATCATATACGAGCTTGTTTTTAATAAAGACTATCATGAATTGATAGTAAGACAACAAAACCAGAACAACAATAAAATAGAACGAAAATAAGTCACGGTTAAACAAATAAAACATACCAACATAGTTTTACAGATAAAACGGAAAAGACGCATAACAGATGTAAGATGATTGCATACATGTCTCAGATGTTTCATAAAAATAGTAGTATTAGCTATGCAATAAATCGTTTTGGCTTCTTAATATTCCGCTTAGGCCTTGTATTTCCATGCGGTGGCGTTGAGGTGTCTTCGACACATGTCGAGCCTGTAACTATTACTTAATCACAAGTAATGTGTAGTGTAGGTCTAGCCGAAACCACGTCTTCTTCATGATCAGCACTTGTCTGAAGATTTGACAAACACTTCAGAACACAAATACAAAACAAATTATTATATCAAAGACAATTATTAAGAAAAAACTACCGATGATGTCTTCGACATAGTCGATGACAACTGTGAAATCTGTGGGCCCCATAAAGCCTCGTCTGCCATTTCCCATTCATCAGATGTGATCCGACTAAGAAATCCAATGCCCTCATCAACCTCGTCACTTTCAGAATCATCTCGTTTGATATTGATACCTGGATCACCGGTAGATGTAATTTTCTCTCTAGCAACCAATTCTAATTTTTCACCAATGTATTTTGACACCGTAAAACGATGAATATAATGAGGTTCCAAATTGTATTTATCAATTTTGATCCGAAGAACGACACTTCTAGCACATAAAGCGTCAAAGAAATAATTCTGTATCCAAAACAGATCTAAGGAAAAAACAGTACTAAAATTACATATACACACAATAACACTTGAAAAAATTTCAAAAAAAACTCTCTAAGAGCAACATGAATTTCTAAATTTGCCTAGGCAATATAGATATGATATAAACATATTTAACTTATATCAAAAGTACCTCAGATAAACTCTTAACAACTAAATCATCTGCAGTTATTGAAGAAGAGCAATAGCGGTATCATCAAAAAGAACACACGTCATCTCCTCATCCTTATCAAAAACGTGTACAACCACCTTGTAACTATGCCAATGTTAGGCTCACAAAGGGGGGTCAAAAAGAAAAAAAACAATCTTATAAAACTTACGCATGACGTGGGTTAACGACTTTTTTAATGATACCCAGAATCAACTTTCTCGGCCTTTTACAACAAGTAGAACATTGAACATACTTCCAATCGTTAAAGAAGTCAACGTCGATTATTGTCACCGCTATATTATACATTATTCCCTGCAATAAAACATAATAATAAAATGCAACAAGTGAGTCACAAACAATGATTAAATAGCAATTGTCTATAAACAAAAATATAATATAAATACCTCCGCAATTCTTTTTTGAAGACAACTATAGACATCTGCAACACAACTAACATGGGAGTCTACCTTTTTGGGTGCATTTTCACCGATTGTAACAGCGGATGACATACTAAAAAATACATGAGCCGGGTAAAAAGCATAATAAATCTTATATGTCATTAATGAATTTGAATGTAAAGACAACTTTACATGTTCTTGTAGGCGTCACAAACATCGAGCGACAGGTTAATATAAAAATGGGTTGCCACCGTCGAAGTCAAACATAAAACACCTAATACGATAATCAAATAACTTTATGAAAAGAGGTACTAAGAAACATGAGTGGAGACGGTTTTTTTTATAATTTGAATAACATACCTTCAAACATCCAACCTTGCAAGAGGTCAAAATGACAACAAATGAATTATTACCATATCCACGAATGTCATCATCACTATACTTAAGCACAACTTGTCCCAATAAAGAAACTTTGAGTTCATCACCGCTAGACATAGTTAATGAAGATCGTAAAAAATAACTGGATAAAGATAGATCATTAGTAAAGTAAAAAAAAGTAAAAAAAAGCTCATGAATCATTAGCCAAGACAATTTGACGCAGTTCCCGGTTATATGACTAGAAAGACCTAAATTCATTATCCACTGAGCCCCAATGTCGAAGAACACCGATAACATCTACATTTATTAAACAATAGACACGAACACATAAACTGAAAGAAACAGTAAAAATACTAAACATGTTAGGTATGTAAAATCGTTAGCACGAGTTCGAAGGATGCTAAACGGGGCAAAGTTGAAAACGTAGTGTCGAAACAAAGATGGATGAACAGTTGAGTGCATGATTGATGTAACACGGGTAAATTGAATAAAGCTCTCCTGCCGTAAGGTCGATACGATGACTCGTATGGAAGAACAACAAATCGGTGTATCCTATATACGCATCCATCCTCCAAACGCTTAGTGAAAAGATGCATCAGTTGGTAAGGAATTCTTGCATGAATTGAACAGTCCTAAAACACAACATAGAAATATTAAAAGTATATATTATGTTGAAGGATTAGCAAAATAATAGACAACGATCGCTTAGACGTTCATCTGAAAAAATCAAATCAAACGACAAATTGTGGTTCGTAGTTGGATTGCATGTCGTCCAAGAACGTGAGACTCTTACAGTGACTTTCCACTTGTCGGTAACGTTAGGCCTCAAATCAGAGATGTAACAGTAAGCCATTGCACAAAAGCGAACCTGCAAATGTGGGAGAAATAACAAATATACATATAGTTACGCGCACGATAAATTATAAACATGATATTACATGTCACAATAAACATATATAAAAGCATTAAATTAGGACACAGAAAAAATGATGCATATGTGTTTAAAAAATCAAATATAAAATGCTACCTTTAAAAGAATAATAATAGAAAGTATCTGAATACATGAACGTGTTAAACACCCGACCCCACGAATACATTTGTTGACATGAGAGGTAAGTTGTAAAATACTTCTTTGTAAACAATGTTCCTTGTTAGATGGTTATCACACTTGCCATTATTATCAACGTAAAACCGAAGGCCATCACAAGATGTAACACGAGCCGCAACAACATAGAGCTGGCCATCAGTAAAAAACAGGCTTCACCAAGTAAGCGCCAACATGATTAAACATCTGCCCTTGACTTTTATTATTGTTAGCAAAGAAACTTTAATAGAAAGTTGTCTCCTTTTGAAATGAAATGGCTAGCATGTGGTGGTTGGAGTCATATCAATTCTTCAATAAAACTTTTTTCCTACATGTGTACCTATAATAATTACTGCCTCAATGACACCCTACTTATTTGAGTGACCACTAGCCGAGTCCTATTGCATAACCTTTTCTTAAATTCAAGTTACGTAGCAAAATAATTGGTGCGCCAACCTTCAATTGCAACACATGATTGGGAACCCAAAAAAATGTAAAGTATTGAGGAACTCAGTAGGGTACATAGTTTGCATTTCCTCAAAGTAACACATGATTGTGACACATAGGCACTAAGATATTGTATGTAGCTAAGAACCTTCAAACTCTCATCATCCATGTGTTTACATAAACAAATGCTTGCATTAGAAGGCTCAAAACAGAAAACATAAAGGTGAATGTTACGAAAGCTCTATAAAATAATGAGCAATTTTTTGATTTTTTGATAATAACTCACATTTTCCTCTCGAACTGGGCTTTTGCTGGATTTGTTGTCCATCTTGGAATATCAAAAATAATGGTTGAAACTTTTTTTCAAGATGCACTACTCTACCTTATATAGGCAGAATAGAACGTAATTGCTCAACCCACCAACTTTTTATTTGCTAAAAGAGAGGAATTATTGACCACAGCTTCTGTTTGAACTATCTGTTTAAGCTGCTTGTTTAAACAACTGTTTAAACTGATTGTTTAAACTACTTGTTTAAACTGATTGTTTAAACTGCCTAACAATTTCTGAGTTAGTGGGGGTGATATTCATAAAATAAGGCTGATTTAAATAATTTGAAAAGCATTGAAAATTTGTTTTGTTGAATTATATAAAAAATAGAGGCCATGTAAATGGCTAGACTTTCTAAACATATTTCAGATTATGCAAAGTAACCATTTCATTTTGGGTAAGGGAGCATAAAAGACTACTAAATAATATTGTTACAGTGATTGATTTTAAAGAATGTATCTATCAGGCCAGGTAGACTAATGTTACAAATAGATAAAAAAATTATGCCAAAAAAAGTATATAAGAATATGCAATGTAGTTAATTATATTTATACAAATATGTAGTAAAAATAAGATACAAACTTTTGAGAACATTACAAAATCAAAAACATGTGTATTATTTCAAAATTTTGTACATTTCATATGGTTAATTCATATGGTTTATAAAGTGTTAGTGTTTTATATGAATTTGGGATTACATAATAAATTTAACATTTCATGTAGCATATAAAGTGTTACTATCTCCAATATTATTATAAGAACACAAGTTTCCATTTATCTATAGTAGGTAATTTTAAAAAGGTAAATCAATCTATACTTCATAAATACAATAAATATAAGATAACCATAAAAATATCCATCACACCCATTACAAAATAATAGCAACACGTTTTTTGTTTTTATTTTATTTTATTTATTTATTTATTTTGTTGTACAAACGTGTATATATTATTAAGGAACCTATAAAGTAACGGGTGTTGTTATTTAGACCTTATCCTATAACATCTCACTCTATAATCATTAAATCCAATATAATCTTTCATTAGTTATTAACTAAACATAAAAACCTCTTAATCGTTCATTAATTGTGTTTTTTATATATGTTTGTTGCTAAATTAGACATTTTTTATTCAACTTATCTTTCAAAAGCGGTTTTTCTAATTATAGTTTATAAACGTTTATGAATAAGTTATATAGTTGTTTCAGTTTTTAAAATGCCATTTTAAGGTAAGCTCTATATATGTTACTTTTATATATTTTTTCTTAAAAGTTTATGTTATAAAAATTTCAATCCATCATGCATCGACAGACACGAGTGTATTACGTATATATTATCAAATTTTATAAACATTATGATTTTTCATAGATTATGTTAACTACTTATACTTTATAAATATTAAGGTGCACTGGAATTTATTTTTAACCGTAAATGTTGTTGTTTTATGTATTTGAAATTGTTTAACTTATATAATCTATTTTTTTGTGTTCTTTCTCATAGCAGTTTCTTATATTAATAATAAAAACTTCTATCGATATACAATTTAAAAGTTATTTACTAAATTAATAAATTTTCTTAAAAAAATAGAATTTTTAAAATAGAAAATAATAAGTATTATGTTGCAATTAATGTATCACACTGACGTGATTCCTTTCATTCCTACAATTGATTTTTTGTACAACGCCTACAATTGATTACTTTAGTAAAACACCAAACATTTCAATCAGTGAAACATAATCAAAGTAAATAACACATACTTATATTTAAAAAGCTTCCTGTGTGATACATAAAAACTATGATCTAACCATACGGAAAATCAAGTGCTAAGAAACTAAACATCAAAGAAAGACAAACACTTATCGGCAAGTACATTACACTTCCTTTACTTATAGACCCATTAAAAAGTTTTCTTTTTTACGCGGTTGCTTCTTTTTCTTTTATTGGATCGATGGCACTGATCTTCAGTGGGTTGATTAGTATGGCTGGCTTTGGAGCACCTACACTGGTTTGCATTGTAGTACCACTCGATCATACCAAGGAAGCGATGGTATATAATCCGGACATTGATGGATCCACAGAAATTACATGTCATGGCCTGTACAATATCAGACCATAAGCTGTTTAACGAAACCTTTTGATACCCACCCCGTTTATGTGCTTCCATATATAGCTTAAACAGATCGATACTTCCTTGCAGCCCTGCTAGAACCGGCCATTCACACCAAGCTTAAAAAAGGAGAAGAACAATAAACAAAAAGCTATGAGAATCTGGGTCTGCCATGACAATATCATAATTATCCAGCAACTGTAAAAACTGCACTGCATCTGCTATTGGTGAAATTTTTTTGCTCAATTTACTTTTCACTTGTAAAGAATTTCAAAGGGGCAGGAAAATGCCATTAACGATATACACTATAATGATTTCATATTGATTTTGTATACCATGATAAAACAACATATTACAGCAGGATGATATACAAAACTGAAATTGTTTTATGCTAATTAGGCTTCTTACCGCAAGACTTTGGACGTGAGATGAAGCTGCAAAGGATCTTTCCATTGAAACCTCGTCTGCCATTTGATCCAGGAACAAAAATGCAAAAGCGACACAGCAGGTAAGATCTGCTTTTATGATGACAGCATGCGGTTCATCCACGTACAAAAAATGAAAGAGCAACCCAGGAGGCAAGAACTGCTTTTATAGATGACAGCTTGCAGTTATAGGAAAACTGCAGCCCACGTTTCACAACCTGCTAATATGAGGAGTGCTGCAAAAACCACTAGTAACCTCCCCCGAATAGTTGTAACTGTAGTGGAACATGCTACGTGGATAGGTTCTAGAATGTTGTATGTCCACAGCTGCAAAAACTGCCAATAACCACTGTTGAACCGCCATAACTTCTGAAAACCAACCTGTAATCATTAAAACTGTCGACTTTAAAGGGTCAGGATTTAGTTTCAGCATGATCCAACGGTCCAGATTGATATTAACAGCGGTTATACTTACCGCTGGTAATATAATATATAATTGTAATAATAATAATAATTAAAATGATTAAATTTTAATTTTAGATGCGAAGATAGGAGGTGATATATACATGAAAAGTAAAGTCCACAAGGTATGACAATTAGTAAAATGTTGTCATATTTGTGGGCAAGTTTAGGGTTACAAGCAATCATTCTTACTACAATTTGGTTGACATGGAAGTTCCACGATGATAAAATCTTCCATCAACAAAGCAAAATTGACATCTAACTCTTCTGGAGGATGATTGTGAATGCATTCATATGAATTAAAAACAGAAAAGAGTCTCTTTAATGTGGTTGTTTTGGTATAATTTGTTCTATACATAAGCCTTCGTTATCAACTTATCATGTATATATCCGCTCTAGCCACTTGTAATAGCCTATTATATCTAATAGAATCTGACATTCTAAAAATTTTTGCACAATTTTAGGAAATTGTTAATGTTATTATTAGTTTCTAACATTCATCTTAAGGCGTGAAATCTTTACTATTTCTTAAGCATTTATTTAGGTTTTGTCGTATTAAGATATATTATTATAATTTTCAAAGGTCGACATACACAGTAGAGTTGTAAGGTTAGTTTGACCACTAAAATTCTTCGATATGCAAATAGGTCATCAGGTCATTAGTTTAATTCAATGTAACTTGTATTTACTTTGATTATTACAGCACTGGGAATGTGATTGCAGCTCAGAATCTGTAATCTGTTACAACTAATACTCCTGCAGCAGTGCAGCCCTCGGATTCATAAACCTCATTTCCTGCCCACTAGCTTGTTTAGTGGAAAATGATATGTTAGATTTTAAACCAGGTTTGAACCGGTTGCAAAGGAGCGAAATACAAATCGATTTAACTATCGGTTCGGGTTTGGCTTTCAATCATATTTCGGTTCAGAAGCCAGTTTTTGCCCACCTCTAATTCAGCCAGCAGCACACATTAAATTTCAAAAACAAAATACAAACTGAATATGAAACACAAGAACGCGCACATGACAATCAAGCTATGTATGTAATATTCATTATTTCATTTGCTCACGAGATGAAAGCAATTTCTCATTTACGAGAATCATGATATATGTATGCAGTTTCTCACCAAACACATATTTGCATCAAGATATGTACGTATACAATATTCATCAGCTTCATTTGCTCATGAGACAACAGCAATTCTCACTTTAGAGATTAGAGGGATGTTGCCACCGACTTAAACTCGTTCAAACAAGCATGTAACATCTTCTGGCGCCTCAAGAGAGACTCTCTTTCATTGTGAAGGATGTCAATTGCTCCAGGTGCAACAAACATATCCATAAATTCCTCATCTTTTACAGCAAATAGTTCCAGTCCCAATGCTACCATAAGGCGTTCCTGACTGAAAACAGAAATAATATAAGTTTCAATGAGTTGGTTTGATTTTAGAAACAAATATATGTTGATAAAATGTACCATGGGGTTAGAAATCCGGAATTCAAAGCTGTAGTCACACTGCGTTCCACCAACACTTCACGTATACGTGCAAAATGCTGTGCAGCTAAGGAGCATATTTCATTGTAAGTTGAACCTGTTTGTGAACTGTTTTGAACACCAAACATTTTGCTGTCACCTAGGATTCTAGAATGCCGTTTTCTTGCTCCACCTTCAATGAAATTTCCTTGTTCCTTTAGTGGCTCAGGTGATGGTGTCTCAGGTACAGTCATAGAAGCTTCTCCTCCTGCTTTCAGAAGCTTCCCCTGATCCTTATTGTTATTAACTGGAGGTATGTTTTCTTGATCTGAGAAATCAAGGCATAATGTCTGGTAACAGGAAGCAGAGTTTGGGCCTGGCCCGAATAAGAGATCTGTCTCATAGCACACTTGAGAATAAGGGCTCGTGACTGCATCCAGGTGCTGTCGCACAAGCTGCTTACGTTGTTTTGCAAGATCTTTAATGAAACAGTTGTAAGAACGTCTTAAGGCAGCATGAAAACCGACATACCCATCCATATCCCAGCTTTCTTCCCATCTATAAAGCAAACCACAAGATCATGTCTTTTTTTTCATATATTTGTATATACATACTATTGGTATGAATTGATAGTAAAGTTCTTACAATCAAAGTGAAGGTGTTGGTTTTTCTCCATGGCAAGATCAAACAGGTTTCTCAACACAAAAGCAAGTCGTTCACAAGCAGTATCGAGAAGAGGAGCCAACCATGATTTGGCAGCAGCGCGGGCAATCTCAGCTGCAGCCTCAGGAATACCCCTTCCACCTCCTCTGCCAGCATGTGCAAGTGTTATATTTGACATCTGCCAAAAGATGAGCCTTTTCAAATTGTTTATAGCTACTAAATAAATTAGCTTTAGGTGATTATAGATCAAGCGTATTTACGATATTACCTTCTCCCTTGAAACAGTAGGGTATTCAACTGAATAAGCAGCACATCTAAATTCATGCATAACTCTTTCAAATGCAGCACCACCATAAAGGCGTATGGTGGAATTGGGTGGTTTTATATCGGAAATTACTCCAGGCCAGCTCCCCATACCACTTTCTGATTTCTCTTCTTCTGTTGTTTTCCCCATTGCTCGGGATCAGGATCTGCAGCTCCATCTATCAATGCTCCCTATAGCGTTTTAAAAAACCATCTCGTTAGTTGCAAATACTAAACCATTGTTCTTGTATTCAGAAATGAATGAACTCATACCACATGGTTGCAGATGGAGGATGCAAACAACATAGAAGTTCTTCTGAGGTGAGCAACATCAGAAGTTGCTTGTATTTTGGAGTCCATGATCTTTAACTGAGCAGTAACTTCACTGCAGCGTTGTTCAAGCAAAGCTAATATTGCGGGTGTAGCTTCTTTATATCTCCTATGAAGCTCAGATTCCAAGTAATCTCTCAAACGACCAAAACCTATGTGGGATTTGTATTTTTCTTCATCATATCCGCCTTTGACATTTTCTTTCAAATGGCGCAGAACATCTGAATCCACTTGAGATATTTGCCTCCTAAACTCATCATTTGAAACTGCAGTTCTTTCTTTTGGCAGGGCCACAAAGAAAGGCTGTGTGCTCTCTCCAAGGTAGCCACTTGCACTAAGGTAACGATCAACCTCCCATCGTTCAGTAAATTCCTGTAGAAACAAAATCAAGAAATGCAGTGACCCATGTCAAGATTTGATACTTTGTTGTTCAAACAGTTTTAGATTTAATCATTTATGTACCTTAAGCCGGTTATCAAATTTGGAGACAACAATTAATGTTCTTCGGAAGGTTGGATCAATGTCACGAATGGCATCCAACCACAAAGACGAGCACCACTCCACACTACTTTGTTGAAGGAATAAAAGGATGCGATTAGGTGGACTGGCCAAAGATATCACCATTGAGAGAATCTCTTCTGGTGTGCTTTCTGGTTCCCCCTTTTTGGCCTACCAAATGTGGTTCAGATTATTATAAACTATAAATATGTTCAGAGATATCTGACCCGTTTCTTAAAACAAAAGCAGAATATTGCATAAATTACCTTGAGAACAAATCCTGGAGTGTCAATAATGGTGAGATTGGGACAATGGGCATATTCACATCTCATTACAATGGTTTAGAAGAGACTGCAGTTTTAGTCTTCCTTAACATTGCATCAGTTCTTGATTTAATAGTATCTGCAATAACTGATGATGATACAATAGGACTTCCATATTCCTCAGAATCCTCCTCCTGAAACGTTATATTCATATTTCAGCATCACTCATACACAAAAAAGAAATAGCAAAAGTTTCCACACAGTTTCTAAATCCTGTAGATGCATTGTGCATCTGCAAACATGTTGAATTCTTACCAAATCCACATGATTCAACCAATTGAAACGCCTTTTCAGCACTAACAGAATAATATCCAAATCTGAACAATTATTGCACAAAAACAACTGATCCTGATCATGTAACTGTGGTCTATACTTTCAATACTAAACCATAACTACACACTCTCTCCATCATCAATAATATTCAGAATCTCTAAACCCTAACTAAGCAGTACCAAATTCAATTGCATGTGATTATTTAACAAAGTTAATTGCATATGATTACTTAGAAGAGAAATGAAAATGAATTTCACACCTAGGAGGATCAAGAGCAGTCATACACAAAAGAGAAACAACCAAAGTTTCCACACAGTTTCTACATCCCCTAGATGCATTGTGCATCAACAAACATGTTGAATTCTTACCAAATCCTCACGAATCAACCAATTGAAACTCCTTTAACAGAATAATATCCAAATTTGAACAACAATCGCACAAAAACAATTGATCTTATTCATGAAACTGCTGTCAATCCTTTCAATACTAAACCCTAACTACACGTTCTCTTCACGATCGACAACATTCAGAAACTCTAAACCCTAACTAAGCAACAACAAATCCAATTGCATTGATTAGGAACTACCTGAAATCGGCACCTAGGATCAAGTGCAGTAGGATCATGAACCATCTGGAGTATGAGCGGGCGGCATGTTCCCATTTCAACCTCGCGTACATTAAACTGGAAGCCTAGAAGCGCTTCGAGAAGCGAGCTCTTTCCATCCGATTGACCTCCGAGTGCGACGATCTCCGGAATCGGAAGCTTCTCTCCGAATGCGACGGCGGCAGACTGCAGGCGGTTGTAGGCTTCGAATCGGGACTTGGAGAAAGAAGATGAATCAGTGGTTTCATGGTGTTCGTTGAGAACGAAGAAGAAGGAGAAGAGATTGTGTCGTTTGTAGCGTATGTATTCGGTGTTTTCAGGAAGGCGACAGAGGTCGCCATTGTTGACGGAGCAGAGTTGCAGAATGAGAGTGAGTGAGTTTGAACAATGGTGGTGGAAGTTAATCAGTTGTGGAGTTTGTTTTGGAGAAGGTGGAGATGGTTATATAACTAACTGAAAGGGATGAAGGCAACAGAAAAACTTTTAACAGAATAACCGTTTGGAGCGAAAGTTTGTTTTAAAAAATTGGCATCAACCGAGGAGTACTTGATCAAAAGAGTAGTCTCGGTTTCATCTGTCTGCGAGTGTTGTTGGAATCCGAGGGAATCTATAAATTGAAGGAATCAAGTAGTATAGAATAAACTCGTAAATGTGATCCTTTATTCCATGGACTCGACTGGCTTTAAATAGCCATACATCAACAATAACAAACTGGAAACTAAACAGCTCCTATTCCTACGAACAAGGAACAGACTCGACTCATTCATGACTCAGCACATAACAATTAAAAAAACACGTGGTCAAGATGACCGTTATTGACTCAGCATCACTTCAATTCCTCCCCTAAACTGAACTGGTTCAGTTTATCTCAGCAACTCCGAGCATTTGTCTCAACTTGATGAAGCTTTCTAATTTGATTGGCTTCGTCATAATATCTGCTGCTTGATCTTCAGTTCTACAAAACACCAGCTTGATTTCCTCTTGATTCACCAACTCTCTAAATAATGAAATCGAACATCAATATGTTTAGTGCGTCTGTGCATCACAGGATTAACAGATAATTTAATTGTAGAAGTATTATCACATAACACTTCAATAGCTCCTTGTTGAACTTCACCCATATCCTCCATAAGTCCCTTTAACCATTTACAATGGCAAGCACATGCTGTAGCTGCCACATACTCCGCTTCAGTTGAAGATAAGGTAACTATCTCTTGCTTTTTAGAACACCAACAGATGGCTGCCCCGCTGAACAAACACACATATCCAGATGTACATTTCCTGTCCTCCACATCTCTTGCATAATCACTATCCGTATACACCTTGAGCTTCATGTTAGATCGCCTTTCATAAAAGAGACCATAATTATAAGTATCTTTTAAGTACCTCAACACTCTTTTTGCAGCTTGCAAGTGATCCGATTTAGGCTTAGCCATATACCTCGATAGTAAGGATACGACATAAGTTAAATCAGGTCTAGTAACAGTTACATACATGAGGCTCCCAATCAATTGTTTATACATTGTGGCATCTATATCCTCCCCTACACCTGACTTGGTTAGACTGGTTCCTGGAACAATTGGATTATTCACCGGCTTGCTTTCCCACATGCCAAAACGCTCCAGTATTTCTTTCGTGTACTTTCTTTGATACATGTGAATCCCGTCGCAGTTTGCTGCACTTCAACTCCAAGGAAATACTTCATCAACCCCATATCCGTCATCTCGAATTCTTGTTGCATGGACTTCTTGAATTGATCACATAACACCTCATTGTTTCCTGCTAATATTAAGTCATCTACATATAAGCTGATGACTATGATGTTATTCCACACCTTCTTCACAAACAGTGTGTGATCAAATTGACTTTGTTTGAATCCTTCTTTCTTAAAATATCTTCTATACGATGAAACCAAGCTCGGGGAGCTTGTTTCAATCCGTACAAGGCTCTCTTCAACCTATATACTTTTGCTTCTCTCCTTCTCTAATGAAACCCATTGGCTGCTGCACATACACCGTTTCTTTCAATTCTCCATTCAAGAATGCGCTTTTTACATCTAATTGAAACACTTTCCAATTTCTTTGAGCCGATATTGCCAACAATGTGCGAATGTATCCCATCTAGCCACCGGAGCAAACACTTCCCCATAGTCTATCCCTTTTGTTGTGAGTAACCTTTCACCACCAATCTTGCTTTGAACTTGTCTATCTTTCCTTCTTCGTTCAGCTTAGTTTTGTATAACCATTTCACTCCAATAGGAGTGATTTCTGCAGGAGCATTAACCAATTCCCATGTGTTGTTGCGCTCTATTGAGTTGATCTCTTCTTCCATAGCCTTCACCCACTTTGCATCTTGACTAGCCTCTTCGTAAGTCGTCGGGTCACCCAAGGAACTATACATCGCGAATCCTACTTCTTCTTCATCCTCGGATATTCTTGCTTCACAGCTATAATCACTCATCCATACTGGCTTCCTTCGGCTGCGAGTGGTTGGTTCAGCAGTGCTTGGGTTTTGTGAGTTGTTCCCTTGGTGTTCTCGGCTTACTTCTTCAGCTTGGTTCGGGCTCTCTTCGTGCTCATTTGGTCTTGATCATTGATGTTGTTTGCATGGGATCACTTGCTGGTTCCGCTTGAACCGGAAGTGATTGTGTATTGCTTGGTACTACTTCCTCCTCTTCACTTCCTTCTGTAATCTCTATACCCGGTAACTTGTCTTCATCGATCACCAATTCTTGAGTTGATTCCTTTCCCCAATCCCATGCCTTTCTTTCTTCGAAGATGACGTCTCTGCTGATAACTATCTTTTATGTATGGGATCATATAACCGGTAAGCTTTCGATTCTGTGCTTATTCCAAACAGCACACATTTGTGGCTACGTGGATCAAGCTTAGTTCTGACTTGAGCTGGTATGTGTACATGACCGATACACCCGAATACTCGAAAGTAGTCCACATTTGTTTATGTCCAGACCACATCTCCTCTGGAACTTTATTATCCAAGGAACGGCTCATGCACCTGTTCAAGACATGACACGCCCAGTGACAGCCTCGGGCCAGAATTGTTTAGGTACATTTTTGTCAACTAACATGCATCTTACCATGTTCATTATGGTACGATTACGTCTCTTGGCCACCCCATTTTGTTGTGGGGTGTAAGCTGCAGTTAGTTGTCTTTTGATGCCTTTCTTTTCACAAAATTCATTAAAGATATGTGATGTAAATTCCCCCCCTCTATCACTTCGTAAAGTTTTGATTTTAGATCCTGTTTCAGTTTCAACTAAAGCCTTAATTTTTGAAACTTATCAAAACTTTCACTTTTGTGTTCTAGAAAATACACCCATGTCTTTCTCGTATAATCGTCTATGAATACTAAGACATACCTTTTGCCACTTTGAGAGGATGGAGTGATTGGTCCGCACAAGTCCGTATGAACTAGCTCCAATCTCTCGCACGACCTCCACTTGGCTTTCTTTGGAATAGGTTCTCTGTTTTGTTTCCCAATATTGCACGTCTCGCAAATCATAATTTTTCCACACACCGGTGGCAGCCCCGTAACCATGTTGTTGTATTGCATGGTTCGAATTGCTTTGTGGTTCACATGAGCCCATCTTTGATGCCATAAACTTGTATCATTGTCTTCACTTACTTGCATACACTGGGATGTACCATTTTTCATGTTGCCATGAATGATGAACATCCTGTTTTTCGTCATCTTCGATCTCATTATCAGCCCTTTCGCTGGATGATATATACTACATTCTCCATTTTCAATTATCACCTTTACTTTCTTTTCGTAATTGGCCGATACTAATTAAATTAGAGGTCAGTTGAGGAACATAATAGACATTAGTAATTGTTTGAGTGATCCCTTCAACCTCAATCTTGATATCTCCTATTCCCTTCACGTCAAGCCTTACTCCATTTCCAAGCTTCACCGAGTGCTTGATGTTTTCATCCATTCGAATGAACCAAGACTTCATGCTTGTCATATGGTTTGAACAAGCTGAATCAAGGAACCAAAATCCTTATTTTCAGTCGTTTCTTTCTGTGCAAATGCCATCAGCACCAATTCTTCGTTCTCATCGAACTCCGCATAGTTTGCTCCTTTATCCCATTGCGGACATTCATATTGGAAATGCCCCATTTGTTGACATTTGTAACATTCCACAGTGGACTTATCGAACATTCCTCGTCCTCTTGATCGACCACGGCCTCTTCCTCTTGGAAAAGAGTTTCGTGCTCTTCCTCGTCCACGCCCGGGGCTGGTTTCGTCGACCTTCATGGCATGCTCCTCTCCATCTTTGCGTTGAAGTTTCTGCTCATGAACTAATAGTGAGCTTTGTAGTTCATCAACAGAAAACTTGTCCAGATCCTTGGACTCCTCAATCGAACAAACTACAAAGTTGTAGTTTGAGGTCAAAGTCCGAAGGATTTTCTCCACAATCTTTACATCTGTCATTTCTTCTCCAGAGTTCCTCATCTCATTCGATACCGTCATAACTCTACCGAAGTATTCGGTTATAGTTTCTCCATTCTTCATCTCCAACATCTCGAAATCTCTCCTGAGTCTTTGTAGTTGGGCTCGCTTGACTCTATCATTTCCTTGATACTTGATCTTCATAGCATCCCACAATTGCTTAGCCGACGTCTTTTGAGTGATAGTTTTGATGATGTTCTTATCGATTGAATAGAACAGGTAGTTCCGGGCTTTCAAGTCGATAAGTCTCATCTCATCTATCTCTTTCTTCCTGGGTGCAGGAAGTTCTTCTCCTTGCTTCGGTTCTTCAAAGCCAACTTCGATCGCACTCCAGTACTCCTTTGATCTAAGCAAATTCTCCATGACCAGGCTCCAATGGTCATAGTCGCCATCAAACTTTGGGATGATGAAGCTTTGTGATGAACTGCTCTCTGCCATCTTCCTCTTTCTCACGCTTTTGGATCACCAACCTTCAGCTCTGATACCACTTGAAGGAATCAAGTAGTATAGAATAAACTCGTAAATGTGATCCTTTATTCCATGGACTCGACTGGCTTAAATAGCCATACATCAACAATAACAAACTGGAAACTAACAGCTCCTATTCCTACGAACAAGGAACAGACTCGACTCATTCATGACTCAGCACATAACAATAAAAAAACACGTGGTCAAGATGACCGTTATTGACTCAGCATCACTTCATAAATCACATCTTAATTAGGGTGCAAGTTTGTGGATCCGGTTTGGGATAAAGTTCTCGATGGCGTAAAGCCCATGCTCTACGGGATGTCTTCTTAACATTCGATAGGTGTTTTCTCTACAGGAGTTTTGGCTCGTGGTGCAGCCACGTAGGGAACTCTCCTCACCATTTTCTTGACTACCATGTGGTGTCTCTGGAAATAAAAAAAATAAGCGGGTATTGCAAGAGCGGGTGATGTTTTTGGTGAAATTAAGTTGTGGTCGTTCATTTGGAGTAAAAATAGAGGGAAGGGTGTCACGTTGTGTAGCCCCTATGATTTAATTTACTTTCTAAATGTTTGTATCTTGTATGGCATATTGCTAGTTTTAATAATCGATGGATATTATAAAAAAAAATGTTTTCATACGAATTCCAAACATTGGTTCACCTCTGATAAGAGAAACAAACATATCATCATATGATTCCATTACATATGCGAAAACACCATTTAAAGGGAGAAGAATGTAAACATGAACTAAAAGTTTAAAACCTTGTATTCGTCTACGAAACATTATCATGACAGTCATGCTCATTCCATGAAACGGCGTTATGATAGGGATTAGATTTGATTTGTGTTTTAGTACATGAATATTAAGGAATATAATAATAAAATCTGCATGTTGGATATGGAATTTTCAATTATGATTATAGTGTTGTTATGCTTATTTAAATGGATGAACAATTTGGTTATTCTAAAAGGTTGAATAATGGCATAATTATAAATAAAAGCTATTACGAATCACTTGTCCTTCATAGAGATAAAAAAGCATGTCAAAATTCGTTGGTCGTGTTTTGTAAATTGGTTAGAAACAAGGGTTTTATCTGCATGAGATTCAGCAGGAAGTTTATATATTATAAATAAAAGTTTTACCAGTAATTATTATCTCAAATGGTTAAAGTGAGGTCTCTCATAAATGTAGACATGGGGTTTAAATCCCATATGTGACAAAAGTAAAGGAGATTTTCTCACGTAACGTGAGTTTCCTTTAGATTTCGTACTTAAGTGATAAAGATAATCAGGTAGGGCCAAAGACATGTTAGTGATCCAATTAGCTGTTCAAAATAATAAAATAAAAATATTTTTTCCATTAATATTATGTTTAATTACACAAAAATGTCGTGTTAAAAAAATAAAACGGTAATATGCCATAAAATTATTAGTACATGTCTTACATTAGTGGTTACATATAGAATAATGATAACAAATTGGTGGTTACAGAAATATAGAATAATAATAATAGATTGTGTTTCAGACAAACATTATTCAAGAAACAAATATATGTTTCCATGATTCCATCCATAGTAAGTTTGTTGATTCTTTGGTAAAATCCTAAACCCTAATAAGCGTTTTTTTTTTAACGGCCAACAAATAATTTTAAGCCCGGTCACCCGAGTAAACCCATTGGCGAAAGGTCACCCACGCCCGCGAACACAAACAGCGCTGGTGATCCGGCTCGACCACCATTCCAAGAGAAACCCACCACCCAAAGGTCTACCTAATAAGCGATTGTTATGGGTTACTTTTTAATTCCTAAACCCTAATAAGCCATTGTTGTGGGTTACTTTTTCAAATCCTAAACCCCAAAAGCCATTGTTATGTGTTACCTTTTCTATCGGGGTATTGTTATGATATAAAGAATACACCGAAATTCAGAATTCAGATATTTTGATGAATTTATACGACTAAATTAGTATGAACTGAGATGATGCTAAAAACATGATATCTAACATGTTACAATATTAAAAAAGGTAACGCACGTGTAATACAAGACCTTACAAGTTGGACATTAACAAAAAGTATGAATCAACTATAAAATAAATCAAAACAAGACGACTGATATATAATACATGACTCGATACAACTAGCTCATATTGAAGTCAGGTTAATTAAAACCTTAAACTTAAAAGTTACTCAAATTATATACCAAATAGTATTAGTGTCACATAGTTCAAGTTTAGGAGGCAAAGCCATTTTCAGTATGAGTTGGGTTTGGTAGCTTAACATCAACAGCCAACCCAATAATCTCAAGAAGACGGATCAAATACCATGTCATGTCTATCTGCCACCATTCTAACCCATGTCGCGCAGAATACTCGAACGCGTGATGATTGTTGTGCCATCCTTCTCCAAACGCCAATATCCCCACCAACCTGGTGCAATCACATGTTCATATTTTTACTGTCATCTTCAGCCAATAAAACCAGATACTATTTTATCGCGTTACAACTTACCAGTTGTTACGCGATAAATCACCCGTGTCCCACGCTTGGTGTCCCCACACATGACAAGCAGAGTTAACCAGCCAAGTAATGTGGTAACCCAACACTATCCTCACCCCCTGTTTTCACATGAACATACATTCAACCAACTCTGTTCTTATGGCAATATTATGCGAGTTCGAAGTAAAAGTATGATAAAATCGTACCATTCCCCATACGATAAACGGTAATCCCCAATTGCGTACAGAACAACCGCGAGGGCAATCGGGTGTAAAATGTAAGTTCTTCGAAGAAATCGATAGAACCATTGTTTCTCCAAATCTCCCACATTGCTCTGTTCTCCACACTGCACAAGAACATTGTGATTCAGCTAATCGAATGTCGATGTTACGATTTATGCTACAGAATCAGAGAATTCATACCCTTTTTGTGATATTTGCAGTATCAAACAACCAATTCACGTGACTAAACCAGAATCCCTCAATCGGACTATGAGGATCTCTGTGTGAATCACAGTACTGATGATGATACCGATGAGTGCTCACCCAATCAATCGGATTGCCCTGAAGAATTCACACTTCAAAACACTCAAATTTCGATTTCTTCAACGTTAATCGATCAAAAGACGATTGCTTTACCTGAAGAGCATGAACCCCACAATAAGCAATGTGTATTCAAGCCATTTGGGGAGCTTGAAGCTTCTGTGTGAAAGATTCCGATGAAAGCAGAGAGTAATGCCCAAAAGTCCGGTGACAACATACAACCCATCGCCACCGTTAAAGCTCTCAAATTGAACGTAAACGGAGCGAAAACACACAGCAAATGCATCGTCGCCACCACTAACGCCGTCGCTACATCCACCGTATTCCACTTTCTGCCACCGTAAACCACCGCCGGCCGTTGCACCACCACGTCGGAGAACAGAATTCTCCGCCCTCCACCGCCTTCCGCCGCCGTGGTCACAATCCCAATTGCATGTTTACTCCGCCGTACGACGGTGGTTGTCGTAACAATGGTGGTGGTTCTGGGTGTAAAACTCGCCGGTGATCGGTGAATTCCGACGGTAGGAGTTTTGGGTGTTGATGATGAAATTTTGGGAAGAATTTGGTGGTGAATGGTGGTGATACCAATGCCATTGGTGGTTTTAATGTATGTTAGCTTGATTTAGGGGAAAGATTTGATCTTTTTATAGTGAATTGAAGGTTTTTGTGACGATGATGAAGATGGAAGTCTGTAAATCTTGATCATAGGGGTTGAACACGTAACGATAGAGATGCTCACGTGGGAAGGTGATAAGGTTGTGATGTTTTACTCGTATACGGTGTTGTGTGTTAACATCCACTGATTGTTCGAAAGATCACACACTGATAATGTGCTAAAGATGGATATTGGAGTTTCATACACGTGATCCGCACCAAGTGTTTGATAAAATGTTTATCACAATTGCTTCATCACGTTATTCTTGAAATTGATTTGTTTTTTAGTTCTTCGGTTGTAAATGTTTTTCTAATGACTTTTAGTACACTTTAATTAATCATTTGTATATGCATCTTACTGTATACATCAATAATTTGAATAGATAAAAGACACATTCTAATCAGGATATTTTTAACAACACAATAAATGTCCATGATAATCATATTTTATCTCTGGGTTTGATTGAAAGACGGACAAATTAGAGAAAAAAGCATGTAAAGACTAGATTTGAGCAAAGTACGGCTTGATCTTTGGTAAATGAAAACATTAAAGATCAATATATCAAAGTTGCGGATTGGATTTCTTTTCTATGTGAAAAGACGAATATTATTAGTACTAATATTTATCAATACGTTACGATTGTACTTAATAATAACTTCAGATCTATATATACCCAACATGTTAGTAATGGGAAAAAGAAACGTGAAAGATAGTTGGGCGGAACGAAATAGACGTAATCTTTATACTAATGTAGTATGTTTGACATAAAATTAATCAATTTTTAAAATGATTAACTATTATTTTAAGATACTTAAGATGTGTACTCTTAAAGCAAATTCTTCATTATTAAAATCTGAATCTTAACATCTTCCGGGAATCCAAAAACAAACTATGGTAGAATGAATATGACCAGTTTATATTCTTAATTGAAAACACACTCTCGATGTACTAGAAACGACACTTATATGAGATTTCACAAATTGATTGAGAGAAAATTTCATCAATAATTAAAATAAATTCTGTTTGGTGTAATTTGGCATTTTTGATACTTTTACAAGAAAAAATAATGCATACTTTTATTTCAAATTTCATAATTTACGTTATTCGGAACAATTTACTCAAGATATGCTAAAGAATTTACATAATAGATTAATTTGAGAAAAATTTCCAAAATTTTTCTTTTTGTATTAAATTCCTTCAAAATATTCCTTTCAAAGAACCATCCTTTAAAATATGCTAATCGGAAAATATACATGAAGTTACTATAGAGTCGTGCGGATTACAACAGAGGTGTCCGAACCTACCATAGAGGCGTCTAAACATATTATATAAACGTCCAAACCTACTATAAAAGCGCTTGAACCCAATATAAAGGCGTTCGAACATGCTATAGAGGCGAACGATCGTTCTATAAGGCGTCCGATCATACTATAAAGTCTGTCGACTGCACTATAGAGGCGTCCGACCCTTCTATAGAGGCGTACGATCTTGTAAAAAATAAATAATTAAAATGATAACGTTATAGGTGGAGGAGACTATGACATAATATCAGATATGCATCGACGCCTTGTCCAGTAGAGATATAAGGCATTTGAACATGCTATAGAGGCGCTCGAACTTAATATAGAGGCGCTTAAGCATACTATAGAAGCAGTAGTAAGTTATTATAGAGGTGATCGACTATATTATAGAGACGATCGACTGTATTATAGAGGCGTCCGATCATACTATAAAGAGGATCGACTGCATTATAAAGGCGTCTGACCCTTCTATAGAGACACCAAATAATACATTATAGGCGTAAAGGATTATGACACCATGTCAGATATGTGCCGACGCCTTGTCTAATATAGACATTTTATTCTGGGTTTTTTTTAATTGACAAATTAAAGAAAGTTTATGAGAAAAAGAACATTATAAGAATTTTGTTCAGGTTTAATATGTACGAGTTTAGTGTATTCTATGACTCAACACTTAGATTTATTGTATTAACAACTTGATAAATGTTTATTATAAAACAGAAATGTCATGATTCTCTATAATTTTGATTTATAAATTCTGAAAATTGTGAGAGCAAGTAATTATTTAATTTCTATTATAAATTCGTTTATTTTCGTGAAGTTTTCCGATCCACATATAAGAAAGTTTATGTGGACCGGAAAACTTTCTTATATAGACATTTTATTTTGGGTTTTTTTAATTGATAAATTAAAGAAAGTTTATGAGAAAAAGAACATTATAAGAATTTTGTTTAGGTTTAATATGTACGAGTTTAGTGTATTCTATGACTCAACACTTAGATTTATTGTATTTAACAACTTGATAAATGTTTATTATAAAACAGAAATGTCATGATTCTCTATAATTTTGATTTATAAATTCTGAAAATTGTGAGAGCAAGTAATTATTAATTTCCCTATATATTTAAAACCAAGTGAATGAATAGTAAATGAATAGTATCTACAGGAACACACCCCCTTCTCCTTGATCGGCCCCCTCCTTCGATCGGCTCCCCGCGACCTCCTGCACACCGCCGCCCTCATCTATCGCCCTCCCCCCATCACCTCCAACCCCATCGGGCACACTGCTCCCGCTACCGCCACCCCTGCCTGCCACCTCCGCTCCCGCTGCCCGCTACCCCTTACGAACCCTAAAACCCAAATTGGGGGTGGTGGATTTGTTGGTGGAGGCGGATGTTGACGGTGGTGGCTGCGTTGGTGGAGGCGGAGGTCGGTGGTGGTGGCTGCGTTGGTGGATGTCGGAGGAAGGTGGATCAGTGACCGGGATAGAGATCGATTTTGATTTGTAAGTCTTTATTTGCTATATATGTAATCGTTTGTAGTTGAACTGGTGTTTCGGTTGCATTCATCTAACGATTTTTGTCTAAGGTTCGTGCCCTAGGTGCCGATATTCGGGAATTGATGGCCTGTTTGGGTTTGATTTACATCAATGCTTAATGAAATCTACTACAGGTTCTTTGGTTACTATGTTTTTTGCTTCCGATTTTAATCCGGGTTGTGATCGGGTTTGTTGGTATTGTGTCGTGTTGTGGTCTTGCATTTTCAAGTTTGCTTCATGATGTTATTTGGTTGCTGATGTGCTACGAACTGTGGTTTTATCACATTAACTTTACGCAAGTTTCATGTTGTTGCTTTGATTCTATTGATGAGTTCGTGCTTGTCTAAAACTTAGATCTGCAGTCTATTTCCATTGGGGTTGGATGTTGTTTTTGGTTTGTCGATGATGATGACTCTAGGGTCATTTGAGACGTGGCTGTGATAGTTTCATGAATTCGGTGTTGCCTAATGACTCTAAAGTTGTCGATGATATATGGTTGCACCATCTCCGATTTGGGTGTGATTAAAGTTTGTTGGCTGTGATGATTTGAATAAAAATATGTTATTGTCTTGGCGTGGCAGCCATGGTTTTATGGACTGCAGCCATTGACGGTGACCAATTCTGAGCCAAAACGTTATTATTATATTTGAATAAGAGAGGAACCGAATAGATAAATTTATGTTGTTTTGATACGTGCGAAAATCTATGATTTGCAATCTCAAAAACTTGATGAAACTGAATCAATGTTTTTATTCGGGGTTTGGAAATACTGTTGACCTTGGTTACTTTGTGGCTGTGATGAGACACCAAAGTTTGTTATTGGTTGTCTCGGCTTGACACCCATTTCAGCCACAATCAACAATCGGTTCTGATCCAACTTGTAGTGTACATAAATGATTTCGGTCATTGGCTGCCATTTTTGGTATCCAGTAGCACCCATAAAAAATCCGGTTGACCTTTACGAAGTCCAAGTCTGATACCTGTTGGCTGTATACGGTACTTCCATAATGTGTTTTTCTTTCTATATTAAGGTCTTGCTACTTCATACTCTTTGTAACTTTTATTCCGTATGTTAATACTGTAGTTGCTAGCAATGATCGGGGAGCAGTTTGATCATGGTGATGATATATGTGGAGCAGTTGTAAATGTAAGATCAAGGCAGGAAAAAATATCTTTGTGGACCAAGAACGCTGCTAATGAGAGTGCTCAGGTACTATGTTGTAAGAAGTCAAGCGATTTTAGGGTGCTAAGTCAACTGAAGTTTCAACAGTTATTCTTTATAGTTGACTGGAATATATATACGTGTGCTTTTAAATGGTCGTGAAAATATATTAATTTTTGTAATATAGTTAGTTACCTTTTAGGGTGTTCATAAAGTGGATCCTGCACCCCTAATTACCTTGTCTGTCCGGTCCAGCAGACCCACCCAACCTGGCCAGTATATTTGTCATTTCCTAAAATCATAGTTAGTGGTCGGCTTAGGATTTTCATCAAAATCTGCCCAAACAAGACTGCGCACCCTTAATTATCTTGTACTCTCTTTTTGGTGATTCATCGTAGCTTATATCAAATTGTTGTATTTCACCTTGTGTGTTTAAAGTGATGCATGGCATGTGTTTTGGACTGCACATCCTTAATTATCTTGTACTGTCTTTTTCGTGATTCATCGTAGCTTATATCAAAATTGTTGTATTTCATCGTGTGTGTTTAAAGTGATGCATGACATGTGTTTTGGAAGTGATTATGTGATATGAAATAAGTAACAATAAATTCTGATTATTTTAGAATTAGATGTAAAACTACCAGAAATAATCATAATCAGCTTTGTTGCCGCCACTCCCGAACTGATTATCCAAAACTGATTGTTTGATTCCGAAATAATCAGATACTCAGAATCGGTTTTACTATACCCAAACACTAGAAACTCATTATCTATAACTTGAAAAGTGAAACACTATTATCTTATAACCACTTCTAAAACTCAATGCCAAACACCCACTAAATAAAACAAGTTTTTATATATTATCGCTTTCATATAAACATTCATTGGCATTGTTGCAGGTAAGCATTGGGAAACAGTGGAAGGAGTTCCTTGATCACAACGAAACGATAGGCTTCATATTTGATGTAAATCCCTCAATTTCTCATGTTATATGGTATTACATTTGTCATTGTATCGACTCTCATTGTTTGTTGAACGTGTTAGGTTGCGGCTATCATGACAGAGTTCTGAGCCTCCGTTTAGGCCGTTCTTCTAACGCGCAACGCGCGTTCGGGTATCAAACTAGTTTCTATTATAAATTAGTTTATTTTCGTGAAGTTTTCGGATCCACATATCAGTTTTCATTTATTAGTCCGCATGGTTTCTTAAAGAAGTTCTCGGTTGTTAGTTATCTAAACCTTTATAGATTACGTGTCACCCAAAATGTTAATTTTTTAAAACTATGAAAATATTAGATAGTATTTAATATTTACGAAATTCTTTTAATAATAACAATAATAATGGTTTTATTACTTTTTAACAACTAATGGTTTTATAACTTTTTAACAACTAATAGTTTATAAATGATGGTTAGGCGTACCTACAATTCATTAACACCAAACATTTCTTCCTTCTTTGTCTTCCCGCAAATTGTTGTCACTGTATTATAAAAGGAGTACTCTCACCACACACATCGTATCACATCATATACTCATCAATTATATTTTACAACTGCACACTACACTTTATATATCACACATTCAAATTTGGTGTGGCGGTGTTGCCACACTATACCACCACATCTCACACACACACATATGGGTTAGCAATCACGACGACAACATGCTATGAATGAAAAAATTTGCGGTGTGAGGGGGGGCCGAGGTGGTGTTGTCGCTCGACGCCAAGCTTCGTTGGGGCACAACATTGGTGTCAATCGGATTACTCATAAATTTTTTGTTCCAATCAGACAACTCATAAATTTTTTTGTCTCAATCAGATTACTAAAGTATCATTATCGTTCTAATTAGGTCATATGAAGAAAATAAAAAAAATTAACAATATTTATACAAAAATCGAATTATTTAAGAAAATTTGTGAATTATTAAAAAAAATATGAGTAAACTAATTGAACACTCCTAAAACTTTATTAACTTGATTAAAATAAATAAAAATATGAAATGATCTAATTAAAATACTTCTAATACTTAACTAACTATTTTGTGCAATTTTTCCTTGTATTGATTGTAAAAACATGTGATTAATCATTACACTTTTTATGCGAGAATAAATTAAAATGTTATATTTTGACGTATCTCTTACAAGTTGATTCAACGAGTGGTTGATTAAGATTGATGCACCTACATAAATATAACACAATACAGGTTTTAATCACAATTTGCATCATTGTTATACGAACCAATAATTGAAGAGTGAGTACTAAGACTCTAAACACGAAATAACACCAAAATGAATTCTTTATACAATAATGTGTTCCCTACATGGCCCTACATTGGCTATTGAAAGAATATGTGTTTTTAACATTTGGCTCTAAACAAACATCTTTTAAATTGTTTTTTGAAAAATAAATGTCATTTCTATTTTATTTTTTTCTAAAACTAGTTCTTAACTATTTATAAATACTCTTTTGTTTTAGAAAAATTAATATTTTGTGAAAAAAAATTTTTAGGTAGTATGTTTTTAATAAAATCCTTGCTTTTAGTTTATTAAAGAATTTGTTTTTTAATTTGGAAATAATATAAATTATATTAGTACTATTTAGTATTTTTATTTATTAAGATAGATACAAGAAAATTAGTATGTGAATGTCTATAATTATGACATATGGAATTTAAAATTTTCATTTTTATATATAGAATATAATCTAATTGATATTGCTAAAAAAATAAAAAGTATAAGAGAAGGTTATTGTACACATTTGGATTTTACTTGAGTTGTACGAAGTTATCTAATTCATTCATCATTGAAAGAAGCGCTTAAAAACACTTGCGTAAGAATTTCATCTTTTCTTAAAAATGATATTCTCATCATTTTACAAATAAAAGCTAGAATCACGTTTTTGTACATGACTTACGTAAGAATTTTTGAAATCACATAAGTTAAAATAATATATACCTAAATTTCTAAATATACCACGCAAGTAATTCAAAACCAGTCGTAATCCATTTAAAATTAGTCCCAAGCATTCATGGGTTGTGATTCTTAAAAGCCCTCCTTTGTAACATGAGTTGTTTGATAATTCTTAAAATCACGCATGTTATATCATTCATCACACAAGGTTCTAAATATATTATGCGAGTCATACAAGTAGTCGTAAACCATGCAAAACTAGTTCCAAGCCATTCGTGGGTTGCAATTATTGAAGTGACGCTTTTAAACATCACTTCCGTAATAATTCTTAAATTCAAGCAACTCATATCATTTATCACGTAAATTATAATATTAAATACACAAGGATTTTACAATTTATTCAAAACTAGCTCCAAGTCATTCAAAACTAGTCTCAGCCCATTCATGAGTTGGTATTTCTAAGCTATTCGGGACTAAAAAATTTAATGCAAGCCATCCGAGTTACTACTTTTTACCACACACATTCATTTATCAATCATTCTTCACCTTCCCATCTTCAAAACCTTCAAGTTCCACCAGATACAACCGTTGTAATATCACGCAAGAAGTAACAAAAAACAAGTCAGAAAACATAAACAACCCTACTTGAAAAACACATATAAACAACACGCCCATCACATATTAATTCACAAGCTTCGCACACAAAAACAACCTTACATTTTAAACCTTCTCAAAAAGTATCCGGATCTTTATACTCTAATAAAAGAGTAACTTGAAGTGCCACGTGTCAGCACCACAATCATCCTCCCCAAAATTTTCCCGCCTCTCTCTCATCTTAAATAATTACCTTAATTACTAATAATATTATTTAACATTCTTTTACATTTAATAAATTAAAAAAGAGATCTATTTATTAATGTTATTTCTAAATAAATAATTTTAATATAAATAATAAAATTTTCTAAAGCATATTTTTTTAAAATGCGAAATATTTAAAAATGGTATTTTAAAAAATCAATTTTTTAAAACCAAAAAAAAATAATTTGGGACATATAATAAGAAAATTTTTAAAAATGACAGTTTTATACGGTTTGTTTTAAAACAAAATGTTTATTTTTTTAGAAAAAAATTAAAAATAAAATTTTAAAAAGTTGATATCACTGTTTTATTAGTTGTAGTCATTTCTCATACGTAATTTCAATTATATCATATCTTAGAATATTATTTTATAATTAATAAATGCTATTATATTAATATTTTATTTATTCAACCCATGTAATACACGGGTTTACTAAAACTAGTATAATACTAAAAGAGTAACTTAGGGGGACACTTGTCACATTCTTATACCCCTTAAGTTTGTTTTTCCCGCCTCTCTCTCCTCTTAAATAGTTACCTAAATTAAAGATTAAATAATTTTAATTTCTTTTTAAGATTAAAATTTTCTTAATAAATTAAGTTTTTCTAGAAAATAAATTTTTATAAAATAAGAGCTTTTCAAAAACATCAAACATTTTTAAAAATATAAAATATTTTAAAATTGATGTTTTTAAAAAGTAAACTTCTTTATAAACTAAAAATAATTCAAATTATGAGTTATAATAAGAAACTTTTAAAAATGATATTTTTAATACGGTTTATTTGGAAAAAATGGTTAAACTTTTTGGAAATTAAAATTAAAATTATTACTTATAATTATTTCCCATATGTAATTTTAATCATATCTTATTTCAAAATATCATTTTATACTTCATAAACTTTCATCATAGCTAATATTTATTTTTTAACTCATGTAATACACGGGTTTACTAAAGTTAGTATTATATAAATAACAATCAACAAATAATCAATTTTATTTTTTTAACTCGTGTAATACATTTAGTTTTATTTATGTTTTTATGTTATTTTAATAATTAACTTTCCACCTCCCGTGTAATACACGGATAACTAAAGCTAGTTTATCGTATAAACAAACATATCAACGGTCTATAAACTTGCCAATAATTCAATCCACACTAACTTCAAATATTAAAACTCAAAACCTTACAATCGTAACAAGTAAAGTCACCCCAAAATTATTATTCAAAAGACCCCAAAACGGAAAATATTAAAACGGGTCCCAGTTGGACCCCACCACCCCGACCCGTAAAAGTCATTGAACTCCAAAAGGGTTGATGTTGAAACTTGAAACCCTCTTCTGCAACACTTGTTGCCACCACCACCACCATCATCATCAACCTCCATTATTTCTCTCTCTAAATTGCCAACTTTTCTCCATAACCAATAGCTTCATTCAAGCTTCCCATTGGTTGAATATATCCTCTGTTTGATTCTGATTGACTGATTGGATTACAAAGCTTGCTTTTGTGTGGTGAACCTGCAACCACCCGTTACTTCTTCGTTTCCTCTTGTTGATTTGGTTGAATTTGGTGTTTTCATCTGTTTCAAGTTAAATTTTGATTGAGTTTGGTGTTTTTGAGGTGGATTTTGACGTTTGAATCGGTCAATTTGGCGATAAGCGGTTGGAGGTCGTCGGATTATGGATTTTCGCTCGAGGTTTTGTTGCGTTGGAGGATTCGATCGGTATGTTTTTCGCTCAAATCACCGTTGAATTGATTAGTTATAGCGATAGTATGAACTCGTTGATTAGTAAGTGAAATCCTGTGGATGCCATTGACTTTCTGTTCAATTAAGGTTATCGGAGCTGATTATCATCGCAAACTGCTCGAGTTTCGTGTTTGTGTGCTTCATAGCTAGTTGAATAAGCGAAATTAGATTTTGACTTCTGTAATAATCGGGATTTTGGGGCGAATTGTGTAGATTTTGTAACATTTTGGTCATTTGATGCTGTTATGAATATCAGTTAAGCGATTAGTGATGTGATTATGATAGATGTTAATTGCTCCTTGTGGATTTTGAATTAGGGCTTTTTGGTGAAAATTTACAGGAAACAGAACAAGAAGAAAGAGTCAACATGGAGGATATTCTCATTGAAGGAATTGCATTCTGCTACAAACAATTTCAACTATGATAACAAGCTTGGTGAAGGTGGATTTGGTAGTGTTTATTGGGGCCAGCTTTGGGATGGATCTCAGGTAATCAACGAACACGAAATCGGATCCATATATGATTGATTTCATGAGCTAAATGTGTTCAAAGTGAATGTGCAGATTGCAGTGAAGAGATTGAAGGTTTACAGCAACAAAGCAGAGATGGAATTTGCTGTTGAAGTTGAAATCCTTGCACGCGTTCGACACAAGAATCTACTCAGCTTACGTGGATATTGTGCCGAAGGGCAAGAACGTTTGATTGTGTATGATTACATGCCTAATCTCAGTTTACTCTCACATCTTCATGGGCAACACTCTGCTGAATGCCTCCTTGATTGGAACCGAAGAATGAATATTGCTATTGGATCTGCAGAAGGAATTCTGTAAGCCATTTCAACCCCAATTGAGTAATCTAAGTTTCTTGATTTGTATAATAATAATATGATCGTACGCGATAGTTTCTTGATTAGTTGATTATACATGTATATGTATATTATCCAGATATCTGCATCACCATGCCACACCACACATAATTCACAGAGATATCAAAGCAAGCAACGTGTTACTAGATGCAGACTTCAAAGCCCAAGTGGCTGATTTTGGGTTTGCAAAGCTAATCCCAGATGGCGCGACTCATGTGACCACTAGAGTCAAGGGCACACTCGGGTATCTAGCACCAGAATACGCAATGCTAGGGAAAGCATCAGAGAGTTGTGATGTTTACAGTTTTGGCATTCTTTTGCTTGAGTTAGCTAGTGGCAAGAAACCCATTGAGAAACTAAATGCTGCAACAAGAAGGTCAATCACAGAATGGGCTCTACCATTGGCATGCCAAAGAAAGTTTAGTGAAATTGCAGACCCGAAACTGAAAGGGGATTATTCGGTTGAAGAACTGAAACGGGTTGTTCTTGTTGGGCTTGTTTGTGCGCGTAATCAAGCTGAAAAAAGACCGACGATTCTTGAAGTGGTTGGCTTGTTAAAGGGTGAGTCGAAGGAGAAGCTTGCTGCTTTAGAGAATGATGAAATGTTTTGTGACCCACATGCTGCTGACTATAATGATGGGGTGTCTATCGCTGATGATAGTTCTGATTTTGTTTCAGAGGATAGAGACCGAAAACAAGAAATTGAAAACGCGGGGACATAAGTTAAAGGGTCTGTATTTATAAGTGGTTCGAGTGAGAGTGTTGTTTCTTTTTCTTTCTCAATTAGTGTGTGGATGTTACTGTGCTATTTGTGAAGTTTTAAAGTGTGGAAGTGGGAGATCACCCATGTTTTTAACATGAATCTTTATAAAGAAAGTCACAGGGATTGGACGGACGTTTGATCAATAATGATTAAAGGCTAACCTGGACTTCGGGTCAGACCGGTATCCAATGCGGCTCTGGTATGCCTTTGCCTTCATTGGACCGATGTCCGAGACTTGTTGTACGGTTTGGCCTTGTTGTACAACGGTTTGGTTTCATTTGGTTTTATGGTTTGGCCTTGTTGTACGTCTGATTAAAAGATAAATAGAAGTTTAAAAGAAAAAAGAAGGTAGAAAGATATTCGGAAAACTAACCCCTTAGATTCTCTAATAATGATGACACTAGAATTTGAAAGAAGATATAAAAGAGGCATAAAAAGGGAAGACAAAATATAATCATCTTCTCATGATACAAAATACAATGAGATTACAGCTTACACCCTTGTAGTTTACCGAAATTATGAAATAAGTTCAGAAGTTTCAGTTCTTGCAATTTTAGTTTTAAACAATCTTTAGTTTTATGGCCAACTTTACGAAGAAAGTAAAAGGTAAAAGATTCATACACCACACCATATGTGTGTGAGCTTTAAGCCCTTCACTTATTCAATTAATTTAATCAATTCATTTGTAACACACCAATTAATTTTACTAGTTACAAACAATCCAATTCAAATTAACTTGTCTTTATATACAAAGTACCTTCAAACAAATTAGTACATCATATAAATGAGCTACATGTTATGCACACTTTGCATCTGTTACTTTTAAAAATCACATACACAATCACTATTGTTCACCGGTTCATAACATGTTTGTCTTTTTTAACAAATAGTTATTTTCTTAAAACGACTAACTCACACGCTGTTTTAATTTATTCGTAAACCCACACCACTCATGCATGGGCGAAGTATAGCATGGGCCGCCCTTCCTTTTTTCGTCAGTAGTGTTAATTTTTGGTTCGTTAGTGTAAATTTCCGGTTTGGAGTTTAAACTTTTTATATATATAAAGTTCACCCCTTCTAAAATAGTTTACTTTGACCTGCGCCTGCGCCCCCTATGGTATGGTTCAAACTCCGTCACTGCACCCATATCCATCATAAGACCAAAACACCCAACCTCTTCTAGCACCATAAGCGAAGGATAATAGAGGTCGGGGGCCCACCGCCCCCTCTTTTTTCATCAGTGGTATTAACTTTTCGTTCAGTAGTGTAAATATTTTTCTCGATAGTGTAATTTTATATATATATATATATCAAGTTCGTTCCATTAAAAAATTTAATTTCACAACACGCCCTAGTTTTAAGGGTGTTCAAAGTCCATCACTAACTAGCGCGTAATCTTTCTCAACAAACGATCATTTGACTCTAATTTTAAATATAATAATAACACCCCCGATAGCATTGATCAAGGTTCTCCTTTCTGGTACGTCACACCAGTTGTGTAACGTGCTCCCACCTCCTGCTTTTTTGCCGACTTCATTTTCACTGCTAAAACGTACACTCCATTCTTCTGCAACACAATTCTCCAATCTGTAAACTCTATTTTTCCCATCGTTTCATCTTTTCCGTCATCTCACTGATCATCATATCAACTGTATGTCACTTCAATCACTATTTCTTCACTAACAACTACACTTTTCCACCCATCAACTGTATCTGCTTCCTTCTGTATGTTCACTTTTGGCGATGATTCGTTATTCACCTTTAATTAAACTGATTTGAGATTTATCGTTCGTTTGTTTGTTTGATTACGCTCTCGTTTTGTGTTAGAGGATATCATAACGACTGTTTGGCCCTAAATTTTCACAAACAGGTTTGAGTGATCGTTTGTAGCACATCTATTTTGATCTTGTATGTATCGTTGCTTAGTACTTGTTTTCAGGGCAGTAAGAGGATTAGGGTTTTCTTGTTCTGCTTAATTCTGTTGATTACATAGTTTATTCCGTAGGATTGAAGTTTATTTTCAGGGGTTACTGCTTATCAGGTTAGGGGATCGTGGAATTTTGTAGCGTAGGTTAATTTGTTTAAGTTTCTGAAGCTATTGTGATCCTTCAAAGTGTGAAGAACAAAAAGATGGAGAACTTGCAACTTGCTTTATTTGTTATTTGTGTGAGTTTGATGAGAAAACTGAGGTATAGAGTATAGGAGCTTTATGTTCAACACTACTTGCATCTTTGATTATGTTAGGGTTGTGATTGTCAAGAGGTGTATATGGTCACAGATGAGTTACTAGCTATAGACAATGTTTAGATATCAATGTGAACTGGTTTATTAGTTTAATTATTCTTGTATGAGTGTGTTTGGTTTAGGGAATTCGATATTATGCTTACTATCAGTTGAAGTTTTCCAATTAAACAGATCTCGTAATTTACCTTCAAATGCATACCTTATAGTTCAACTAACGGCTTTTTGTCTTTTTTTTGTACACAGTTTTAAAAACACATGGCTGAGCAGGTAGGAACAGAGCCATCACCGCCTTCTTTTGATTATATGCTCTATGAAGGTGATCCTGAACATCTTCGAACCGTTGTAGCGACACCAAATCTACCAAATCCTCAGATAAATCCATCTTTATTGAAACTAAAGCACAGGATTGGACATGGACCATTTGGGGATGTTTGGTTGGCTACACATCATCAATCATCTAAGGATTATGATGAGTATCATGAAGTGGCTATTAAGATGTTACATCCTATAAAAGAAGAAGATATACCAAAATTTATGGTTAAATTTGAGGATTTGTTCCATAAATTCCGTAAACTCCCAACTGTTTGTTGGTTGCATGGTATCTCAATCATACCTGGAAAGGTGGCAATCTTATATTGATAAGTAAACATAGTATATAGCATGTTATGTTATGGATATAGTTATGTGACAAATTCACCAAATATGTTACTTTCAGGCGTCTCCACAAATTTGCATTGTTATGAAATTTTACGAGGGGTCAGTTGGTGATCGAATGGCTAAGCTTAAAGGCGGAAAACTTTCATTGCCTGATGCATTGAGGTGATTTTTGTAATGGGTTTATAAAGTAAAAGATAAAATGATTTTTTTTGTCTGAATGGCGATAAGATGATTAATGGTTAATATATTGCAGGTATGGAGTGGGTTTAGCTAAAGGCATTCATGAAGTCCATATGTTAGGCATCTTGGTGCTGAATATTAAGCCAACTAATCTTCTTCTTGATGAACATGATCAAGTGGTTCTTGGAGATTTTGGGATCCCGTTTCTTCTTCTTGGGGTCCAGTTGCCTGACCCAGACATGTCTCTTAAGCTTGGATCGCCCAATTACATGGCTCCTGAACAATGGGAGCCAGAAACCAGAGGACCGATTAGTGTTGAGACTGACAGTTGGGGATTTGGATGCTGCATTTTGGAGATGTTGACAGGTACACAACCGTGGTTTGGTAAATCTGTTGGTGAGATATACAATTCTGTTGTGGTGAAACAAGAAAAGCCACAGCTTCCAAATGGTCTTCCTCCTGCTGTTGAAAATGTTCTTAATGGCTGTTTTGAGTATGATCTTCGTAATAGACCGCTTATTGCAGATATTCTGCACGCATTTGAAAGGTTCGCTCTATGTGTGTGTTTATTTGTTTTGGCTGGTGTGTATTCAAATCCTGTATATAGATATACATGGGTTGATTTGTGGTATGTACTTATGTTTTACCTCAAACGTCTTCGAATCAACAAATTTAGCTAAGCGGGAGACGGGTTGAACGGGTTGAGAGCCTCTCAAACTCTTTTTTGGTGCATTCCAACCTCCTTAATCATTCATTTATAGATTTTGATTATAGTGTAAAGAACTAATAATATTGCTTTTCTAATCAAAGCAAAGACATTAATAGTTGATAAAATGGGTGAAATGCTTTGTGGGTCAACCCGACCCATTTCGACCCGTACTAAGATGACGTGTTTCAACTTTCAATCTACACCAATTTTGACCCATTTCAACCTTGCTGCCTCTACTTCCGATGAATACTAGTATACAACAGAAAAAAGTACTGTTATTTGATTAAACATATTCGTTACAAGACATTGAAATTGTACTTGCAGTTCACGTGATGCTGTTTTCAATGACGGAGAGTGGATTGGTCTAGGGAGCAGAATATCAGCAGACAGAACACTGAGGGGTAGCAGCTACTCCACATGGTTTCTTACAAAAGATCATCTGCAAGCGGGTGATATTGTTCGATCTCGAAAAATACCAAACAATTACAAGAACATGGCTGTACCTGAAGGAACTGTAGTTGGATTGGAAAAGGACACAGATCGAGACGGGTTTGTTCTGGTTCGAGTCCAAGGAATCCACAACCCGTTAAGGGTTAACATCACCACTCTAGAACGGGTCACTTCTGGGTTAGCTGCCGGTGACTGGGTGCGCTTACTAGATCCACACAGAAACAGAAACCACTCATCTACAGGCATTCTACACTCAATAGACCGTGATGGAAACGTAAGTGTTGGTTTTATAGGGCTAGAGACTCTATGGAAAGGACAATGTTCTCAGCTCCAAATGGCAGACCCATTTTTTGTGGGCCAGTTTGTGAAACTAAAATCAAACGTGTTCACACCGCGGTTCCCATGGGTACATAAACGAGAAGGAATATGGGCCACAGGTAGGATTACACAAATACTTCCGAATGGGTGTCTTCTTGTGCAGTTTCCTGGGAGATTTGTTTTCAAAGGTGAATGCAGCTCGTATTTAGCTGATCCGGCTGAAGTTGAGCATGTCTCGTTTGACACATGTTCAACTTTGGTTGATAAGTATCAGCATATTGAGGATCATCACTGGGCTGTGAGGCCACTGATGATTGCTTTTGGTGTACTCACGGCTATGAAGTTTGGCTTCATGGTCGGTCATAGTGTGGGTGCTAGACTAAAGAAACGTGGTGCAAGTCGGACAAGTGGTAATGGTCAAGATGGGCAGAACGGTGGTGGTAAGGCGAAGTGGCTACCGCCACCTGTTGCAAATATGCTCTCGAGGGATGGTACAGTGACTCCTGTTATAGCCAGATAATCAAGTGGATGTTGTGTTTGATGTAAGAAACTGATGCTAATGGCCCGCTTGGAAAATGTTTCTGCTGTAAATATATGTAATCTTTTCGATTTCAATCAAATGGATTCTAATTAATTCAAATTTTATGCATATTTGAATTCCTAAAAAAACCGTGTGAACTGCAAACAGTATCAGGCATCTCTTATCACCAAATAGGCTTTGAATGACACTCGACATTTCCTACTATGCCCTCAGTTTAGTCTCACAGCAAACTTGAACCCAAAATTTTAGATACCCAATTTGACTAGAAATTTTAAATATATGTAAGGTTAAATAAGACTATTATTTACATGAATTCTTCATTGTGTTAAATTGAAATTTCTTTAGTTTCTATTTCGAGAAGTATGCTCGTTTAACCGTCACGCTTTTCTATTCCAAGTGTTTGACCATCACACTTTTCTACCTTGAGATGAATGATTGCAGATAATTATTCTAAAAGTTAAAAAGATGTATAAATAATTATACATTTGAAATTTAAAATTTAAACAAAAACAGAAAGCATGTATTATATTGTGGTGTATTAAATCCAATTTAATGCGCACAATTTTACCTACAAATCAAATAAGTAGAATCAAAAGTAAATTACCATTTGCATCCTTAAGGTTTGATGATTTTAACCATTTGCATCCTTACAGTTTAAAAATCCTCATATACCCCCTAACGTTTCATTTTTGTTCCCATTTGAATCCAAAACACTAACACCGTTAAATTATTCTGTTAACTCCTTTGTTAAAAGACTAAACTGCCCTTCAAATTAAAACCCTAGTCCCCTCTTCATCTTCTCCATCTTCTCTAGATTACTCATCATCTCGTGGATCACCGCCCGACTGCCGGCGTGAATGCATAAATGATCGAACGCCATCTTGAAATCCGACAAATAGGGTTTCATCTTCGAGCTTATGAGCTTTTGAATAAAGATGTTCATGATGAACAGAAGCTGTTAGCTAATCGGAAGTACGAGGGGCCCCAAAGCCGTTATGTTTGACTTTAAAGCTCCGGCGACGACCGTCATTAGGTCCTTTGATAACAATACTCCGCCGTTGCCGGAGTCGTCTTGTTATTGGTACACGCAGTTGTATGCGGTGTCATCGGTGCCGCAGTGTGTACGGAAGATGTGGATGAGCTTGTATTTTGATTGGCGGTTGTCGATGGAAATGTTGGAGAGAAGCACGGCGGCGCAGCCGACTTTGAAGAGGCAATTGGGGATTAACATTGATTTTTTGTTGCTGAAGTAGCAGTTTATGTGATGTTTTCGATGCTGATGACGACACGCGTAAGTGTTGCGGTGGAGTTGCAGCATGTCTTTTGCTAGATCGACGACGATTACGCCGGCGCTGCAGCCCATGCCGTTGAGGTTAAAAGTCTTGATGTTGCTTCTGAGGCTGAATTTGTTGACTATCATGGAGGTCAATGAGGGTGTAGGGTTGAAGAGACTGCAATTCACCATTAAGATCCCAACATCTTTGGGGTTTAGTTTGTTGACTTGAAGAGGTAAACGGGTCTGGGTCGGGTCATGCGGTAGGCGGTGAACCCGATAAGGGTGTTGATGGTGGCGGTGACGGCGGCGATGTGGTGGCGTTGCAGGTGGTTGTAGAGGTTGTTGAGATTCAGGTGGGTGGAGAAGATGGAGAAGATGAAGAGGGGGATTAGGTTTTCAATTTTAAGGGTAGTTTAGTCTTTTAACAAGTGAGTTAACTGAATTATTTAACGTCGTTAGTAATTTGGATGCAAATGGGAACAAAAATGAAACGTTAGGGTGTATATGAGGATTTTAAACTGTAGGGATGCAAATGGTCAAAATCACCAAACCACAAGGATGCAAATGGTAATTTACTCTAGAATCAAATTAAGTTATTAGTAAATTATACTTTTCGTCCTTTAGTTTTATAGCAAATTTCAGGTTTCGTCCTTAAATTAAGAAAATTACAGTAAACATCCTTTACTTTTAAAAAAGTTTACACGTTTCATCCTTTCCTCTAACGTACGTTAATTTTTTACGTTAAATGGGTGCATGTGCTTATCATGTGAGGGCAAAATCGACATTTTATATTTAAAAATTAAATTTAAACAAATTTTAAACCATCGTCTTCATCGTCATCGTGTTCATTACCATTAACCACCTTCATCACCCCATCTTCAACACCATAAATCACCCCCATCACCTCATCTACATCACCAACACCACAAAACACTATCTTCATCACCATAACCCACCTCTATCATCCCCATCTTCATCACCATTAACCACCTTCATCACCCATCTACATCACCAACACCACCAGACACCATCTTCATCACCATAAACCACCACTATTACCGGCCGACAACCACCATCGTCACCTCCATCACCATAACCCATCATCCCCTTTATCAGATCTAAGGTTTATGAAATCAGAGACGTTATTCAACCTTAGGTTTTTCAGTGGCGACGAGAAAGGTGAGCTTGCCGAAGGGGATGGATGGTGATGGATGGTGGTGAGCGGTGGTCAACGGTATTGTAAACTTTCTGGATCCAAATATGTATCAAGAACAATAGATTGTGTATCAACAGAAATATCTCAAACGATAACAATCAAAGAACAACAAATCAAGAGACTAACAAATACAACTTCAGCTGTGAAAACTAACACCAGTTTATCTGTACAAGCAACGATGAGTTGCTTGTATCTACTGAATGTTCAGAAGATCAACAAAGAAGAAGATGATTGAACTCAAGATCTCGAGAATGAAGAAAACCCTAAAATGGAAATCTCTCGAATGCTTTGATCTAATCTTCACGGAGAGAGAGGACACATTATATATTCAGCAACCTTTCAGCATAGCCCATTAACAATATAAGAATGACACCAACACCCCTTGAAGAATATAAACTCTCACAAAAAAGAAAAAAACATTAATTAGTATTGAATTGACAAACAAATGAAATATATAAACTTTAACACCCACCCTTAATTCAATGCTTAGAATAAGTCAACAAGACCTAATTTCCCACACAAAAACTTGTGTTGACTAACTCCAAGACTTTTGGTAAAAACATCAGCAGGTTGATCATTAGTATTTATTTTTACAATTTTAAAAATACCTGCTAAAACTTTTTCTCTTAAGAAAAATAAATCAATTTCAAAGTGTTTGGTTCGTTCATGAAATACAGGATTAGCAGTCATCAATATAGCAGCACTACTATCACAAAAAATCTCAATAGGAATAGGACAAGATACCTTCATGTCATCAAGAAGCTTCCTAATCCATATTAATTCACAACCAGTAGAACACATTGCACGATATTCTGCTTCAGCAGAAGAACGTGACACAGTATTTTGTTTCTTACTTTTCCATGAAATGAGATTACCACCTAAGTATACACAAAAACCAGTAACACAACGACGAGTAGCCAAACACTTACCCCAATCTGAATCAGAAAAACCTTTTAATAGAAAATCAGATTGTTGTTTAAAAAATATCCCTTGACCTGGATTAGATTTCAAATACCTCAAAAGTCTTAAAGCAATTTTGAAATGAGATTGAAGAGGTTTATGCATATATTGACTTAAACATTGCACAGTATACGAAATATCAGGTCGAGTCAATGTTAAATAGATAAGTTTTCCGATTAAAGTCTGATAAACAGTAATGTTTTCAAGAGCTGAGTCTCCACTGTTCAAAATAGAACCATCTGACACTACAAGATTCTGTTCCATAAGAATAGCTACAGGCTTGCAGGCAAGCATACCAAACTCTTTTAACAATTCCAAGCAATATTTTCTCTGATTTAGACACAAACCTTGAGATGTTTCAATAACCTCAATTCCAAGAAAAAATTTTAACACTCCCAAATCTTTAATTAGAAAACTTTGATTTAGCATTTGTTTAACCTTTTTAATTTCTTTTTCACAATTTCCAGTTATTACAATATCATCAACATACACAAGTAGAATCACAATTTTTGACTCAACAGATTTAACAAACAAAGACACATCATTCATGCTTTGATTAAAACCAATAGACTTAAGAGTAGATGTAAGTTTTTCATTCCACTGTCTTGGGGCTTGTTTAAGTCCATACAATGACTTTATCAGCTTACAAACTTTACCATTGGTAGTTTGAGACCCAAAACCTTCAGGAATAGACATATAAACATCCTCAAACAAGTCTCCATATAAAAAGCATTATTTATATCAAGTTGAAACAATTTCCATCCATTTTGAACAGCCACAGCAATTAAAGTTCTAACAGTAGTCATTTTAACAACAGGAGCAAAGGTCTCCTCAAAATCAATCCCTTCCTTTTGACTATATCCTTTAGCAACAAGCCTAGCTTTATATCTTTCTATTTCACCATTAGCCTTATATTTGATTTTATAAAGCCACTTACATCCAATAGCTTTTTTATCCTCAGGTAAATCAGTGATAATCCAGGTTTTATTTCTATTTAAAGCCTCAATCTCATTATTCATAGCATTTACCCAATTTATATCTTTACAAGCTTCACTATAAGTCCTAGGTTCAACACTCTTATCAAGTAAAGAAAGGAAAGAAACATTATCAGAAGACAAATTGGCAAAATTCACATAACGATCAATTCCATATTTGACTTTTCCCTCAATAACATACTCATTAAATTTAGAAGGTAGAACTCCCACCCTTCCTGATTTACGAGAACTACCTAGGACTGTTGCACCACTGCCCTCAGGGACTGCAGAAACATCTGCACTTTCCATATCCGCATGTGGACTACCTGCGGTTAGATCAACATGATCCTCAACTAGGTCTCTCCTAAGATCTGAGTCACCTGGGTTCTTATGAACACTAACATCAGCAGTGGACTGATCAGTATCTATCCTTACACTGCTATCTAGATTGTCTAAAGAACCATGCACAGGAACCTCAGAGGGTATTGAATCAGATGTAACACCACTACTAGGAGAAACACTAGGAACAACATGTGACCCACCCTGGCTGGTAAGTCCATTGGAACCCTTCCCTTCATCATTGGGCAAAAAATTTTTCTCAGTCTCAAAGGTGTCAAAAAAATTAAGATGATTTATAGAATTATCAGATGATGAAATGTCAGATTTGGTTTCATTTAATGGAAAACATTGTTCAAAAAATTTTACATCTCGAGAAAAGAAATAGAATTATTATCCAAAGACAAAAGTTTATAACCCTTTTTTTCAAAAGAATACCCAATAAAGACACATTTAACAGAACGAGTATCAAATTTATGATTAGGATTTAAATTTGCAGCAAATGCAAGACACCCAAAAGATCTGAGATGATTAAGAGAAGGTTTTTGTTAAGCAACAGTTCAAAAGGAGATTTCCCATGTAGAACAGAGGATGGAGTCCTGTTAATCAAATAGGTAGCAGTTAATATGCATTCAGTCCACAACTTAAGAGACAAATTACTCTGAAACAGCAAAGACCTGGCCACATTTAATAAGTGCCTATGTTTTCTTTCAACTATACCATTTTGTTGAGGAGTATAGGCACAGGAAGTCTGATGTAAGATACCATTAGTGTTTAGAAAGGTATTCAGTTCATTATTAACAAACTCAGTACCATTATTAGTTCGTACACATTTAATACTGAATCCAAACTGATTTTTAAGCAGATGAACAAAACACTGAATATTATAAAAAACTTCATGTTTAGATTTTAACAAGTAGACCCAGACAGCCCTAGAATAGTCATCCACAATAGTCAAAAAATATAGATGACCGTACCTACTGGTAACTTTAAAAGGTCCCCATAAATCAAGATGTACAAGTTCACCCACTTGAAGAGATTTATGTTCACTAATTGGAAATGATGTTCTAGTTTGTTTAGCCCTTTGACATATTTCACAAGGAGAATTAACATCAACTTCTTTAATTTGAAGATCATGGCTTAACAATTTTAAAACAGGAAAGGAAGGATGACCCATTCTAGAGTGCCACAACTTTACATCAGTGTGAGCAGACTTAGTACTGTTTTGACACATAAAATTAGAAGATTCAGGATGTCCAAAGTAATACAGGCCATTCACCTGTTTACCAGTCAGAAGAACCTTCGTCCGGGCGAAGTCCTGAATCCAGCAATTAAACTCATCAAACCAACAACCAAGTTTATTATCTCTAGCAAGTTTATATACAGAGAGGAGATTAACACTATATTCAGGAACAACTAACACATCTACAAGAATGACACTATCTGAAAGTTTGAGTTTTCCTATTGATTTTATGACAGCTTTAGTTCCATTAGGATGACCTACAGTCATATTATAGGTAGACACATCAATAAGATCAAACATAGACATTTCAGATAGCACCATATGTTGGTTAGCTCCTGAGTCAATAACCCATCCCCTATTTGCCATAGGGTCAGAGCTAGTGACACCACAAAACATATCACAGTTACCATCAAAGACAGTACCTGCCATATTAGAGATGCCTTGATCTCCATTAGTATGACTTCCAAGCAAAGACATAAGTTGAGCATATTGATCAGCAGATAATTGGAAAGACTCTCCTTTGCTAGAGGAAGAATCACACACAGCATTGTTAGACTTAGGTTTATTTCCAGACCCCTTCCCTTTGTAGTTTGAAGGATACCCAATTATCTCATAACATTTTTCTATAGTGTGACCATTTTTATTACAGTTAGAACACTTTACAGGTTGGTTTTTTTTGAAAACCTTTTTTAATGTTACCAGCCTTAGCAACAAAAGCAGCAGGTTGAGATGGGTTTGATGAAGCTACTTCTCTATGAGATTTCTCACTTGATATGAGAGCAAATACATTTTTAACTGAGGGAAGAGGTTCTTTTGAAAGAATTGCAGATCTCAGAGGTAAGTATTTTTCATCAAGACCCATCAAAAATTGCATCAACCTATGATTCTGATTGAATTTAGAAACCTTGTCAGATGCATCACAAGTACAGATTGGCAAATCAGATAAAACATCCAGTTGTCTCCACATAGAAGACAACTTATGATAATAGTCAGAAATTGAATTACCACTTTGTTTTAGACAGTTAATTTGTTGATGCAATTTGAAAATAACAGACCCATCTATTTTTGAATAAGTTTCTTTTAACTCAGTCCAGACACTTGATGCACGTTTGGAAAAGATTTGACCAACAAACAATTCCTCACAGATGGAATTGAGTATCCAAGACAAAACTACAGAGTTGCACCTTTCCCATTGTCTACCAAGAACTTCATCAGTGGTAGACTTAACACATGAACCATCAACAAAACCAAACTTATTTTTACATTAAGAGCAAGTTCCATAGCATTAGCCCAAACATTATAATTTTCTGTACCTTTAAGTTTAATGGACACAATAGTCAGAGCCCCAGTATCACTAGCATGTAAATACAAAGGGTTACCAAAGTCAAGATTACTAATCAGGGTAGGAGACAGAGTGGGGTCAACAACAGCCATAGCAGTAATCAACACAGTCAACCAAAGAAGAACACAACTAGATGGAGCACACAAGCACACAACCTGCGAAACTCCTTCAGGAACCAGATACCCGGTCAATTAATTGACTGGCCAAGTATGAAAAGGAGGAGCAGGGATAATGCAAATATAATCACTACAAGCACTCAACAGCAGAAATGCAATGCAGCAGAGAGCAAGAACACATATAATAATGCAGTAGAGAACAAGAACACATATAACAATGCAATCAGTACTGGTCCATCTAGCCCAGCCCAAATATGCCTAGAAATTGAAAGAACCAAGAGATAGGGATATAAGAAATTCCTTACAGTCGGTCCAACAGTATGAAGAATATTAGAGAGAGGGATAGTACCCAAGATGCACAGCGGAAACAAACAGTTGTTTATGAAAGTACCTGAATAGCCTTCACTTAGGGCTATCCAGACACAAAGCAAGTACACGAGCCAGCAATAAGGCCTTACACGGCCTCAAGAGAATATTCCCTTTGAGAATACACAGCAACTCGTACAAACAGGGGTTCAACAAGAACCCTAGACTGAAGAAGATGCTATAATGCGAAAACCACCAACTTACAGCCACTCTCCTGATCTAGGAGAAGAAATACCACAATCAAAACACCAACGATTTGAACCCAGCCCAGAACACTAAAAAACCCTAGATTCACCAATCGAGTGAATCAAGCAGAGTGATAATCGAGAGCACAAGGCTCTGATACCATGTAAACTTTCTGGATCCAAATATGTATCAAGAACAATAGATTGTGTATCAACAGAAATATCTCAAACGATAACAATCAAAGAACAACAAATCAAGAGACTAACAAATACAACTTCAGCTGTGAAAACTAACACCAGTTTATCTGTACAAGCAACGATGAGTTGCTTGTATCTACTGAATGTTCAGAAGATCAACAAAGAAGAAGATGATTGAACTCAAGATCTCGAGAATGAAGAAAACCCTAAAATGGAAATCTCTCGAATGCTTTGATCTAATCTTCACGGAGAGAGAGGACACATTATATATTCAGCAACCTTTCAGCATAGCCCATTAACAATATAAGAATGACACCAACACCCCTTGAAGAATATAAACTCTCACAAAAAAGAAAAAAACATTAATTAGTATTGAATTGACAAACAAATGAAATATATAAACTTTAACAGGTATCAAAGAGGGTTGGTGGATCTCAGTTAGGGTTTGGGGGAGGAAGGGAGGGAGAAGATGAGAATAAGAGAAAAGAAGAAGAGGTGATGCTGCTAGAACTCTCGTCATTGCCTTCGGTGGGCGGGTGGTGGCGGTGGGCGGGTGGTGGCGGTGGGCGGGTGGTGGCGGTGGCGGTGACGGTAGGCAGATGGTGGTGGTTTTCTTGTGTGAAGATAGAGAGAGGGTAGAGAGATAAAGAAAGACGTGGAGTGGGGTGGGGTGGGTTAGGGTGGGTTTTAATAAAAAGGGTAAAAATACCAAATTACCCTCATGTGTCAGGCACGTGACCTGACTTAACGATCAAATTTAACGCTCGTTAGAGTATAGTACGAAACGTGTAAGCTTTTTTAAACATAAAAGATGTTTATTGTAATTTCCTTAGTTTAAGGACGAAACCTGAAATTTACTACAAAATTAAAGGACGAAAAGTGTAATTTACTCTAAAGTATATGACATAATAACGCTGGGGTAAATCAAGAACATGTGAAAGAAATATCTTACATTTTCCGGGATCTATAAGTATCTATGTATGTAGATAAGGTTTTCTCACTTGTTTTACCAGCTCAATTTGTAAACAGATGCTATGTGTAAGATTAAAGAAGAGTTGATAATTGACTTTTAAAACTAGCAGCAAGTTGAGTATAAACATAACTCCAACAGTTAATTACGTTGCCATTGTCACATAAATTCCAACAAATGATTAACAAACACAAAGATACCAGCAATAGAAATCAAAGAATAGAACCAGACCAAAAGAATAAAAGCAACTTCTCCGCAAACAACAAACATAACTGCTAAGGGGGTTTACCAACTAATTTTGATTGTTTTGAGGTCAAACCCAGTTTCATCTCTTTAACGAAGACTTAACCGTCGGAGATACTGAAAGCGAAACAAATATTCACATAGAAATTATAGCTCAAGAAACCTAAGAACAAGAGCACTTTATCCACAAACGAGAACATAGTATAGTGTATATGAAAAACAAGAGTTCACACAAGAGAATCAAGATATGCATTTATTATTCATTTGTTCATTAGATGAAAGCAGTTTCACATGATTTCAAAGGAGAATCTAGATACATGTATGTAATTTCTCACTAGATTGTATATGGAACACAAAGTCACAAAGGGGAATCAAGATATGTATGTATGGAATACCAACCAAATGTTCATCAGCTTCATTTGCTCATGAGTTGAAAGAAATTTCTTGCATTAAAGGGATGTTGCCACCGACTTGAATTCAGTTAAACAAGAATGTAACATATTCTGGCGCTTCTGAAGAGACTCTCTTTCATTCTGAAGAATGTCAATTGCTCCAGGTGCAACAAACATATCCATGAATTTCTCATCTTTTACAGCAAATAAGTCCAGTTCCAATGCTACCATAAGATTTTCACAGCTGAAACACAAAAAAATAGTGTCAGCATCTACGTGGTTTGATTATTAGAAGATAAGTAGACAGAATATACCATGGGGTTAGAAATCCTGAGTTCAAAGCTGTAGTTACACTCCTTTCAACCAAAACTTCACGAATACGTGCAAAATGTCGTGCAGCTAATGAGCATATCTCATTGTAGGTTGACCCTAGTTGTGAACCCTTCTGATTAGCCAGATTACCAGACATTTTGCTGTCACCTAGGATTCTAGTATGGCGTTTTCTTGCTCCACCTTCGATGAAGTTTCCTTGTTCCTTTGGTAGGTCAGGTGACAGTGTCTCAGGTACAGCCATAGCAGCTTCCCCTGCTGGAGGTATGTTTTCTTGATCTGAAAAATCAAGGCCGGATGCCCGGTAACCGAAAGTAGAGTTTGGGCCTGGCCCAACTAAGAGATCAGTCTCATAGCAAACTTGAGAATATGGGCTTGTGGCGGAATCCAAGTGTTGTCGAACGAGTTGCTTGCGTTGTTTTGCAAGATCTTGTATAAAACAATTGTAAGAACGCCTTAAGGCAGCATGAAAACCAACATACCCATCCATATCGCCAGTTTTCTTCCCATCTGTCAATATTACCACAAGATTTTGTTTTTCATTATTATTTTAATACATATACTAGTGGTAGGAGATAATATTAAAGTTCTTACATTCAAAGTCAAGGTGTTGGTTTTTCTCCATGGCAAGATCAAACAGATTTCTTAACACAAAAGCAAGTCGTTCGCAAGCAGTGTCAAGAAGAGGTGCAAGCCATGACTTGGCAGCAGCACGGGCAATCTCAGCAGCAGCCTCTGCAATACCCCTTCCACCTCCTCTGCCAGCATGTGCAAGTGTTATATTTGACATCTGTCAAAAGGATGAGCCGACTCAACTTATTTACAGCCAATAAATTAATAAGTTGAATCTATTATATTTCAAGTGTGTATGATATACCTTCTCCCTTGAAACAGTAGGGTATTCAACTGAGTAAGCAGCACATCTAAATTCATGCATAACTCTTTCAAAAGCCGCACCACCATATAGGCGTATAGTGGAATTGGGTGGTTTTATATCAGAAATTACTCCAGGCCAACTCACCATACCACTTTCTGATTTCTCTTCTTCTGTTGTTTTTCCCCATTGCTCAGGGTCAGGATCTACAGCTCCATCTATCAATGCTCCCTTAACATTTCAAAAAACCATCTTGTTAGTTGCAAATACTAAACCATTGTTCTTGTATTCAGAAATGAATGAACTCATACCACATGGTTGCAGATGGAGGATGCAAACAACATAGAAGTTCTTCTGAGGTGAGCAACATCAGAAGTTGCTTGTATTTTGGAGTCCATGATCTTTAACTGAGCAGTAACTTCACTGCAGCGTTGTTCAAGCAAAGCTAATATTGCGGGTGTAGCTTCTTTATATCTCCTATGAAGCTCAGATTCCAAGTAATCTCTCAGACACCCAAAACCTATGCGGATTTGTACTTTTCTTCATCATATCCACCTTTGACATTTTCTTTCAGATGGCGTAGAACATCTGAATCCACTTGAGATATTTGCCTCCTAAATTCATCATTTGAAACTGCAGTCCTTTCTTTTGGTAGGGCCACAAAGAAAGGCTGTGTGTTCTCTCCAAGGTAGCCACTTGCACTCAGGTAACGATCAACCTCCCATCGTTCAGTAAATTCCTGCAGAAACAATATCAAGAAATGCAGTGACCCATGTCAAGATTTGATACTTTGTGTTCAAACAGTTCAAGGTTTAATCATTTATGTACCTTAAGCCGGTTATCAAATTTGGAGACAACAATTAATGTTCTTCGGAAGGTTGGATCAATGTCACGAATGGCATCCAACCACAAAGATGAGCACCACTCCACACTACTTTGTTGAAGAAATAAAAGGATACGATTAGGTGGACTGGCCAAAGATATCACCATTGAGAGAATCTCTTCTGGTGTGCTTTCTGGTTCACCCTTTTTGGCCTACCAAATGTGGTTAAGATTATTATAAAACTATAAATATGTTAGAGAATTTGATCCCGTTTCTGAAAACCAAAGCAAAGTTCCGTATATATCACCTTGAGAACAAATCCTGGAGTGTCAATAATGGTGAGATTGGGACAATGTGCATATTCGACTCTCATTACAATCGGTTTAGAAGAGACTGCAGTTTTAGTCTTCTTTAACATCTCATCAGTTCTTGATTTAATAGTGTCCGCAATTACTGATGATGATACAATAGGACTGCCATATTCCTCAGAATCCTCCTCCTGTTATATTATTTGTATGCATAAAAAGGAAACAACTAAATTAGTCTCTACACAATTCTTAAATACTCAAGATGCACTATGCATCTAGCTATCTGCAAACATGTTATATTCTTACCAAATCCTCATGAATCAACCAATTAATACTCCTTAAACACTAAAAGAATAATATCCACGTTTGAGTAATAATCTCACAAAAACAGCTGATAATGAATTCATGATCATGTTGCGAGGTCTATTCTTTCAAAAGTAAACCCTAACCACAGATTCTCTACATGATCAATAACATTTAGAAATTTTAAACCCTAGCTAGAAATTCTCTCTATGATCAATAACATTTAGAAATTCTAACCCCTAACTACACATTCTCTCCATGACCAATAATATTCAGATATTCTAAACCCCAACTACTCTCCATGATCAATAATATAAAGAAACACTAAACTCTGACTAAGCAGCAACAAATTCAATATCAAACTTCATATCATTCATACACAAAGAAGAAACAACCAAAAATTTCCACAGTTTCCAAATAACTGTATCTGCAAACATGTTGAAGTCTTAAAAATCCTCTTGAATCAACCAATTCAAACTCCTTTAACACTAACATAATAACATCCAGATTTGTGCAAATGTGCAATAATCGCTCAAAAACGCTTATCCTGATCATTTAGCTGCGGTCTATACTACCAATACTAAACCATAACTACACATTACTTCACGATCAATAATATTCAGAAACTCTAAACCCTAACTAAGCATCAATAAATCCAAATGCATATGATTATTCACGAGAGTAATATACCTGAAATCGGCACCTAGGATCAAGAGCAGTAGGATCATGCACCATCTGGAGTATGAGCGGGCGGCATGTCCCCATTTCAACCTCGCGTACATTGAACTGGAAGCCTAAAAGCGCTTCGAGAAGAGAGCTTTTGCCATCCGATTGACCTCCGAGTGCGACGATCTCCGGAATCGGAAGCTTCTCTCCGAATGCGACGGCGGCAGACTGCAGGCGGTTGTAGGCTTCGAATCGGGACTTGGAGAAAGAAGATGAATCAGTGGTTTCATGGTGTTTAGTTGAGAACGAAGAAGAAGGAGAAGAGATTGTGTCGTTTGTAGGGTATGTGATTGAAGTTTTGAGGAATGAGGCGGAGGTTGCCATTGTTGTTGGTGGAGATTTGCAGAGATGGAGAAGTGAGGGATGATTCTGTTTGAAAAATGGCGGTGGTAGTTATGGAGTTTGTTTGAGCGAAATGAAACAGAAAGTTTGTTACTTATAGAACCCGACCCGGATGTTTTGAAACGTCCTCTTGAGCATGTTTTGAAAACCGGACCGAAACGGCCGGTCCGATCTGTTGGACCGGGAACCGGACTTCAATCCGGTCCGGTTTGGTGCTTAATCGTTTTAACGTTAAACCAGTGGCCAGGCTGGTTGAACCGGTCGAACCGGCTGTCGGACCAAAAACCGGACCTGTTGAACTGGTTTTTTATATAATTGTTTATTTTTTGTAATTTTTACATATATTTATAAAAAATAATTATAATTTTATCCGGTTCTTATAAATGGTCCGATTGATTGAATCGGTCCAACCAGCGGAATGATAAGGCGTCCGGTTCACTGTCTGGTCTGGTTTTAAAAACATTGCTCTTGAGTATCTAGTTGAGGCTCTACATATGACTGCGCAAATTCTCAACATTCTCCCTCCACCTTTATAAACACGCACTCAACAAGTTATTCAACAAAATATTGTCTTACTCTCATCTTCACATCTTCAAATGTTTTCGATATACATATATGTTTATTTTACACAAACCATCCCCTCGTGTCCTTCTTGATTATTCATTTGTCATCGAGGCTATCGATGTTTTGATCTTTACATTAAGAGGATTATCATTCAAACATATAATACCAGACATAATTCATATATATTGAATCTATATCTCTTGTTTTATAAACAAAAATTCTCTACATTGTTACCAGTTGACTAATTATGTCACACCCCGGCCAAAGCGGCGGAACATGTTGGGGCGCGACTATGATTGTTCAAATGCACACGACACTATTAAAGTGATAATATTTAATCAATTCATTCATTTCACAACATGTTCTTATAAATACAAGAAAATAAATAGTTCTTAACTAATAACCTAACGGTCCAAAATATAATAACGTCTTTAAATCTTCAATCAACCGACAATCAAACCTGTAGTATTGCATAAAATATATTTTGTCAACATGTATGTTGGTGAGCAATTCCATGACTTTATAAATATAATATAAGGCAAAATCCACAACTCAAATATGTGAAACCGTAAATAAAAGCGACAATTGAGGTATATAAATCATAAATAAATGATGCTCCTTTCTAATAGATATAACTACCATATTACACGGAGTAGCGTATGATCATACTTATTGAGGATGAGGATGAGGATAACCAATTAAAAGCAATAAATATTTAGCAATTAATCATATGAATGTATACAACATACAATTGGACAATTATTCTAAGCAACACATAATCTAGAGCTTGTGGTTTGAGGATCTAAGTATTAAATTATTTTCGTTTGAGTAAGTATGTTTGCTTCCCTCAAAGTATAGAAAAGAAAACGGTGATGAAATTACTCACTTTAAGAAAAGGTGGCGTTGATGAACAAACTTATAATAAAATTCTCAAGTAAGCGAGCCCGACGGTTTAACGTGCGTGTCCTAAATTAAAAGATCTTGAGTAAGTTTTAAGTCTTGAAGATGGAATATAAATTGTATAAAAGTTCATAAAAATAAGGCTTGGGTTTTCGAAAGTTTTATTTATATTTTACAAAAGTGTGTTTAAATATAGTAAGGATAAAATGAGTTTTATAAGAAACTGGGTCATTGATGTTTAGTTTTACTCAACTTTTGTTAAGTTTTACATAGGGGAGTTGGTTTAGTGCTATTGTGCATGATCCCGCTAATGTAAGCATCAAGATCCGACCTACAATCTCTTAAACCCGAGTTAACTTTAAAAATTCGCTTAAACACGATCTTAGTATAAAATCAAGTATGGTTCCGTCATACCATAATCTTAGAAATATAAGTAATATAAAGTTAAACATAGGTTAAAAAAATTAAGAAAGATTTTTGGTGGTTTGAACGGTGACTAGCTCGTTAAGACGAGAAGTTCGACTTTTACTCGGTTTTTACCCGAAACTTGGGTTCAAGCCAAGATTTGTTCTATACTTCCAAAATTTTAAGTAATATGAGTAATATAAAGTAAAACATAACTAAAAAGATAGGTTAAACTTTGGGTGCTTTGAACATTGACTAACTCCTTAAAACGGGTGTTCGGTTTTACTCGGTTTTTACCCGAAACTTGGGTTCAAGCCAAGATTTGTTCAAACACCTTCGTATCAACCATATAATAACTAAAATATAAAGAAAAACCCAGATCTAAAGTGTTTGATGTAACATGGTTGCTTAAAAGTTATTTAAAGTGCTTAAACGAGCGTTCGGTTTGGTTCGGTCCTTGACTTGGTATGAACCCGAGGATGGTTACCACATGTCCAAAACCATATAACTAAAAATAAGATAAAAGTTCTAGATCTAAACTCAAACAAGAAAGTTAAGCGAGTAACCTCTCGAAAACGACCCAAACGGGCCTAAAATGCATAAATATGTGTTTGAATGCCCACAGACCTTAAATAAAGATGAAAATAGTTTTGTCAACATAAAATAACTTAGAAAAACTGAAAATATCCAAAAACACATACCCGAAATGGTTTGAAATGCAAGATTCGGTTCCGTTGACTTTTTAAAGTTAAACTTAAGCAAAACTAGCTAAAACAACTTGCAAGATCGAAAATTTAAAAGAAGAAGATGAAAATGTGCAGGTGAAATGGTTGATAATGAATGGTATTTATAGGGAAGGATTAGGGTTTGAGGGAATGAGTAATGCGTTTGTCCGGTGGGTAAAAGGGTGCACTTTGATTCTTTTATTTAAAATAAATTTTGATTTAAATAAAATATGATCAGGTATAAAAACATGTTTACAGGGTTCTAAAATAATTATGGGTTAGGTCTTGGTTGGTTTGAATGGTTAAAACACGAGTTCGGGCCTTAAACGAGCTTAAACGAATCGAAAACGTTAAAAAAACTGATTTTGCTGAAACGAATTGTGCGTCACGCCACGTAGCGAGCTGAAGCCAGCCCTACGCGCCAAGTGATGTGGGGGCTCTCGGACAAACTTTGATTTTTTGATAATTTTAGTCCTTGTAGTTCATTTTAGGTCGTTTTGAGCACAAAATAAGGGTTTTAAACACCGTTAAAGGCTTTGGAACGAAATGACAAGTATGAAATATGATTACAACATAAAATCTATCATTGTATTAATATCTAAAGATCTTAAGAACAAAACGGGTCTGGTATACAATACAGAATAACAAATACAAAGCTAGTCGGAAATGACAAATGTCACAAATTATTTATTTCAATCTAAATAATAAGTTATCATAATTCTATAAACAATAGAAAGAACAAAAATGTATCAGTCTATAAAAGACGCATTTTAACTTACTTTAACTTAAAACGTGAGGTTAGTGTCACACGATTTTGCTTTTCTATATATTTATGTTAGAATGAAAACAAGTTCACTTACTAGCTCTGTTGGTTAATTCCCTTGCTTTCCAACAATCAGGTCATGAGTTTGACCCAAGCCATACTTTTATTTTCTAATTTTTTTTGTCAAGAAATGATAAAAAGGTGGACACGTGGCTTCCATTAATGGTATATAACATTGTATACTATAGTTTAAAACACAAACAACAAACAGATTAAGCACGGAGTACAATTATCTTCTGCGTGCTTATTTACAACCAATAAGAGGCTGTCAGTTCTTCTGATAGGCATCGCCTCCACCTGTGTTTTAGAGCTTTCATATGGGTATCTTCCTCCTATTCTTCTTCTCTGTGCACTACTTCCCTATTTCGTCTCCATTAATGCCGCCGCCGTGGTCAATGATGCGGTGGTAAGTATGGTTGACGGAAAAATTTTTATACGGCGATATGAGAAGGGTCTCACCATCACAAAAGTTGAATGCAGAAATCAGTTCATACATTTTTTTCTGAATGTCTATGATTAAAAAGGGAGTCAAATGAAGAAAAAGATGAAAATCTATGGTGGTTGTCAAACTAAAGACCTAGTGGTGATACTATTGTTCACAAAGATTTTAACATAGCTCCATGCTCATCTTTATTTTACAGAGAGTTAGTAGGATGTTTTAACCATGGATGAGTTGCACTAATTTGATCACATGCATATTGTTCAAGCATTTTAGGGGCAACCTCAAAGTGTGTTGCTACCTGATTAACCTACCTAAGTATTACATATAAATCTTTTTATGAGGTAAATCATACAAATAGGAGGTAAATCATACAAATAGGAGGTAAATCTTGACTTTAGAAGTCTTATTGTATTAAATAATCCAAAGTTTGATATCAGATATGTTACAAGACACATTGCGTTTTTTTAGAAGGCTCATTGTAGTATTCAATTTTGTAGTTAAATTTTTGAATATGTATTGTAGTTTTATTTTTTATGTATTTATTTGAAAGTTTATGTAACCCTGAAGGGAGGAGACATGATAATATGAAGTTAAGGGGCGAAATGTTCAACTTGATTATTAATTTTAAGCTACTTGATTGAATCTGTATTCGGAGACATAATTGCTTAATTGATGATACTTGATTGAGTATGTATTATAAGCAATTCTGCTTAATGAAAATGTTAGCTTTCAAGTTTTAATTGTGTTTTTGAGTTTTGTTTTAATAAACTGATATTCTCTTATCCTTCGTTAAAGAAAGAAATGATTTATTAGTTTTGTTTTGTTGTTATGAATAGATTTGTATCTTTGAAGCTTTATTTTCTTCAACAAGAACGATTAAACACACAACGTTCAAAGGTTCTAATCGAGAGGCTTTATCGAGTAATCGAGACAAGTAATTGGTTATCATTAATTCACCTTTACAATATCAGTTGATGTTTTCCTTTTAATCAATACTACCTTATGCCATCATTAGATATAATCTTTGATGTTGTAATATGTTTATAAAATCGTTTCTGTAGCGTTTTACTATGGTTTTGTTAATTTTATGCGGCTTTTAACACGCCGCAACTAGTTTATTTTAGTTACAACCTATGGTACCCACCTTCACGTATTATAATGTTTTACAACGTTTTGAATTACAATATATATTGGTCACTTTTTCTATATATTTACATACTTTATAAATAATTGAAAACACCTTTTTAATGTGAGGTTTTGTTAAAAATAATAATTCTATATCCAAATTATATTCTATTTCTATTGATTAATTCTTCTTATTTGTTTTGCATATTTGTGCTGATGGGCTTTGGGCCTCGTTGATGCTGCTGCTGGGCTTTGGGTCATGTTGATGCTGATGGGCTGAACCGCTCGGACATAGGGTTTTCCTATTTAGTGTTAGTATGTGCTTTCTCTAAAACAACAACAAACACACGCTCCTGATTCTTTTCACATTCTTCTTCGTTCTTAGGGTTTCAACACAACGTTGATCCTTCGCTTGATTCTTTTCAGTATTGTTACTGATATTGCTACAAATCATTACAACAATGATTTGTGCATAGTTTACTTTGCTGCTACAGTTTGTGTTCTTGTAATCTGGACGATTTTTGTGGTTGTTCTTGTTTTGAATCGTTTACGCAGTTAGTGTTTGTGACATGGTATCAGAGCCGAAGGCTCTGGTCGATTGGAACATCTGATTCTGGGTCTTTGTTCTTTCGCTCCGTCGCTGATTGTTACTGATCTTCAGATCTAGGGTTTCACATCAAAACCCTAGGTTCGTTGCCTTCATCCAAGACGAATATATTGTTACCGGCGCTGATTGTTACTATTTTTTCAGATCTAGGGTTTCACATCAAAACCCTAGGTTCGTTGCCATCATCCGAGACAAAACTACTGTTCTTGATCTTGGAGGTCTGTTGTGTAGGGGTCTCATCTCAAAACCCCTACCTATTGATTTCATCTGCTCTAGGAGAAGAACGGGGTCTAGAAACTCCGTTTCTTACTGTGCTTGCTTTGGGTAAAGATCACTGAAGATTTCTTTCTGATTATTCACTGTAATACTAAGTGAAGGTTACAGTGATTAATCCTGCTCTGGAATACCCTGTACAGGGAACCCCACTGTGAGATCTTTCTAACTCTCTCTCTTTATTCTTTGTTTACTTAGGCACCATTGGCCGGGTTAGGAGTACTGGGTCTGTTTCTCTCTTCACAGGGAGTGTCTTGTTCTGTGTTTTGTGCGACTGCATTATTCTCTACTTGTGCATCACTGCGTGTTTGCCTAATTCTTGTGTGTTGCATTATAACAGCCTGGATTAATCCTTGATCTGCCAACGTGATTGGTGTGAAAACCTGGCTCTAATCCTTGTTTCTTTCTGTGCGTGTGCTTGTGTGTCTCCATTTCTCTCTGTGTAGATATGGCTGTGGTAAACCCAGACATTACCCTTGTCAGTAAGATTGAGGCCAGTGACCCTTTGTACCTTCACCCCAGTGACACCAGTGCTCTAACCATTACTTCTATAAAATTAAAAGGAACTGATAATTACATGATTTGGGCCAGTTCAATGAGACTAGCTCTCCAAGTAAAAACAAAACTGGTTTTATTGATGGCACATGCATAAAATCAACTACTGATGAAATACTGGCTAGTCAATGGGAGAGGTGTAATTCAGTTGTTCTTACTTGGATTTTAAATTCTGTTTCTGAAGAATTATATGTGGGACAAGTGTTTTCTAAACTTGCTTCTGAGGCCTGGACTGAACTGAAGGAAACGTATGACAAAATTGATGGGGCTGTTGTTTTCAGTTTATACCAAAAGATAAACTCTTTTTCACAAAATGGAAGTACTATTTCAGAATACTATCATAAACTTAATTCTATGTGGAAACAATTTGACAACATATTACAGCTTCCTTCATCTACATGTAAGGCCTCAAAAGAGTTCAATGATTTTAATCATATGATGAAACTTTTCCAGTTTCTCATGGGTCTTGATGACATCTATCAACCCGTGAGAACCAACCTGTTGACCAGAGAACCTCTCCCAACCCTAAAAACTGCTTTTTCAATTGTGTCTAGAGAAGAATCACATAGAAACGTTAACTCTATACCTAAAAATAATCAAAATGTAGGGTTCTCCTCTAAAACAAACCAGTTCACTGAAAACAAAAAAAGAAGTGGTAAAGGACCTAATCCAAACCTAAAATGTACTCACTGCAATAAGATAGGTCACACAGTTGAAAGATGTTTTGAGTTAGTTGGTTATCCTCAAAATAATAAACAACGGGGGGGTCAAAACTTTGGTCAAGGCTCAAAAGGAAATGTTTCAGGTTCTAACAAGCCTAGTGCTGCAAATTCTTCCTTTGTCCCACTTGTGACAGCTCTTACAGCTGATCAGATTTCAAAACTGCTAGGGCTGATTAATGAAAACTCAAATGACATCCCTCAAAACTCAAATATTAGTGGTAATAATCTCTGTTCATATTTTCAAAACCAACCTGTTTTTAGCTTTTCATCTGATTTAAACACAAATTCTTCAATCGGGTGGATCATAAATTCAGGTGCTAACCAACACATGGTCATGAGTGACAAAAATGTCTTAGATCAAATCAATGTTTCAGAGTTTAACATTACTGTAAAACACCCTAATGGAACATGTGCCACGGTTACAAAAATTGGAAACATAAAATTAAGTGAAAAAGTTTTTCTCAAAGATGTGTTTGTTATTCCTGAATACTGTGTGAACCTCATTTCAGTGTTTAAACTTGCTAGAGATAACAAAGTCTCTGTTACCTTTGATGAAAAAAACTGCTATATCCAGGATTCACTCACAAGGAGAACCTGGTGACTGGTGAACAAATTGATGGTCTTTACTTTTGTGGGGTAGGTTCTAAATCTCTTAAAATGTGTCTAACCAGTCATGAATCTGTAAGCATGTGGCACTCAAGACTTGGTCACCCATCTGATCAAGTCTTGAAAGTCTTAGGTCAATCTATCAAAATTAACATACCTACTTCCTCTCCGCCTTGTGAGGTATGCCATAGAGCCAAGCAACACAGGGAACCATTTCCTCTTAGTGATCACTCATCTAAATGCATTGGTGATCTTATACACTTAGATGTGTGGGGTCCTTTTCGTATTCAAAGTAGAGACGGATATAAATATTTTCTTACTATTGTTGATGATTATACAAGGGCAGTGTGAGTTTTCTTGATGCACAGCAAAGATGAGGTTTTTTCTAACATTGAAATTTTCACAAACTTGTTAAAAAATCAATTTAATAAGTCTGTTAAAACGTTCAGAAGTGATAACGGAACTGAGTTTGTAAATAAAACCTTCTCCGAATTTAATAAACGAAATGGGATAATACACCAAACCTCCTGCCCTCACACCCCTCAACAGAACGGCATCGCCGAGAGGAAATATCAACACCTGTTAAATGTTGCTCGGGCTCTCCTCTTTCAAAGTGGTATCCCCCTTAGTTCCTGGCCCGAATGTGTTCTAACAGCTGCCTACTTGATTAACAGGACACCCTCTTCTGTTCTTAGTGGTAAATCTCCGTATGATATTCTATTTGGCTTTCCAACCTCTCTTACTCACTTAAGAACGTTTGGATGTTTGTGTTTCAGTACTATCTTAACTAAATCACATAAATTTGAAAGTAATGCTGAAAAATGTGTTTTCATGGGTTACTCGTATCTAAAAAAAGGTTATAAACTGTGGAGTCTTGACAATAAGAACTTTATTTTTTCCCGTGATGTTAAATTTTATGAATCCGTCTTTCCTTACAAAGACGGATCTTTAAAAAATAAAGTTTCAACTGAAAATGACATCACCAACTCATTAAACTTTTTTGATCTTTATCACACAAACACACCAACTGATTCCTTAAGTGATAATGATGATCAACTCCCCGATGATGATGAGAGGGTGCAAAATGATGCTTCTCTTCCTTTTCAGCAGCCTGTCTGCAGTCCCCACACCGAGAGTGAGGCTGTTCATCAGCAGCTTCTCGGCTTGGGAGAAGGCACTGGCGTGGCTGATTCAGTGAATGAACCAAATGAAGCTAACATACCTTTTGAGGGGATCTCATCTCAACCTGAACCTACTGGTCTACGGAGATCCACTAGAACCTCACACCCTCCTCGAAAACTTGATGACTTTATCATTGAGGGAAAAGTAAAATATGGGTTAGAAAAGGTTGTAAATTACACCAACTTAAGTAAAGAACACTTTTGCTTTACATCTAACTTAAACAAAGGCCTAGAACCTAGAAACTTTAAGGAGGCGTCCTTGGATGCTCACTGGTTAAATGCTATGAATGATGAAATGGCTGCCCTAAATCGAAATCATACGTGGGACTTAGTGGACCTACCCCCAAACAGAAAACCCATCGGATGTAAATGGGTGTTTAAAATTAAATATAAAGCCTCGGGCGAAATAGAAAGATACAAGGCTAGGTTAGTGGCCAAAGGCTATAACCAAAAAGAGGGCATAGATTTTGATGAGACTTTTTCTCCTGTTGTCAAAATGGTTACCGTTAGAATAATTTTGTGTCTTGTTGTTCAGTTTGACTGGCCTCTCTATCAACTTGATGTTAATAATGCTTTTTTGTATGGCAATTTGAATGAGGATGTCTACATGTCTTTACCCGAAGGTTATTTTTCAAAAAACGACACTCGGGTATGTAAGCTAAATAAGTCTTTGTATGGTCTCAAGCAAGCACCCCGTATGTGGAATGAAAAACTTGTGGGTGTACTGCTTGATCTTGGGTTTGCCCAAAGCAAAACTAACTATTCTTTGTTTATAAAAATTCGTGGTTCGGTGATGATTTTTTTGCTTGTGTATGTTGATGACATTGTGGTTACTGGAAATGATCAAAATGAAATCAAGAACGTTAAAAATTTGCTTAATGACAAATTCTTGATCAAAGATCTTGGGCAACTTAAGTACTTTCTTGGCATTGAGGTCATTCGAACCAATAAAGGTGTGTGTCTATCTCAGCGTAAGTATTGTCTTGAGTTGTTAAGTGAATTTGGTATGTCAGGTTGTAAACGTGTTAATACTCCTTTAGAACAACATCACCTTATTTCTTCTCACTGTAAAAATGACACCACTCTTTTACAAAATGTTACTGAATATCAAAAGTTAATAGGGACTTATATACCTTTCTCACACTCGACCTGATATTTCTTACTCTGTTCAGTTTCTAAGTCAATATATGCATTGTCCGACTACTTCTCATTTTAAACTTGGTCTTCGGTTGTTGCGATATCTTAAGAAAGCTCCAGGTGCCGGTCTCTTACTTAGTAAAGGTCAGTCTCTTAATCTTGTTGCTTGTGCTGATTCTGACTGGGGTAAGTGTACTGATACTCGAAAATCTGTTACGGGTTTCTGCATATTCCTTGGAAACTCTCTTATTTCCTGGAAAAGCAAGAAACAGAACACCATTTCCCGATCCTCTGCTGAAGCTGAGTACCGGGCTATGTGTACTGCTACTTATGAGGCAATTTGGGTTAGTAACCTGCTGAGTGAGTTAGGTTTGTCTGTTCCTTTACCTGTTTCCCTTCTTTGTGATAATGATGCAGCTTTATCTATTGCTGCTAACCCTGTCTTTCATGATAGGACAAAACACTTTGAAATTGACTTGTTTTTTTTACGTGAGAAAATTACATCTGGCTTTATTAAAACTGTTCCTATCTCGTCGGATCAGCAACCTGCAGACATCTTTACTAAGGGTTTGTTCCCCTCTCAACATGATTATCTTTGTCAAAGATTGCATATGTATGATTTGTTTGGATATTGAATTATGGGGGGGTGTTAAAAATAATAATTCTATATCCAAATTATATTCTATTTCTATAGATTAATTCTTCTTATTTGTTTTTGTATATTTGTGCTGATGGGCTTTGGGCCTCGTTGATGCTGCTGCTGGGCTTTGGGTCATGTTGATGCTGATGGGCTGAACCGCTCGGGCATAGGGTTTTCCTATTTAGTGTTAGTATGTGCTTTCTCTAAAACAACAAACACACGCTCCTGATTCTTTTCACATTCTTCTTCGTTCTTAGGGTTTCAACACAACGTTGATCCTTCGCTTGATTCTTTTCAATATTGTTACTGATATTGCTACAAATCATTGCAACAATGATTTGTGCATAGTTTACTTTGCTGCTACAGTTTGTGTTCTTGTAATCTGGACGATTTTTGTGGTTGTTCTTGTTTTGAATCGTTTACGCAGTTAGTGTTTGTGACAGGTTTCTTGTCGACGGTAGTTTTATTTCATGATTTTACATCTCATATAAAATATCAAATGCTATCAAGCACATTCAATGTCAATTTTTTATATAAAGTTAAGTATATCATAATACTAGTTTTAACATAAAAACTTCATGATATTCAAGCGAAAAGTTACAGGATAACAAACTACAACTCAATAATTTCCTACTTTTCGTGACAAAAGAAGAAAAGTTACAAAGTACAGGGATCCAACGTGTCATTTCGTCAAAAGATACACTTAATTTTGAAAAAGCTTTCACGCGCTCTTCTAATGCGTATCATCCCCCATAATAAAACCACCCTTTCTCCTCCATCAAGAAACCAAAATATTATTATTCATTCATGTTATCTCATTCTAATCTTCTCCCCCAACAACTCCCAAAACCCTAACCCTAAATCGGTTCATCTTTTACTTCAATTCGTATGGGCGAAAGCTTCTGATCGAAACGAATCGAATCGATTCCTGTGTTTTAGGTTTGTTTGAATTCGATCGATTTGAACAAACAATGTCTGCGATTGTGTGCGGGAAGAGATCGTTCTTCGAAGACCTGCAAACCTCTCCTAATTCTGCTTCTCCTCCATCTTCCAAGAAACTCCGTTGCTTTACTTCCACTTCTCCGGTTCGGTTCTCGTCGTTCGCTAGCTCTCCGCCGTCGCCGTCGCTCGTTGATAAGCTCCGATCGGTATTCCCGACTATGGATAAGAAGGTAGGGTTTCTAGATCCTTCGCAATCGCATGTGGTTCAACTTATGCGATTACTAATTTTTGAATTTTTTTTTTTTTGCTTTTGAATGATGTGATGCAATACAATCGATCGATTATCTGTTAGAACGTGTAGATCGATTAGAATGTTGAAATAATACGAATCCGGCAAAATTAAATATGTAGATTGAAGTTATGATGGTTTTAGCTTTATGTATGCTCAATTTGTAGTTTGTGTTGGTGTGTATGTATCTAAATTGTTTCGATTGATGATTTGTTAAATGTAAGTGACTTTATGTTTATTTGTTGGTAACTTCAGATTTACCAGTTGTATAATATGGTTCTATCGACTTTAAATCTGTATGTCCTGACTCCTGCATCCAATAGAGGAAAAATGCTTAATAGGATGTAGGTGTGATTGTGTTATCATTTGTTTGTGGTGGTGTTTTGGATGTAGACGTATGTCATTTAGATTGTTTATGCTTGTGTGTTATCAGGTCTGAATTAATCTGATTTTGTTGATGATAGATAATTTGGAAGTATCAATTTTGGGAATTTGTCACTTATTACATTATGCTATGTCAAGCTTAGAGTTCAAACAGATTACTGTTATTATATGTTAATGTATATTCTGACTGAGAAGGGTTCATTGTGTTTTTAGCTTCTGGAAGAAGCACTAGAAAGGAGTGGAAATGATTTAGATTCTGCCATTAAGAGCCTCAACGAGCTTTCTCTTGGATATCTAGATGGGGCCTCGGGTTCGCCAGCACAGTCAAACGCAACGATTGACAAAGGTAATGTGTTTGATTTTGCTTGTCAGTTGAATGGAGTTTGAAGTTTTTGTCTTCCAGCTTTTTTTTGGCCTTCATATGTTATTATAGTACCAAAGTCAAACTTCAGTACTACTTTTTTTAGCTTCGTTTTGTTTTTCTAATCGATAAAGTTCTTTCATTAATAACGGTGTAGGCCTGGTTGGTGCCAGTGAAGGTGTTCCTTTGGAAAACTCATCAAGTAATGAAAACATCCCTAGAAATGGTGCAGAATGGGTTGAATTGTTTGTCACAGAAATGACAAGTGCCACCAGCATTGATGATGCTAGACTTCGTGCCATGCGAGTACTTGAAAGTTTGGAGAAATCCATAACCGAACGTGCTGCTGGTGATGCAGCAGAAACCCTTCACAAGGCAAGCTCCTCAACCCCAACCCCACCCAAATATACTTAGTGTGTGTCATGTTTGCGAGTATCTTATTTGGTTGAACTATTGATTTCAGGAAAATATGGTCTTCAAGGAACAAATTGAAGTTCTTTTGAGGGAGAATGCTATACTGAAACGTGCTGTAGCTATTCAACATGAGCGGCAAAAAGAATATGATGAGAGGACTGCAGAGGTGCAGCAGTTGAAACAGTTATTAACCCAATATCAAGAGCAGTTGAGGACACTTGAGGTCAACCCTTAGAACTTTACTGTAGCAGTTATCTAACCTGTCGAAATGCATAGAGACTAAAGTTGGTTGAAACACTGTTGTTGATGTTTGCAGGTGAATAACTATGCATTGACAATGCATTTGAAACAAGCTCAGGGAAACAACTCAATGCCCGGACGATTCCATCCTGATATCTTCTAATAAGGAGGTGAAGTTTGTTTTCATTGTTGGCTGGCATGGTGGATAGATTTGGTTACAATTTTTGTTTTTTATATGTCTGAAGAGATCTACATTTGCCAGATTAATGGCAGGTAGATTATATGTTCAAAATGACGAGTAATGGTTGTTTGGTTTGTTAATTTAAACTTGTAAGACCTCAGTTTAATATTTGAAGAGAAACTTCTGCTTGTTTATTAGTTCATGACCTTAGGCCTAGCAAAATGGGCGGGTCGGGTTAGGTATCGGGTCAGGATGGGTTCGGGTCAGGACGGGTTCTGGTCAGAATGGGTTCAGGTCAGAAACAGGTCAGGATGGGTTCGGGTTAGAATGGGTTCGGGTCAGGATGGGTCGGGTCAGGACGGGTCAAATCCAAAAATATCAAAATTCTCAATTTTCCAACACAAACCATAAAAACACATATAAACTAAAAAAAAATGTTTCACAAACACATGCTAATCATTTGGTATTGCTTGAACATCATAAGTTCACAAACACATGCTAATCATTCCGTAATTAGATAAATAACCAATGTCAAGGTTAAAAGATTAAAAGTTTTCAATTTTATATTTGTAGTACCATCCTAAATCGATGGTGACAGAAGAGCAATTAACATAGTACACTTTATTACAGTTTGGCTTGACAAGGACATTAAAAGGTTCATGGGTACAATCTTGAACATGTTGGTTGGTTGTCACTTTGATTTACAATTATATGTATTAAATTCTAGAAGTGCTGAGTGATTCTTATCACATAGCTGCCAATTTTGAGTCATTACCTAAGTTGGTCATAAGCATGTTGGTTAAGGCATTATTATATTCCATATCTGCCAATTTTGAGTTTAATTACATTACATATATGCCAATTGAGTCATTACTTAGTAGGAATTTGAGACTTCTTTTAAATACTTCCTTTTTGCTTATAGGGTACTAATTCTGATATATCAAAAGGCTGTTTTGAGGCTTTTTGAAATTGTTCTGTATTGGGTTTTGAAGTTTTAAGGGGAAATCACCATTTTGTTCAACATAATGATAAACACATTACAACCAATCAACCAAAGTAAAACTAAGGGGCTGTTTGTTTGGGTCTTAATGACCCCATTCAGACTCTTATGTCTGACTCGGTCAGACATGGGTGTTTGGTTAATTAGCATCTGATTGGGAAATGCATCTGAAGGACCTCATATTAGGTCAGACTTTGTTCACTGTCTGACCAACTCATAACTCCTCACAACAGCCAACTCATACCACTAGTCTCCATTCCCCACAGCATCATCATCACCGGCTTCATCTTATTAGGGCAGCGGCGCACCCCCTTCACGCCCCATGCTCTTCGATCGATCCACCATAACCTCATCATCATCATCATCAGCATCATCATCGGCTTCATCGGATGTTGTGTCGTCGGAGCCCTATGTTGCTGTTGCTTCTGCTGTTTCTTCTGGTGTTTCTTCTGGTGTTTCTTCTGCTGTTTCACTGAAGAACTTCAAAATCACCGTCGATTACGCTGCCACAACACCACCATACGCCACCGTTAACTAGCCGTTCGCCTCCGCCGGAGACCAAGTAAGTTCATCGGAAACGTTATCTCTTCACTTTCCACCTTAATTCGAATAAAGAAGATCAGATTTGTAATCCTTAAGTTTGAAATGAGTAGTTAGTTCGATTTATTGTATCAATTCGATTACCCATCATCTACATCATCATCAGCATCATCATCGGCTTCATCGATCCACCTTATGTTGCTATTGCTTCTGCTACTAAAGAGGTCCCTCCTTCTGCTGATGAAATCGATCGAATTGCTGTGATGAAGTGATCAGATGATGGAAGATGTGAATTCCAAGTGTTTGATTGCAGTAAGTTGTTTGGATTTTTAGGGATTTTGTTGTTTATATGTTGTTTTTGCTTATACAGGTTATTGTGATGTTGATATGTGATGAGTGTGTGGTGGTGTTATTATAGAAGCTTGATTTCAGAAGTATTGTTAATTGGTGTTTAATTGGGTTTATCTAGCATATTATGTATTATGTAAAATAGTCATTTTATACAGTTATTCAGATGTCCAACCAAACAGACTTAAACTGGTTCAGCACTTATTGGTTCAGACCTCTTACTGGTTCAGGCCTCTTACTGGTTCAGCACTTATTCAATCGGATGTTGCCAAACAGCACCTAAATTGCACTAACAGCTAAATCAACCAAATTCAAACTAAATTGTACTAACAGCTAAGTCACCATTTTGCTAAATTGTTGTTTAACAATCAACCAAATTAACCTAGTGATGTAATTATACATTAAATCACATAGTATATGTAAATTGTACATCACAATCAGATGACATAGATTAAGCAATTAACATACTACACTTTATTACAGAAGAGCAATTAACATAGTACACTTTATTACTTCGTTTAACAAATCGATTAATCAAATAAAACCCACTAATTTTATAAATCGAGTATCACATGTAGTTTAATCAAACTTACAAATGGTGTATTGATTGTCTAATTGGAGCCTGATGCTTGAGATGGAAACGGGATGGAGCCTGTTCTTGAGATGGAAAATCTTTAATTTGCAAACTGTTCTTGCTGATGCAATGCAATTTGCAAACTGTTCTTGCTTGTTCAATTGGTGACGACGATGGAGCCTGTTCAATTGGCGATGGCGATGACGATAGGCGATGGGGCGATGGCGATGGGCATGGGCGATGGGCGATGGGGCGAGGGCGATGGGGCGAGGGCGATGGGCGATGGGCGATGGGCGATGGGGCGATGTGGCGATGGGCGATGGGCGATGGGCGATGGGCATGGGTGATGGCGATGGGGGATGGGGCGATGGCGATGGGGCGATGACGATGGGCGATGGGGCGATGGCGATGGGCGATGGGCGATGGGCGATGGGCGATGGGGCGATGGCGATTTTGATAAACCGATGGGAATTGACTTTGGGCGATGGAATCGATGGTGGTGAACTGGTGAATTTGCTTCAATAAAATTAGTGGAGAATAAGGCTCTTGGGAATTGGGAATTGGTGATGGGCAGGCGAATTGGGAATTGGTGATGGGCAGGCGAATTGGGAATTGGTGATGGGCAGGCGAATTGGGAATTGGTGATGGGCAGGCGAATTGGGAATTGGTGATGGGCAGGCGAATTGGGAATTGGTGATGGGCAGGCGAATTGGGAATTAGTGATGGGCACTTGGGCAGTAGACTACAAAAGAAGATATCTAGCTCATCCTAATCCGTTTGTTATTTATTTCAGCCCATCTTAACCCATTAAAATATCTAATTTTATGTTCAGCCCATTAAGACCCACCGTTAATTTTTCTTTTAATCCAAGACAACCCAACATATCATAACATTAACCCATAATAACCTAAAACTTGAGACATGGGTCATTATTGCCAGGTCTAGCTCATGTTAAGCCTGATCCTACCAGTCAGTTTTTCTAGATGGTCATTTACCTATCAATTCTCTAAGCCAAGACAAAATCAAAGTCAAAAAAGGTTTATGAACTCATAGAGAGATTAGAAAACATCACTTTTTTTTGTAACAATGGTGATAGCCATTAAAGATGTTTATCTAGGGATGGTCTGAAGTTTGAACCCAAACATCTTAAGAGACACTTCAAGCGTCTTGCCTTGGTTTTTTAGAAGTGCAAGTTCCTAAGCAGGTTCATAAGAACTTCTATAAATTAATAATGTATTGTAACTCCCTCGTAAGAAATGGACCAGTAGTTTAAAAGTTTGAAGCGGAAAATAGGTTCTAACTTTTATGATTATAAACAACGGAAAGATCATTAACTTAGGGGCTGTTTGGTAGCCTTTTAATGGTTCCATTAAGAGGCTACCTCTGAACCGTTAAGAGGCTTGAGTGTTTGTTTCAAAAAAAAGGAAGCTCTGAACTGAACCAGAATGGTTCAGATATAAGGAGATGCTGAATGGAAATTAAGACACAAATACCCCCATCTTCAACCTCCGCAGCCCTCTCCCTACCTCCCTCCTATCGCAGCCACCTGCTTTCACCGTCGCCTTCTCGCCACCGCCCCGTCGCAGCCCCGACCTTCATCGTCGCCTTCTCGCCGCCGCCACCCAACCTCGCCGGCGCAGCCTCCCGCCATGGTTTCTTCATCTTCTTCCTCCGACCATCATCATAATCACTCTCCTTCTTCTTCTCCTTATAATTATTATTCAGGTATGTATCTATCTATATTTATGTATATGTATGTATATGTATGTATGTATGTATGTATGTATGTATGTATGTATGTATGTATGTATGTATGTATGTATGTATGTATGTATGTATGTATGTATATGTATGTGTGTATATACACATGATTTTGGCTCTGTAATCGTCTTAATGGTGCAATCGGTTGTTTGATTGTGTTGGTGGTGGTTGTATAGTTGAATTTTGGGGATTAAGGATTGGTTTTGGATTTTGGATGATAATTTGTTCGTGTTTGTTTATTAATTGTGTAAATAAGTGGTTTGGTTGAATCTTTGGTTATTTGTAAGGATTAAATTGATGATTAGTTTGCTGATTGAGGGTTAAGGCTTGATTTCTTATTTTGAATTATAATCTACCTGAGTTGTATTGCTTCTGTAATTACTTTAGTGTGCCTTATTTGTTTGGTAATCATTAGTTCAAGTTAACAATACTGTTATGCTTGTTTTTTCTGGTTTTCTTTATCTTTCTTATCTATTGTATTCTGATGTTCATAAATTTTTAATCAGTCGAATATAATTCTCTTCTCCAGCGTCAAATTGTTTATATTGGTTAGTGGACTGCTCTAGTGGACTGAATTAGACATACTCCTCTAAGTAGTTGAAGACCGTGGAGTGGTTTGAAAAGATGCCTGCGTTTGGGGTTATATGATCGTGCTAGAACTGAGAAATGGCGACTTGACGCTGTAACATTCACACAAATACCCTTCACCTCTTAATGGTTTTTTTTGTTTCGTTGATTATAGTTTTTGTTCTTAATGCATTTGGTGAGTATGTGTTTAGGATTTTATAGTTACAGTTTTTATATTCGAGTGTTGAGATGATTTTGGATAGGAAGTTGGATGTTGGATGATGTTTTTGGATACAGGATTTTAAAGGTTTTTTCGATGAATGAGATGGCGATTTGGATTGATTAGTTTTGTATGATATTGATGCTCAATGTTGAATACGAACATTTGTTATTATTTCAATGGGGACTGTTATGACTTATGACGGCTATATGCTATGTTTTTGGTTCAGAGGGGTAAAATTGATTCAGAGGGGTAAAATTGTCATTTTATACAGTCATTCAGAGATTCAACCAAACAGCACATTTTGGTTCAGCACTTACTGGTTCAGAGCCTCTTAACCATTCAGACCTCTTAACCATTCAGCACTTAATGATTCAGAGCCTACCAAACAGCCCCTTAAACTAAGATTTGGTCAATGATATTAACTTAAAGAAAATCACTAAAGTTATAGATAAAGTAACAAAGTTATTTTGTTAAATGTATAACACCATAACCAATGATAAAATTACGAAAAAAGTTCCAATACGATGTGGTGTTTATGTTATGTCTTGAGAGCGTTATCTTCATCCATCAACCCACATATGGACTTTAATTGAGAGATTAGTTAGGTCGTAATAAACCACAAATTAGTATTATTTAAGTATTGAGTAGATCTTATAGTAGAATTAACAAGTCATGGATGAGCAACGTCATAATCAACAAACTCAAGATAGACCTGAAGTAAGTTATGCCCGGGTGGGCGTAGTTTGTGATGACATTGTAGCATCGAAGGCGATGTGACAGTCAATGTGACAATGTCATGATTAACTGTGACAATGTCATGATTAACTGTGACATGTTGCTGAATATCACACTATGGTCAACAGTCGAGTGTTGCTTTAAATTTAAGTTTATTTCTTAAGGTTTGTTGTCATCCTCTAGCGGTCAGTCATCGAACCTTACCGGAATATTTCTCATTTTTTTGATTAAATGGCTTATTCAACAACATTCTTATGCATTCAACTTAAGAGTTGCAAAACATCAACTACATCTATGATCCATATGCAACTTTTGGGTAATCCACATCTTGTAACTCTCATTTGATTAACACGAGAATCACTTTTCAACAACTTGACCCGTTTGCAACATTATGCGTGTTTCAACAACTTGTGATTCTCATAAGATCATTCGCTAGCGTATCACCATTTTCAACTCAACATTCAACTTTTTAATCATCACTAACTTTTATCTCTTAATAAACTTTTATCTCTTAACAACTTGGAGACTATAGATAGTTACCAATAGTGTGCTTATGCCACAAATACATGATCACATGTACAACTTCATGAAACATGTTTATGGCATATCCGCATAGGACATCTACAACATTGAGACCCATAGTCTCTTTAGGATATTTATCCACACACAACTCATCATTTAAACTTTTATTCAATTATATATTGTTGCAGTTACAAAAGTAATCAAATGACTCAAGAACGATTAGTTAACAAAAGGAACAAACATGTTCGAATAACAAAGTTCTTATAATCAAAAAACTAATAACAAAAGTTCGTCAAACCCTAATATTTAAACTAAATTCAATCAACTTAAGAATAATGATAATCTAAATTTTAAAACTTGTAGATAATCCTGCATCATATAAAATCATCATCAATACTTAACATTTTTACTACTTCCGTTTAAGTAAAAGTGAAATATTAATTTCAATATCTTGAATTTGAAAAGTTGCTCTTTTTTTAAACGTTAGTGACACATGTTTGATTACAACAATTGAATTCACCAATTAAGGGATATTACTACAATTGAATTCACCAATTAAGAGATTTATTTCTCTTTGTCAAACTCATGTATAATTTTTCTTAATTCGCGATCCGGCCCCTCCCCGGACCCTGCGTAAAGCGGGAGCTTCATGCACCGGGTACGCCCTATGTATAATTTTTCTGTACTAAATTAATAACATACAACCAATTTGCTCATAAGTCATAAGTATGTAAGATCATAAACTTACATTTGCTCGAAGCGTTGACTTACAAACTTCAACATACCTAACTTGAATGCAAGTCAACTCCACTCTTTAGGGTATGTAATCCAACATTTATATCCAAATCCTCATTAACATAACAAATCTTTCCAACATATTACTACTACATGTTCATGTACCAATCAGACCCCACATTGGTTATCTTCATTCAACTCATTTTGTTTCATTAGCGCATCACTTACATACCCCATGTATAAGTACTTTAGCCTCTTTGGATACACCTAATAATGTGAATTTAGTCAATTAAAACTAACATTTCATGCTTAGACTAAATGTGTTTAAACATCCATCTTTACTTTGTTTTATAAAACTTTATTTTAGCATATCATTTTTCTATAAAGCTATTATAGTCGATTGGTTATAAGGGTTTCCGGCTAATCATACAATTATAAAGGTTTTCATCCATATGCTATAATTATAAACACATGACTATATAACCTTCTATACACAACTCTGTGTAATGAAAAATATATCTAAACTTTTGTTTAAGAAGATGTTATATATTGTTTTACAAGATAAAACATTTATTAAAATTAATTATATACTTATTAGATTCTAACACAATAAATACTCGGTTTAAAAATGTTCTAAATTTATATTTAAACTACATTTCGTATTTTTCATAATTCACCACTACTTATTCCGCTAATGACAAGGTGAAAGGGGCACGACAACATTGCCACCCCCTACTTGCCCGGCAAACTATTGAACCAAGCATGACGAAATTTTGTTGCTCCCAAAAGCATACGAATACGGAAATGCGGCTTGTGGTGGAGGAGTACATTGCAAGGTGTAGACGTAGGGTACAAATAACCCACAAAATCGGATACCAGAACCCGGAAGCCCGGCCCATACGGGCGCAATAGGTAAGGCGTAAGCCAGCAGGACACGAGCCCCACATTTAATTACATTGGGATCACCCTCAATCCTAACCGATAATTCAGTAACGGTCGGAGAACATAAAAGGTAACAGATTTGCTGGGGAATAATCCTTGTAAATCAGCGCACAGTTACAACAGACAACACTATAAATACAAGGTAAAGAGGATTGAGATCGACATAAAAAGAATACACACAAAAACCCCTCCCTTTATTCTCCCTGTCACATATTTCCAATCAACCAATATTTACTCTCACGCCGGAGGATCGTTACAGGGAGACTCTCCCCCTAAGAACGTCTTAACTGATGTTGTTTTCATTGTGCAGAAGCTTCAGACCGAAGCCATCCAGAGTTGGACATCTTATTTACACAAGGAATGTTGTGGCGTGCACAAGGTGCGGTGATACTTCCACCCAAGTGCGATCAAAGGATCGATATCTCTTTAAATTTAAAAGTTTAAACGCATTACATAACGAGTTAACATAAATCACTTACGTGTAAATTTTGAGTATCTTAAAAAAAATGTGTCCATTGGACGTTCATACCCGTTGGATGATAACCACATCTTTTCTCTTCTTCTTCCTCTTACAAACTTCTGCCCACGTAGCCCCCCAATTTCTGCAAATTAACCCAAAATCTCCTTTCATCTTCAACAATCATCTCACAAATCAATCCAAATGAGAAAAATAAAGCAAATCCTGCAACAATTCCTCTGTTTTTTCTAACTCAACTCACAATCAGCAATTTCAACAATGGCGACATCTTTCGCACTCATCTCTGCATCATCCCTAAGCTTTATTCGAGACCCCTCACCATATCCATCATCATCTTCATCATTCTTTGGTGGTGGAACACTGTTGCTCACACGTAACAGCAGTAATAATAATAATAATAGTATCAGGAGTTGTGTGTCGTTCTCTTCGTCTTCACATTTCAGCAAGAGGTTGTACGGCAAGCGATGCGGCGGATTCGTCGTGTTCGCGGCGGCGGATTATTATTCAACTCTTGGAGTTCCGAAGTCTGCCACTAGTAAGGATATTAAAGCTGCTTATCGGAAATTGGCTCGTCAGGTATTAGGGTTTACTCGTTTGTTGATTTGATCTTTGCATTGCTTTCATTTGCTACTTGTGGAATTGATGGAATCGATTTATAGGCTTCTTGTTGGCTAATCAAACACACACGATGATTCATTGATTCGAGAATTGGAATTATAACTCTATCGAATAGAATCAATGCGTGTGAAACTGTGAATGATATGTTTAGGTGTGAAATACAGAAAGTCCTACTTTACCTATGTATCTATTTATTATAGCTTTATGCTCTTCAGCAGAATGTGATTTGGTGACATTGATGTGTTTGGTCTGTTATTGGCAAATGTATAGCACTCTGGTTGTGACATGTTGCGATGAAGCCTAGCACTTATTAATATGCATTGCTATGCGGTTGATTATTATACATATACAACTCTATGCCATGAGATGAGTTGGGTCAGTGCATTTTAGTAAGGAACATCTTTGCATCATACTGGTAGGCCACTAGGTCATTTACAGATAGCTTAAAGTATTGTGCTAAGGGTGTTTTGGCTGAATTAGCATTAGATGTATGACTTTTCTCAAGTGATTATTTTGAGACTGTAAACCTTTACAAGTGATATAACTTGGATACACAATCCACACGAGAGAAACACACGCTTTGCTATTAGAAGGACTTTGAAAAACACACAGTTTTTTCATAAACAAAGAACACCTACTACATAGAAATACTAAGGTGATTACAACTACCCACTATTAGCACTACGTATAACCACCCACTACTCAAACATGCATAGACTAAACATAAACAAACACGATGCTAACACTACTAATTAAACGAAACCAACAACTGCATGGACCACGTCAGCATCCATGCAAACTCTTCAAGTCGATAGTTGCCACTTCATCAAACTCCCTCTCAACATTGACTTTGTGCATTCCCATCTTAGTCATGAAGTTTAACATCTTATCTCTTGACAATCCCTTTGTGAAAATGTCTGCCACTTGAGCCAAAGTGTCGACATGGACAAGATCTATTTCTCCCTTCAATACTTTCTCCCGGATGTAGTGATAATGAACTTCAATATGCTTCGTTCGTGCATGAAATGTTGGGTTTTCAGCCAATTGAATTGCAGGTTTGTTGTCACAAAACAACACAACTCTTTCTGTCACATCCTGCTTTAGCTCTTTTAACAACTGAACCAGCCATGTAATTTCTTGTGCCGTCATGGCTGCTGCACGATACTCCGCTTCTGTTGTTGACAAGGACACTGTTGGCTGCAACTTGCTGCACCATGACACAGCTCCATAACCGAGTTTAACAACATACCCGGTTGTTGACCTTCGGTTGCTCGGATCCCCACCATAATCTGCATCACAATAACCACTTACATTCAAATGCTGCTCCCTCTTAAAGAGCACACCGTACCCAGGTGTAGCTTTGATGTATCGCAGCACTTTCCTGACTGCATGCAAATGAGGGCGCCTAGGATCCTGCATGAACCGGCTGAGTACTCCAACAGAGAAAGCTATATCTGGTCGAGTTAATGTGAGGTAAATTAGACTCCCAACAATCTTCCTGTACATAGTTGCATCTTCAAGCTCCTTTCCTTCATCTGGATACAACTTGATTCTCGTATCTATTGGAGTCCAAGCTGGTTTCGAATCCAACATCCCAAACTTGAGAAGTATATCTGTGGTGTAGATGCTTTGGTGTAGTAAGAGTCCTTCACTTTGGTAGTCCACTTCTAACCCGAGAAACCGTTGGAGATTACCCAGATCTTTCATTCTAAACCGTGTACACAGATTCTTCTTTAGCTGCTCGATCTCTCCAATATCGTCCCCGATGATGATCAGATCATCTACATACACCAATACAACGATCAGCCTGGGCCCGATAGCTTTAACAAATAAGCTAGCATCTGCGTTTGTGCTCTTGAAACCATTTACTACTAGAAATTCCCCGATCTTAGCATACCAAGCTCTTGGTGATTGCTTGAGTCCATAGATCGCTTTCTTGAGTTTACACACGAGCCCCAACTGACTTTCTTCTTCAAACCCCATTGGTTGTGTCATGTAGATAACATGATCCAGTGTACCGTACAAAAACGCATTATTCACATCCATTTGGAAAAGCTGCCAACCTTTACCTGCTGCAAGGGCTAGAATTACACGAACAGTAGTTAGCTTTGCAACCGGACTAAAGGTCTCTTCATAGTCTAAACCATGTTGTTGAGTGAATCCTCGAGCCACCAACCGAGCCTTGTATCTGTCTACTGAACCATCTGTTTTGAACTTGAGCTTGAAAACCCACTTGCATGAAATGGGTTCCACGTTAGCTGGTTTTGGTACCAAGACCCAAGTCTCATTTTGTCTCAACGCATCTATCTCATCTTGCATTGCTGCACGCCACTCTTTCATCTTGTATGCCTGCATAAACGAATCAGGTTCAACCGGATTATCACTCACGATTGCAAAGTTAGCATACTTTGGGTTTGGTCTCTTGTTTCTTGTGGATCGCCTTGGAAGTTCAGCCTGCTCCTGAGAATGGCGGTACACACCAGTGTTCCAAGGCCCTTGATCACTGTTAACAGCATCACCATTAACATCTTCTTCTTCGTTTGCTGATTCATCAAACACCAAGGTCACTCGGCTGCTCTCCAGTTCCTCCTTCAGCTTGGGTGTGTCAGGGAGTGCTTCTTTGTTAGAGGACCACCACGCTGAGTTTTCATCAAATACAACATGCCGTGACACATGGCACTTCCCAGTGTCGGGGTCGATGCACTTCCACCCTTTTCTCTCCTTGTCATGTCCCACGAATATACACCGAATGGCCTTCTTCTCTAGTTTATGTCGTTGAGAACCTGGTACAAAGACATAACACACGCAGCCGAACACTCGAAGAAAACTCACATTAGGCTTTAGATTAAAAAGTTTCTCATGTGGTGACTTGAAATCTAAACCTTGTTGCGGAAGCCGATTGATCACAAACGCTGCGGTGTGCATTGCTTCTGCCCAGAACCTTCCCGGAACATTTTGTCATGTAGCATACTCCCCGATACTTCCGACAAGTGTCTGTTCTTCCTCTCCGAGATGCCATTCTGCTGGGGTGTGTTCGGGCATGTTAATTGCCTTTGAATTTTGTGAAGGTTAAGGAAATCAGTGAACTCCTTGGACAAGTATTCACCCCGTTGTCTGATCTAAGCGTCTTGATCGTGCGCCCGGTTTCTTTCTCAGCCTCCAATCGGAATACTTTGAAGCGGTTAAAGGCCTCGGACTTTTCCTTTAAGAAAAACACCCAAACGTAGCGTGAATAATCATCTATAAAAGTGATCATGTACCTCATTCCTCCAATTGAGGCTTGCTTGACCGGACCGAACACATCAGTGTGTATTATTTCCAAAGGAACCTTAGTTTTGAAACTCGAAGAATGAAACGGTTGCTGGTGGGCCTTTCCGAATTGACACCCCGGGCATACTATCTCCTTTGGCACCTGCAACTGTGGAAGTCCGGCTACCAAGCCCTTTGTTGCCATCATGTCCAACTTGTCATAAGCAACGTGTCCAAGCCGCGCGTGCCACAAATCAGCATTCTGGGTACCTTTAGTCTTCTCAACATACGCGGATTCTGCTGAGAGGACATACACGGTGTTGCGTCGATGCCCGGATAGTACCGGCTTTGATGGCGTCACGAATTCATCATAGACTTTTACATCTTCTGGACCGAACACGACATATTTCCCGGACGAGGTAATTTGTGGCACTGAGAACAAATTTTTCTTCATCCCAGGTACATGGTACACCTTGTTTAACAGGAACTCCTTGTGTTCACTATTTGCATCCAAGGTTACCTCTCCAACGTGGGCAATTTGATGCCTTGAATTGTCTGCTATAACAATCACCTGACTTCCTTCATATCGAACCGGTTTCGAGAGTCGGTGCTTATCCCCGGTCATGTGGTTCGAACAACCGGAGTCGACAATCCAATCATCAAATTTGTTCGAGGGGACACCGGTTGCAAGAGCCATAACTTCCTCTGCTGTCGCCTCCTCCGCTTGTGCCATGAGTGCCTCAGCATCCCACGTTGGTTCCTCGGGAACTGCCATGGCACTATTACCTTCTTCCTGGGTCTTCGGGCAATTCCTTGCTATATGTCCTTTTCTCCCGCAGTTATAACACTTGAAAGAGAACCGCTTCCCATGCTGCTTGAATTTCCGATCACTACTCCCTTCGCCTCGTTCATTTTGTCGCCACTTCTTGTCACCGTCGTGTGACTTCTCTCGATCCCGGTTCTTGGTAGAAGAATACGAGGAAGCACCGGCTTTGTTCTTGTGCTTCTTTTCAACGTATAAAGCTTCACCTTCTGGCTTTAGAGAGACACCAGCAAGTTGCTTTGCGAGTTGTTCTTGGCTTGCCAAGAGGTTTTCAAATTCCACAATGGATGGCTGCGTTGGCCACCCTTGAACCGCTGCTACGAAACTGTGGAACTCCGGTTTCAACCCGTGTATAATTATACGCTTCATTCTTGCTTCTTCTATCTTCGCCTGTGGATCGAGTTCTCCAATTTCTCTACACAAAGTTTTCACTTTGTGAAAGTACTGAGAGATTGGCAACTCTCTTTGGGAGATAGACAATAACTCATTCTCAAGCACTTGTAATTTGGCATTGTTTTTCTTCGACAGCAACTCTTTCAGCGTGTCCCATGCTCGCTTGGGATCCGCTGCATCCTTGATGTGCTCAAGAATGTCTTCTTCAACTGTCGTCTTCAAGATGAACATAGCCTTCCCTGCTTTAACTCTCCACTTCCTCAAGGTCCCGTTCGGATCTTCTCTCGCCGGAGGTACAGTGTCTGCTCCGCCAACCACTTCCCACAAATCCTGTCCCTGTAGGTACGACGTGAGACAGGTAGACCAGGTATTGTAGTTGTGGTTGTTCAATTTCTTTACTCCACCAATCAGCTGCAACTCCGACATCTTCAAATGGAAGCTCTGATACCACTTGTAAACCTTTACAAGTGATATAACTTGGATACACAATCCACACGAGAGAAACACACGCTTTGCTATTAGAAGGACTTTGAAAAACACACAGTTTTTTTCATAAACAAAGAACACCTACTACATAGAAATACTAAGGTGATTACAACTACCCACTATTAGCACTACGTATAACCACCCACTACTCAAACATGCATAGACTAAACATAAACAAACACGATGCTAACACTACTAATTAAACGAAACCAACAACTGCATGGACCACGTCAGCATCCATGCAAACTCTTCAAGTCGATGTTGCCACTTCATCAGAGACAACTGAAGTGTACCAAGAAGTTTGTCTCTGATGCTCTCATAAATAGAATTAGTAATTAGAATGATAAAATTAATACAAAAGTTTAATGTTAATAATAACCCGCAAGAAATAAACAAGATTCATAGTTCATCATCGCTAACCAATTGTTTGAAATGTAGAAAAAATTAAGAAGTTAAAAAAATTAAATCTTTCCACGGCTGTGCCTGGCAAAAGGGGTGTGCCTCGGTTGCGCTTTATGAAGCTCCTTGCCTTGCGTCTACATGAGGGCCATGAGGCAAGTCACCTCGTGTCCTTTTGAGTTTTGACAACTATGCTGGGTATATTACTTTCAAGTGCCAATCGAGCAAAGGTGTGTAAGACGTATTAATCCAGTAGCTTGTAATGGTTACACCTGCTGCACAGAAACACTTTGGTTAACCTGAATTTAAAAACATGCACCTAACCTTATTGCGGATTTGTTATTCTGCTGTTGAGTCTTCACTACAGTCCTAAGTCTTGTAATTCCATGGTTCTTGCAAAACCTGTTGAATATGCACTCACAAGACTCCAATCCATTGCTACCTTTCCCTCAGTTTGAGTTTCCACTAGTGTCATCTATCTTTTGAATCTTCCATAAGCATCATTCTTGTGTTTAAGAATAGACACCCAAATGGGTTTTAAAATTTTATTAATAATGGGCACAATACCTAGCTCCACGCTCCCACCTAGAGACTCCACCCATTGTGGTATGCTTTTGTGTGCTTAATTTTAATATGTGTTACCATAAAAGCATTGGTAACAGAAGTCAAACTTCTCTGAGACCGTTCTAATTAGAAGCTTGCTTTGTTTGAAGCAATTAAACCCTTCTCACTAAAATGGCCTAACCTTATAATGGCATATGCTGTCAGTCTTATCAGCAACTTCTTCTATAAGAACATTGGTCGAAGTCTTGACCTTATAGGAATATATACGATTCTTTCTCATATTGCATCATATATGATTGCCTGTGATACCACTTGTTAGAGTGTGTGTCCCAACGACCCAACAAGTTTGTTTACTCATCAAACACACACAAAAATTCGAGAAATGAAATCACAACTTTATTAAATATTAATCAATGTCAGCACAAGAAGATTCAAGCTTTGTGCCACTCTCTCTTCCTTTATTGCAGTTAATCCTCTCTCTTTCTTTTTATGTTGTATCACATGTTTATAAAATGAGAGGGAAAGTTTGTTAGGATGACATCATCCACTCCTAATTGGCCTTGTTTTTCAAAACGCACACACCTAAGCAACAATTAGTCTCAAAACACACAACCAAAAGCCCCCTAATTTCGTTATTGTTGCTATTATTTTGGTCTACAATGGAAATTCTTTCCTGTAGTTTCTGTTATTTTGTTGTTAGCTTTCTGATATTAATTACTATGAAATGGAGGAGAAGCTTTGGTGCATTAATATCTCGCATCATTCTAACGTTATCTGGTTTGAGCTAATTTATTTCATAATTAAGTATTCTAGTCAATTTTCTAATTCTACTTTATTTCTGATTATCTCAAGATTAATCATGGAATTGTTGTGGTGTTGCAATTTTATGAAGTCAGGTCTCATCCTATTATCTGCATCTGTTTTTAAAGTTTTTTTTAAGTATAAACATACTTTGCATCCCAAATCTAATGAAATGTCGCTGATGTTGCTTACATTTAACCAGTTAAAATTTTTTTTTTTTTTGGTGTCTAGTTTCATGACTGTAACAGTGAATGCATGACTACCTTTACATTACTCATGATTTGCAAATATCTCTCTTCCTTTTAGTATCATCCAGATGTCAATAAAGAACCTGGAGCCACTGAAAAGTTTAAGGAGATCAGTGCTGCATATGAGGTATGTTTAGGGCACAACTCTTGGACTCCAAATTTTCTTTATTCACACTTATTTGGATGTCAATTGGACTATAGAAATTTGATTTTCTCCTTTTCATTTCATAAAAGAAATAATGTTACAGAGTTTCACGATTCTTTGAATGCTGAAGTATGAGATTGTCAGGTTCTATCAGATGACAAAAAAAGAGCCATGTATGATCGATATGGTGAAGATGGAGTTAAAAGCACAGTAGGTGGACAAGCTGGTGCTTATGCGGTACGATCCATTTATACCTTATTTTCTTTTCCAGATGCAAAAAATGTAGAATAAACCCTTCTATTATGCTGATTGTTATTTTATATCGTCATAGACAAATCCATTTGATCTCTTTGAGACATTCTTTGGAACAAGTATGGGAGGATTTGCTGGTGGTGATCCAACTGGATTTGGAGGACGTCGTGCCACTACTGTTATTAAAGGCGAAGATATACGGTGAGTTTCTATATTAGTATTACTTATTTAGGGGATGGCTACTGTATAAATTGTCTTTTTCATGCGAAACGTAGGAAGTTTGGGGGTGGAGTTATCACGCAAGAACAAGTAATAATCACGTAAGACAAAGTAGTAATTAAGCAACGCGGATTACACTGGGGCGGTATTATCACGCAAAGATGGAATTATCACGGAAGAATATTGCGTAATAATACCACCTTTGCGTGATAATTTCATCTCTGCGTGATTAATTCTTACACTTGCGTTATAATTCCACCCGTAACGTTCATTATTATGTGACAACTTTGTACGCTGCGCACGAAAAAATCACTTTGTACTGTAACCTTTCTCTACTTATTTATATATAAAGCTAAAATATGGGCTGACAAAGTTGATGTATTTATAGATACGACATGACGTTAGAATTTTCAGCAGCAATATTTGGGACTGAAAAGGAATTTGAATTATCTCATCTTGAAACATGTGATGCATGTACTGGAACGGGAGCAAAAGTGGGGTCCAAAATGAGAATATGTTCAACATGCGGTGGCAGAGGTCAAGTCATGAGAACAGAGCAAACACCTTTTGGTATGTTCTCGCAGGTAATTAAGGATTTTTTTTCTAATTTTTCACTTTGCATGAAGCAATTTAATCTGGAAAACATGATTAAGATGAATTGGTTTACGATTGATTATGTAGGTTTCTGTATGTCCAAATTGTAATGGGAATGGTGAGATGATATCTGAATACTGCCGAAAGTGCTCTGGTGAAGGGCGTATTCGTGTGAAGAAAGATATCAAAGTCAAAATTCCTCCTGGAGTCAGCAAAGGAAGCATCCTTAGAGTTACTGGTGAAGGTGATGCTGGTCCGAAAGGGTATGTTTTCTATGAGTTCTCTTAGGAGATACAACTACAAATATGACTGTATCTGTGATTACTTTTTGATAGAAGGTAAAGACCATTTAATGGTGATTCAGAAAAAAAGCAACTGAACTGCAAAGTTGGAGTTGTATACAAATATACATGGAGAACACCAAAACAAACTTTTACGTTTAAAAATTGTAAACCTTATAGATAGATGAATGATAATCATCCAACCTTAACAAAAAGAAACTTACATAAACTAAGGAATCTTGGACAGTTGGACTACCTTTTCTAATTCTAGCTAGCCTACATAAATGATATTTGCAGACTTAGAATTTAAGTGCTAAACACAAACACACCCAACACCAAGTTATTCAAGGCACAATAACAAAACCTTCCTGGAGACCGAGAATAATATAATATAACATTTCCTCATTAGAGTGGCACCAACTCTCAATACGTCAGAGAACTATTATATTTATCCCTTCAAGAAACTAGTTTGGAGCTTTCATCCATGATGACCAATAAAACCGACACCCCCTTTTTTAAAATGTAGTATAAGCTAAAGCTTTGAATCCACCTTGTTTAAGTGCTTACACTAAATATGTGCTCCTTTTTAATCTTTCATTAAATCCTACCTATAAAAACCTTGGGTATGAAAAACTATTTCTTCATCTGAGGAGTAAATGCCTGGAGGAAAATGATGAAGAGCTTTTGATTGTTTTCTTGTAAGGAGGTTGAAAGATATTGCGAGAAGAACTTGAATTATTAATGACACATTATCTACAAATCAAAAAATATTTCAATAACTATAATTCATGGTACATTATTAACAATGAGAAGCAAATTATTCAAATAAATAATAACACAACGTCAAGGTTGATGCTAATTTACTGAAACAGATTTAAAAGAAGGCAAAGAGCTTCAATCTGAAGCATCAAACGCAGAAAGAGCCTGTAATCTGACTAATAATGTCTCTTAATACAAAGATTATGTAGTTCTTTGGTACAAAAAGGTCATTATTATCCCTAATGAAAAGTTAACATTCAATTCCATGAAATCATTGGATCCTTAAAACCCAACAACCATTTCCTTCTTTTGCACCAAAAACATGAAGAACTATTTAACCTGGTGTGCTCCTTTTTAACTTCTGATTATTATTCAGAACCTATAAATCAAACAAAATCGACAAGTCAAAGTTTAATTAGTCGACAATTGCTAAGAATCTAGAAACTTTCTATAACAGCAATTAGTGTAGGAAAAGAGAAACCTGAACATGTGTTTGAGGAAAGGATAGGTCGAATTCTCGGAAACGGAAGGCAATGAAGAATTTGAAATTCTGTAAAAATATAAATCAAATATTTGATTGAATGTTGGGACAACAGAAAAGAAGACGAGTTTATCAATTTGCTGTGAGATTGTATGAATGACTAGAAGTGCACAAAACATGAGGCTATTGAATGGCCTTTTGAATGTATCAATGAAAGTGCATTGTACCCTTGTTACCATCCATGTTGAATTTGTTTGATGATTAATAATTAGGGCTGGATGTAACCTTTATAACATGTCTTTGCTGTCTTTTAATAATATAACATCTGTTAAACCTTTAATAATTCAACATTTGAATGCATTTCTTTCTTTTGATAGAGGTCCTCCTGGAGATCTTTATGTCTACCTTGATGTTGAAGAAATTCCAGAGATCCAAAGAGATGGAATTAATCTACTTTCATCCATCTCAATTTCTTATCTTGATGCTATATTGGGGACTGTTGCCAAGGTATCTCTTTCTTTTCGGTTACCAATTAGTAGTACTCATGAAAAATGCATGTAACTTCTGTTTATTTATTTGGTTGGTCTAACCCATTGTCACTGTAACAGGTGAAGACGGTTGAGGGGATGACTGAACTTCAAATCCCTGCAGGCACCCAACCTGGTGATATTCTTGTTTTAGCAAGAAAAGGTGCTCCAAAATTGAACAAACCTTCCATTCGTGGGGATCATTTATTCACTGTTAAAGTTACTATACCAAAACGAATCAGGTATGCTTTTTTAGTAAATAATGGTTAGAAAGTCAAAATTCGGCTAGGTCATATTTCTATGATATTATATGTTCATAGCTAATCACTGTATTTTCATTGTGCTGACGTTGGTTGTTGTAGTGGCCAAGAACGTGAGCTTCTTGAAGAACTTGCTTCTCTCAATAACCCTTCATCCACCCGTCCACGCCCTCGCCCTAATGCTCAGAAACCGGTAAGTTCTGTTAATCTTGATATTCATCATTTCCATATTCCCAAAAGTTCATTTTATTTCAGCCAATAGGTCTGCCAGTTCAAGACACCATAATATCATAGAAACTTTCTAATAAACGAAACATTATGCCAGTGAAAGAAGGTTAATTTCTTTATATCAGAACTATTATGATTCTGGTAATTAAAAGTTTTGGTGTCGTGTAGCTAAACCCACAGAAACGCAAGTCGAACCAGTTGCTGAGGAAAATAAGAGTTCTGAAGATCAAGATGAGGACCCATTGAAGAAACTAACAGACTTTGCAGGGTATTTTATTTTTCTTCTTTATACCATGCAAATTTCTTGATTGATGTTTTTAGACTCCAAAAGAAGTGGTGGTTTGAATCTTCAACTGGTGTTAATATGCTTCTTTCACACTGCAGATCTGTTGTAAAAGGAGCTGTAAATTGGTTCAAGGAAAACTTCTAGATCGTCCTTTTAGCTTATGAGCATATTTTAGTATTCTCTTCCATCTAACACAGCAGCCAAAGATTTTATCCCCCTTTCAAATGGATGCTAAAACGATATCCTCCTCGGATTCTGTCGAAGAAACTGAAAAACCCATTGAAAGAATTCTTCAGTTGTTTCGAAACACATCATGGAGTTTTGGTGGAAACTTAGAATACAGTTGATTCATGTATGTATAACACTCGCATTCCTTGCAAGAATTTCGAGTTTTGCACCTATGGTTTTTAGTTCATTGGTCAAAACAAATCTGGTGAGTTACCTGAATGGCCATTTGATCAATTTGGTTTGGAATTTGTTCAAATTGAAATGATGATTATGAATAATGGTGTTAACACCTTGAGTTCTTGTGGATTTGCTTTTAAATCTTTAAACCCCATTCATTCTTACATGAAACTGATGAAGAATACTTGGGCTTACTCATTCTAAATGATCATCGTTTCTTAGTCGACCTTGAGAACACCGAGTATGAGAACACGAGACGCAGTTTGTACATGGCTCCATAGACAACACTACATCTCGTTACAATTTAATGTCAGGCAGGGTTTGATGATCGAGTTAGAGCGGTTCTAGATGTATAAGATATGCATGTTTTGCACTTTAAAAACTTAAAATGAGACTTCAAAAGTTTAACCTAGGGGCGCAAACGACACGAGCCAAGCCCGGGCTCGTATGGGCTCGAGCTCGGCTCGTGATGACCTAGGAGAGCTCGAGCTTGAGCCCGGCTCGTTTCGATCTTTATTTTTAAAACTCGAGCTCGGCTCAACAAATACTTTTTCAAGCTCGAGCTCGACTCGTTTATTTATTTAAATATTATTTTTAATATTTTTATATTTATATATGATATATATTTATAATTATATATTTTATATATTACATTATTCATATATTCTAATCATTTTATCATAACTTTATATATAATATATATTATTAATATAATATATTTAATAAATTAAATAAAATATATAAATAAAAAGTTCGCTTAGGCTCGCGAGCTGGATCGGGCTCGATACGTGAAGCTCGGGCTCGAGCTCATTAAAACTCGGCTCGTTTCGATTTTCTTATTGATCCGATCTCGAGCGGCTCACGAGCGGTTTGGCTCGTTTGCACCCCTAGTTTAATCCTAAACCATTTAAGAAATGATCTCTTTGCAATACACCTTAGTTTCACTAGGTCACATATCCTTTTTTGATGCCATGCAATTAAATGTAATGGTCAATTTACTAATTCTTTTAGATACAATCACGAGCAATTTTGATAAGCAAGATCGGCCGATCGTTTATTCTCATGATTCTCCCTCGTCAAATCTACTTGCTTGTGGCATGCTCCTACGTCAAGGTATCCGAATCTAAAACACACGAACAAAGTTAAGCGTCTGGTTAACAAATCAAACTGAATAATTTTACGATCACGTCAACACTAGACGGGTTGGGTTGACCCACAACTACACGTAATTAAAATCATGATCATTTGACATAACAAAGGTGAACTAAATGCTAATCTTTAACACTACTTTCTTTGATCAAAATCAAAACAGCTACAATAACAGGAGTAGATATCATAACTAGGGCTTCTACAATGTTCGGTCGTGTGATCTCCGGCAGAAGAATGCTACCGTATTTAATCGCAGCTCCACCGGCAAAAGATCCGGCAACGAGCTTCAACACGAAGCTCACATCATCCTGTTCATCACAACAATCAAATCATCATTCGCAAAATTCAAATGAAAACCTAAGGATCAATGCATCGAATAAGACACAATTCATATTTCATCACTAAACTTTGATTAAATCCTGACCTCAGACGTAATCGAAGTAGCAGAATCATCTGATTTTGAATTTGCTTCTTCTTTTGCGGATCTGGAAGCGGCGACCGCGAAGCTCCGACAGCCGGGAGTCGGTGGCGACGCCGTCGTGACTGGGAAGACGAAGGACTTGCTCCGGCGATGTTGCTGCCGGATAACCGTCGCCGACCATCGTACTAGTGGTGGTTGAATCGCTGTTACGGTGGTTGCCGGTGTCGTCATGGCCGGTGAGATGTTCATCTTCTCCTTTTATGTCACGTCGTTACGTTATCGACGTTATCTTGTTAAACAGAGGTCTATGGTTGACATTTAACACAAAAAAAACATAAAATAAGTCGCATTTTGAAAATAACTAGTCGCGTTGAATGGATGCTCTATTAAATTAGTCACGTTATTTTACTCTAATGAACAAACAAACATATCACGTTATAAAACAAGGTCTGGAGGTAAGTGGTGACGAATCTTTTCTCTATTAGGAGATAGATAGACCGCTTCCAAAGAGACCACGACCGCTTCTAAAGAGACCACGGCCGCTTCCAAAGAGACCACGACCGCTTCCAAAGAAACCACCGACTTCTTTAGTTTTTACTCTGTGCTTCTAATCGTGTGTGGAATAACTTATGTGACATGATGTTTGTTTCAATGATGAAAACAGACTCTTTACTTTCTATTTCGATCTGCAAATCGATGGAACAACTTAAGCAAATTCACCTGCAAGCCTTAGTAAGAGGTGTAAGCCTAGACCCTTTGTTATGTTTCAAGTTTATTGTCTTTTGTTGTACTCGAGATGTAGGTAGTGTTGATTACGCACACCAGTTGTTTGATGTAATGCCTGAACCAAAAGTTTTCGTTTGGAATATGATGATCAAGGGCTACTTGCGCACTAGTCGTATTAAATGTGCTGTCTCTATGTATGTTGATTTGTTGAGGAGGGATATGAAGCCTGATGACTACACGTTTCCGTTTCTGCTAAAGGGGTTTACTAAACGGGTCGGGTTGGAATTAGGGAAGGGGGTGCATTGTCATGTGTGTAAGTTTGGGTTTGGTTCTAATCCAGCTGTTGAAACATCATTGATACGCATGTACTCGTTAGGTGGGAATATGAACGATGCTAGAGTGGTTTTTGATGTGTGTTCGCAAAGCAATGTGATCGCTTGGAATATCATGATTGCAGGCTACAATGGAAGCAAACTGTTTGATGAATCAAGAAAGCTTTTTTATGAAATGGAAAAGAGAGGAATCAAACCGACTTGTGTCACTCTTGTTTCAATGCTATCAGTCTGGTCAAAGTTAAAGGACATCAACGGTTGCAAGCACGTTCATGGGTACATACAGGATGGGAGAATTGAACCGAATCTTGTATTGAACAATGCTTTAGTTGATGCATATGCAGCCTGTGGCGAAATGGATGCTGCATTGGCGGTATTCAAGAACATGAAGACGAGAGATGTTATTTCTTGGACCGCGATTTTATCAGGGTTCTTAATCTGGGAAAACTTGACCTTGCTCGCGAGTTCTTCGACCAAATGCCTGTGAGAGATTCAGTTTCATGAGACTGCAATGATCATGGACTGCAATGGACGGGTACGTAAAGCAAAACAAGTTCAAGGAGGGTTTGATGCTTTTCAAGAATATGCAAGCTGCAAAAGTAGAACCTGATGAGTTCACCATGGTTAGCATTCTTACAGCCTGTGCGAACATGGGTGCACTCGAGCTAGGTGAGTGGGTCAAGGTTTGCATCGACAAACACAAGATAAAAAACGACGTTTTCGTGGGAAATGCACTTATAGACATGTACTTCAAATGTGGTGAAGTGAGTAAAGCAGTGGATGTTTTCAAGAAAATGCCCAAAAGAGATAAATTCACGTGGACTGCTGTCATTGTTGGGTATGCTATTAATGGATTTGGAAATGAAGCTATTAACATGTTCAATGAGATGTTGAATACATCAATAAAACCAGATCAAATTTGTTACCTAGGTGTTCTATGCGCTTGTACTCACACCGGTATGGTGGATGAAGGCCGAAAGTTTTTTGCTGACATGTCCATCCGCCATGGGATCGAGCCCGAGGTTGAACATTACGGGTGCATGGTTGATCTTCTGGGCCGGGCCGGGCTCTTAGCCCAAGCTTATGATCTCATAACCACTATGCCCGTTAGACCGAATTCAGTTGTTTGGCGGGCTCTTCTTGGTGCTTGTGGGATTCATAAAGATGTAGATTTGGCTGAAATAGCAGCCAAGAAACTTGTTGAATTAGAGCCCGAAAATGGTGGAGTTTATATATTGTTATGTAACATATATGCAGCTTGCAATAGATGGGATGATTTACATGAACTAAGAACTATAATGATGATTAGAGGGGTGACAAAAACCCCGGTTTGAGTTGTATAGAGATTTATGGCACGGTTAACGAGTTCGTGGCGCGCGATAGATCGCATCCTCGATCGAATGAGATATATTCGACGGTGGAGATGATGACACAAGATCTCAGAGATTTTGGGTATGCTCCTGAAACATTTCTTGACATAGGAGAGTAGGAATCATGTATGTAATATGGATTGATTTTAAACTTGTTGTAATGTTTGTTAGATGTAAATGCATGTTTGGAGTTTCTTAATGTGATTGAACTAGTTTCATTTGGGATATAACTTTATCAAAACATGTTAATCTTGTTAATATAACACACAAACATATATATTTACTGTGTTTTTAGATGTTCAGAAAATTTGATAAATTCAGTTTGGAAAGCCGAAGGCACATTAATATATATTTTTTCTTCTCAAATACGGATTGGGACAAAAACGGAATTGAGTTTTTGTCTCCAATACAGGTCTGGGTATAAAGGTTTTTTTTTTCCTCTTCAATACGGGTAGGGGCGTAACTTCATACAATGTTTCGTACAACTACAAGTCATGCTTTTTGTAGCTTCAACTTTTGAGTTTAAAACTTACCATGTGTTACATTATGTATTTGTTTAATGTGGATTTGTTTATTTAATGTTTGTTTTTATTTAATTGATGATTAGAGGGATATGAAATACCGGATAAGAACGGGGAGAAGGTAGGCATCATGTATCTAACCCGTTGTCGTTTTGATTTATTATAAAGATAGTTGGGCACATGCATGGTTTTATGTATACTCCATTCGTGTTTTCTGTTCTATTAAATACTTAACTAAATATTTGTTATTTTAAATTTAATAGTTTAGTGATAAGAATAAAAAACTATTTAAAATATTGTGGTTTAAATCCTGATATAATGTTACTTAGAATTTGTGTAATTAAAATATATAAGTATGTGGATGTGAGTCGTTAATCTAAAAACTTCAATTAAATACATGTTCTTTTATAAATTTGAGTTCTAACTCAACTAGTACTTTATATATATAACTCAAATTTATATAATTTTCTTTTACTTCTTTTTAAAGGTAATTCAAGTGGCACACATGGTAAAGTCTTATGCCTTTTAGGCTCTAAGAGCGAAGGTCTTGATTTCAATCTCAATAAAATAATGTAATTAAAAAGGTATACATAGGAGTAGGAGTAGTTAGAGTCGTTTTCAAAATACATTTTAGAATTAATAACATAAATGGTCAATGTGGTTTTAGAAAATAACATGTTTGAGTGATAAAGGTTTCAGGTAACATATTTGGATTTTATTTTTTCAATTTTGTAACGAGTTTGGGTTTTAAGATTAAAAACCCTTTAATTTTTCTGTTTATTGACTAAACTATCTTTTGATTTTTAGAAACAGGGTCATTTATGTAATTATCTATATACAAGGATTATTGTGTAAATTAATCAATTTAATTAAAATATATAATATATAAACTACCTTCTCTCATTCTCTTTATGTTCTCATCAAATCCACTTAGGTTCTCTTACTTTCAGCGACACCTTCAACGACACTGTATAATTTAAAGTTTAAACCCTAGCCACCCCCATCTCCTCTTCTCTGTTACATCTTGACGACACCACCACATTCCAACCTCACCTCTTCTTTTCCACCGCCGACACCTCTTCCCACCTGATTTCATTATGTTTGTTGTCGATAAACTAAACACTTAAAGTGATGGTAAGAAAACAAGTCAATTGGGAAAATTCTTATAAAACCTCTGTCAACATCTAAGACAAAAATTAAGTTTAAGAAAATAAAAAAAATGATGAGTTAAAAAGTGTATAAAAGTTGATTTCTAAAGTTTAAAATAATAACACTAAAGTGGTCATCTTATGAATGTTTTTTTATGAAATATGTTACAAAGTGGCCATATATGTTGTTTTGCTTATTTTATGGGGATATATATGACATTTAGTAAGTTTTATAAGAAGAATATATATGACAAAGTTATATATGTTGTTTTGCTTATTTTATGATATATATATGACATTTAGTAAGTTTTATAATATATATGAAAATTATATATGATATTAAGAAAGTTCGTAAGAATACATTGTCATACCATGAGCAGGGGCGGAGACATGTATTCAAGAATGGGGTCACGTGACCCCAACGAGTTTTTGTTTTCATATGGTGTTCTTGTAATGAAATAGTGAATGACCCCACATATATATATACTCAACCTCATAAAAATCAACTACTTATTCAATTGGTTCAGTGGTAATTCTCAACAACTACTAAACATTAATAAGCACTCTTAGTTCGAATCTAAGGCCCCTTATTTATTTTTCCTTCTATCTTCTCTCTTTCTTTGTTCTAAATCTCTTTTAACCCTTGGCTCATCTTTCTTTTTTCAAAGTTTAATGTATCTTAGGGCATTTTTATAGCCTTTTACATTCTAAATGCTTTTGATAATTTTTTTATATAATATTTATCCAACATCTGATTTCTTTTGTATTTCAAAGTTAGTATTTAACCAATGCATGATTAAACTAATTAAGATAATAATATAAATTTGTTATTTTAAAGCTGAATAAAAATAAACTTATATAAATTATGTTTGCAGTTTCTAATAAACATTTTATAGTTTTAATGTTTTGTAATTTATAGCATGTCGACATCTAATAAACTAACTATTTTGGATATAAATATTGAATTTATAAATTATCTAGATTATCACTAATATAATCTAGGTTTAGATTATCACTAATATAATGAGTAAAGTCACATTCACAATCATCCTACATACTAAAACCACCTTCATATAACATGTGACCTGACCCGACCCGTACCATACCAAAAAGCCTATAGTCGAGTGTCACATCCGAGCACCGAATATATTAGTGACCCCATTAGAAAATTTTTCTGGTTCCGCCACTGACCATGAGATATTTGTTACCTACAAATGTGCATACCAATATATTATTTTTTTATTATTGCTTATGTATGTGCATACTACATACCATGTATTTTTCTTATCACCTACGCATGTGCATGTCATCAAAAATACATAACCAGAACCTGCACATTTATATGTTAAAAAAAGATGTTAGAAGTCATTTATGATGCACATATGTAGGTACACAAAAACAGGAAAGCTCTAAAATACACTATTAATTAGCATACTCGCATAATTTCGGTAACTAAATACTATAAAGCATATTGTTAACACTAGATCTACATATACATACGCTGAAATAATACGTTGATATATATCGTCAAAAAAATTGATACTTGAAGCATATTGTAACATCAAGTTTCCGCTTGTTAAAAGATCTAATTTTTTTATTATTATAGTCATCAAGACCTGGTTGACCAGCCAGGCTCGATAGCACATCTAGATCATAATTCTAATGAACAACTTATAGATCTCTATGTAGTTATAAAGATAGTTCAAAAGTTCGATTATATATTTATCTAACTATATTTAAGTTTCTCTAAATACAGTGACATAACCATAACCTACATATCCAGTACTTCACGTCCATAGCGAAGCTACTGACTGGATCTGCGGAGGGTAAGATATAGGCAAAACTTACAACTATCACAGTTGATAGAAAGGCTGCGTTCAGCGAAACCCTCGACTCCAGTGTACACATTAGTATCAAAACACCCAATAAGAAAAGAACGCAATATTAAACCTTGCAGTCAATATATGAAATACCACAAGAATCACATATTGACAGATACTCGATCAGACAATACATAAACAAATACACATAATGGTCAACAATATACAATAATCAATGACGGAACACTATACAAATGCAACGTCAAATGCAACAGTTTAACATCGCCCCTCTATCTCACCTGTTATACTGCTCATGATTGTCGTCGTCGCGCCCCTATTACTATAAGAAGGTGGTGTTCCCTTTGTGATAGGGCTTCACAGGCTTCACAGGCTTCACAGGCTTCACACTACGAATACACATGGTGTGCAAATACATGCTAAACAATAATATTATGAAAATAGTAAAATAATTGTATAAGTCGCATTGTGTTTGATTACTAATTCAGATCCCCAGACCAACTTATCATATAGAGCACTAGCTTTAGTTACCCGTGTATTACACGGATTTATGAAGAGTTAATTATTAAATAATATAAAAATAAAAATAAAATCAAGTGTGTTATATATCAAATAAGACATAACAACTTTTGATTATAAGGTCACAAATAAGTAAAAACATCCTTGTAAACTACATTTGTAGTAACATTAGTAAGTTTACACTTATTGTCTAAAGCTAAAAGCTTCAATCCGTCTTTACTCTTAACTTTTAACAAGATGCTATAATCTGATCATGTGTAAAAATAGGATCTTTCAAGTATAAACCGACATTTGACAGAGATTGATCTTAACTTTTGTTTATTGTCATAGCGAAATATACAGTCACAGAAAACTGTCGTCTTTTATACTTAAAATGAATACTTTTGACGGGTCAAATCGTGAGCTAGATATTAAATGAGTGTGAGGATATTAGTGTGAATAAATTAAGATTTGAATAATATACACTGAAAAGTTATGTGCAATAATTAAATTATTTTTGAATTATTTTGATCCTGTAATTAAATATAGAGATATAGTATTGAATCGGGTTGGATCGGGTTATAAATGTTCATAATATCTCTGATTAGTTGTTACTATTTAATATAAAATTTAATAAACCTGTGTATTATACTGGTTAAAAAAATAAAATATTAAATATAATAAAATTTTATGAAGTATAAAATGATAATCTAAAATAAAATATTATTAAAATTACATATGAGTAACAACTATAAGTAATAAAATAACGATATCAATTTTTAAACTTTTGTTTTTAAACTTTCTTTTCAAAAAAAGTTAAATATTTTTTTTTCAAAGCGAACCGTGTTAAAAATGTTATTTTTAAAAATTTTTATTATAATTCCTAGTTTTAATTATTTTTCGTTTATAAAAAATTTTACTTTTTAAAAATACCAATTTTAAAATATTTTATATTTTAAAAAAGTTAGATGTTTTAGAAAAAAATTAATTGTATAAAAAATTGTTTTCTAAAATAACATTAATAAAAAGACATCTTTTTAATTTATTAAAAAATTTAATCTATAAAATTAGATTTAATAATTTTTAATTTAGGTAATTATTTAAGAGGAGAGAGAGACGGGAAAAATAAACTTAGGGGGCCTAAAAATGTGCCAAGTGTCCCCCTAAGTTACTCTTATAGTATTATATATAGATATGTACCGATTAAACTAATATCACAAAATTAAAGTCAAAAAGTTTTATAATATTTAGATATTTATTAACACGATTTAATAATATTATAATCAAATTTATAAATACTAATTTTCAACTTTTCTACTGTTGTATCTTATGCTTGGAGTGTCTTATAAAAAAAATAATTTTCCTTTTAACTCAAAATTTTTCATCTTCCTAATGTAACAGAAATTATGTTTTTACTTTTAACCCAAAACTTTTTATATTTGCAATTTGACATTTTAACTTTTTACTTTACAAATTTAACAGAAAACTTTATCTTTCGTAAAATTCTATTTTACGTTTCGTCCTAAGTTTTGCAAGTTAACATGCCGCAACATGCATGTGTGGTTCAACATTTTTATGTTCGCTTTACGTTTAGTTCTAAATTTTACGACTTAAAACGACGCAACATGCATGTCCTAGATCGACTTAGTTAAATTTTTCTATGTTCTACGTTTCGGTCTAATTTATCTGCATCAACGCACTGCAATTTCAGTATTGGTGGTCTATGACGGTGGTGTGATATTAATGCTATTTGGTATGGTTTTATGCCCCCATCGTAACACGGAGGGGCTTAATTCTAGTTTAAACTAAAAACCTTAACTGTGTTGGATAAACAATGACACGAAAGACAACTGGAACTAGTTGTATACACAGTAAAAATGGTTTAGTGTTTTGAGACCTACTAGCTATAGAAGATTATAGAAGCTTATGTATTAATTAAAAATTTTAAAACAATTATAACTTCAAACACGATCTGTTTAATGGCCTAATAACTAACTATGAGTCTATGACATCCTAATTTCACATAGTTGTCATTTGTTACTCGATGGAACATATCCTCACACTAATATTAGTTATAACTTTTAATATTTTAACTTAATAAAATATATTTGACTACTAAAACATTGTTATAGATTACTAACTAATTAATAAAAATAATGACTATCTGGTAGTATTATGTCTATTATCATTAATATCTGTATCCGTATTTTCAATAATAACTACTTTTAAGTTTTATGAACTTTTGTATATTTCTTTGTGTATATATTTTATGATAGGAAAATATTTAATTAAACTATAATACAATAATATAGAGAAAAATAAATAAAAGAGACACAAATAAATAACAAGTAAATAAAAGAAAATGATAAAGTTTATTGTGACTTTACATACGCTTATTATAGCTTTAAAACTATTATTACTTTTAGGCTGAGATTATTCTACAAAGTGTATTTTTACTACAAAGTGTGAGAAGACACAATGAGGCTAAAAAAGTCATAAAAAATTTTATATCTCACAATCTAAATCGAATTCTAAAAAAACACTTCAGAGCCTTTGTTCATCTCGTTGTCCTCTTTCAGAAAAAAAAAAAAATATATTTTTTTTCATTGTGTCATTATATGGCACAATGACGTCATTGTGTCTTTTATATTGACACAATGACGTCATTGTGTCTTTCATAATGACACAATGAAGTTATTGTGTCATTTATTTTCATAAATGACACAATAAAAAAACGTTATTTTTTATTTTTTTTATTTTTTTTATTTTTTCGTTTATTTTTTTCTTGTTGAGGACGACTAGGGAACAAAAGCTCCGAATTATTTTTTTTAAAATTCGATTTGATTGTGAGATATAATTTTTTTTGTGTATTTTTTTTACTCATTATGTCTGTTGGGTCATTATAAGGCTGGTGCAACCAAAACCACTTCACATAGTTAATTTTGGTGCTACATTCAAAGGCTTCCGAAGCTAAGTATGAGGACTTCCGAAGTCTGAAGAGTTCTTCCGAAGACAAAGTCTGAATACATCAGCTGATGATATCTTCCGAAGATAAACTCTACTTCCGAAGACAAAGAAGACTCCAAGCCTCGGAAGAAGCAGTCTTCCGAAGTATAAGTGGCTTCGGAAGAAGTTATTCTTCCGAAGAAATTTAACCTTCGGAAGACATTGCTATGACAGTAGACATAAGTATGGTCTCTGACAATCCGCTGCAGATCTCTGATACAGCATGGCTTCTTCCTAAAGATCTATGTTGTTGACCATACTTTATTCTACTGTTTACCTTTTTATGATAATACATGTTACCAACTTTAGTTAGTGATAAAAAGGTAAGTCAGGGACATGTCCTGACTACCAAATCTTAGATAACATGTCTGAGATACCTTAACCTATAGTCTTGTAGTATAGACGTTTGGTTAGAGGTTTGCAGCTGGTATCAAAGTATATCCGGCTGTAGGTAGTATTATATATGTATTCTCATTGTAACTCATTAGACATAGACATAGACATAGAGAGAGAGCTTGAGCTCATAAGAGTCTTGTAATCCTTTGAGTTGAGAATCAATATATAAAAGTACCTTGAAAATTTACATGCTATGTTCATTATCATTTGTTACTTGTTATATTATGATCAACTCTTGTTAGACTCTTCCTGAGTGTTGTTCAAGGTGAGTTTAAGAGAAAAACCACTGGTTGAGTGACCCAAACCGATCCTGCAATTGGTATCAGAGCTTCCAGGCTCTTGATTGTGAGATCTTACCATCCAAATCAACTTGTTTTTCACTCCTCCCTACAACCCACTCACTCAAATGGCCGCTCTCACTAAAGCTGATATGGAAACCGGTACCATGACCAAGTCTCCACTGATCACCCCTGAAGACTTTGACACACAGTGCACAAGAATGGAAGGCTTCATCAAGTGTCAAGACTCAAGGATGTGGGACTCTATCGTTAATGGTCCTTTCATACCAAGCACTACTTCTGCTACTAGTAATCGCATCATTCCAAAAGATGTTGATGATTACTCAGAGAAAGATAGGAAAAGAATAGAGCTTGATCAAAGGGCTATGACTTCTCTTCAAACTGCTCTTCCAAACTCCATCTACAGAGGCTTCAAGAAGTGCAAGACAGCTAAAGATCTATGGGATGCACTGAAGCTCATGTACGAAGGATCCAAGGAAACTAAAGAGAACAAGAAGGATCTCTTAAAGCAGCAGTTTGAGAACTTCACTTTCAAGGCTGGAGAGACCTTGACTCAACAACACTTCAGGTATGTTGAGATAGTGGATACTCTGGTGGATATTGGAGTACCTCTTGAAAATAGAGACATAGTTAGGAAGTTCATGTCTTCCCTTCCTAAACTATGGACACACTATTGTGTTGTAATCAAGAGAACTTCGGACCTTAAGACTCTTTCTCTCATAGAGTTGTATGGTATTCTAAGTGCATTCCAGATGGAGATGAACATGCAGAACTCCTCTGGTAACTCCAATAATCAACTGAGTTCAGCCCTTCATGTGGTTGAAATGGAAATCACAGAACCACAACATCAGTTGTTGTGCTATCCTGACAACTCACATACTGGACCCTACATTACTCTACCTGAGACTCTAAGATCTCAAAAGGCTCAACACAACTCCTTTCAGGATAGTTGTGCCTTTGTCTCTGGAAGTGGATGACCGGCTTGTCGCGTGCACTAGTCAAAGATAGTATTTGTATAGTTCCTTAGTACCAAAACTATGTAGCAAATGGTAAGAAGGGTGTCGAATCACAAGGAGTATGTGGTTTGTGTTTAGACTTGAATTGGACTAACGAGTCAATTATGAAGCTTGCTATTTTGTTTATAAAAGCTTTGATATGTTTACTTGAAATGGTGTTGAGACTTTGTCCAACACAAAGAAATGAACAAAACAAAAAGGTTGCTTAAAAATGATTAATAAAACTTGAGAAACTTAGAACAATGGTTAACAAAACAAAGTTTAATAACAAGGTTCGCCCCCGGTTGATATCATAAGGTTATGGTTCTACTAATCCAACTAACTTGCATCAAAGGTATGATTTATGCTAATGAGTTCATCGTTACACGGTTTAGGTGTCAAGAATCGTCAACGTTAACACGGACAATAATACACTTCATTACACTAGAACATTCAAACTCTACATATACATAGCACACATGAACAACTCCATTTCTCAAAGACAAATTTCATAATCATTCATTCAATTTGGGAATTCAAGTTAAGCTCAAAGTACTAGCATAAATGTTTCAAGCAATCAAATACAAAACACAAGGATGCAATCTAGTTTTCAAATGTTAACAAACCATAGTCTTACAATATGCAAACCGGGGGGAAAACCCAAAGAAGATTAGCCTCTCATGTTGTTTGAGGCTTGGAATCCGGGTGATGATCTTGTTTGCAATTCCATATCACTTTGATTTTGCTTGACTTTGTTGATGATGAAAAGCTCCAATTGTCAAAACTTCTCTCTAAATCTTCATGGATGATTGATGGTGATGAAGAAGCTTGAGGGTGATGAAGAAGATGGTTAATGATGAAGATGATGGTTAATGATGAAGATGATGGTTAATGATGAAGATGAGTGTTGTTGGAGACAAAACAAAGTGAGAGGATCATAGCATGTTGTGTGATGGTCTCTTTTCCTCCTTTTCCTCCCTATTATATGGCCTTTCCAGCTGCAACTTGAAAAGCCCCGTTTAAACAAGTCAAATGAAACAAGTGGGCATTAAAAATCCGAAAGGAGAATTGAGAGGCCGTTGCCGACGGGCTATTAGGGCGTCGGCGACGGGCTCCAGAAACAGCAGTTTTTTTCTTTTGTTTGTTTCGCGTGTCCGACTGTTCCGGGCTCCATTCCGACATCCCATATGACCCCCGGAGTGTACTCTTAATTGTTCCGGCCCTAACAAACACAAACCACATCAAAATAGATCATTTGAACTCGAAGTTATGCTATAAATATGCCGTTTTGTGCTTTTAAACCCGAGCTTTTACCCGCGCATCACATCCCCACACTTATCTTTTGCTTGTCCTCAAGCAAACTACCATACAATATTTTTCAAAACATTACAAGACATTTAGAATTTCTCATCTTCTATCAAGTTCATAAGTGAATGATATATGTAATAACAAACCAAGACTTGCCTAACTAATCCTACCATGCTTTAAACTCTTGCACTCATGTTTCATGCCCCTCACAATGATACGCTCCTCTCGGCTATTTTGTGGACTAGCATGTGATGTGCTAGTATGTTTTTCACTCAAAACCATATGCAATAATGTGAGCATAAGCTTGTAAAGCAATCGTGCCTCCACTGCTTTAATGGAATAGTTCCCAGATCAAAGGACTTTTGTGGTTTTTGGGCTTAGGCTTAGGTGAGGAATAAAGCTTTATTTAGTGGCTAAGGTGATGAGAAATCCAAAACAATACAAACTACTAATAACGGTATTCGGGTAATTTCTGTCCCAACGCTTTTCTTATTCTATTTTTTTTTGACATCTTTTCTTCAAACACGATGTATATATTCTTTTCATTTCATTTCATTTTTTTTATATATAACTAAAGAACACTAATTTGATTAACACATGGACAAAATCAATTGGATTCTCATCAAAATTTTCAAGAGGATAACTCTTTGATGCTCGGCTAGTGGGTTGACAAACGAAAGGACCATTTATTACACACACTTGTGTTCGCATAAATAGGCTCAAAAATGGCAACTAGGGGTATAGTTTTGTAATCTTTATGGGTAATAGGGAATAATGGGGGATCCTAATGCCTTTTCATTTCCGTTCACATATTCCTTTGCGGTCTTAGCACGTATCAAACCATACAAGTTCTACCAATTAAGCGCATAATGATCACACTCAACAAATGAACTTTTATATATATGTAAGTGATCTAGCAATCTAGGTAAGTATGGCTCAAAACTCACATGATGGAGGAGAAATGGGTTGCCGACATGTAGCATGTGTGACTATTTTAAAGCATGCTAAAACTAGCTAGGCATCTCACTTAAAGTTTTCTTTAAAGGCACTTGGTGAGACTATTCGAGGCAACCATGACTAACGACCTTTTACCCAATTTTCTCGGTTTGAAAATCTTTTGGTGACAATCTAAGTTGTTTGCATAAAATGAGGACCAAAAAGTATTTGAAAATTTGAAATTTTTTTTATTTTTCCCCCATCCCCACACTTAATGTTGACATTGTCCTCAATGTGGGTGAAAATATTTTCAAAACATAAGGGATGTGATACAAATTTCTTCCCCAAAGGTTTTCCCGGCCTAAAACAACGTTCCACTTATTCAAACTACTAAGATAATCATGCTGAAAGGAACATGTGCACCTGGATTTCTTCACTTTTTCTTGGCATTAGCTTGTCAACCCAAGTAGCACAAAACCTGCAATTGTAAAAAAATTGTGTAGAAGCAAGCTTCTCACCTCTTTGACATCCAATCAATTAGCATGAATTGTGGAACTTCAATAACCACTTAATAAAAACTACAGAATTAAAAGGAACAGGAAAACAAACAACACACTCAAACATTTAAATAAACTGTACAAACACATAAATCATACCTCGCCGCCTATCTTTGGTAGCGCTCATTTGGATCTCTTGGCGGGTATGGTTGATAAGGATAGCCAGTCAGAGCAGAAAACATCTCATTGTTGTCAAATGCTCCCCCTTCAGTTGGTGGTGGCGCAGGAATGGGAATGAAGCTGGACGCCACGCCCTGGGGCCAATGCACTGACTGTTGCACCTGTTCTGGTTGGTCCCTGATGGTCGAATAGTCTGTCCACGGGGTATACTCTTGATAGCTTCGACCTGCTTCAAGATCCCGGTGATGCCTTTCCTGTTCTTGGAGAATGTAGGCGTTGTTGACAGCCATTTGTTGGGCTGTTGCAAGGGCCATCCAACGCCTGTCTTCTAACTGCTCCCTTTCCATCCTTCGGGCTTCTTGTTGTGCCCAATGTTCCTCTTGCTGCAGCCTCCACACCCTTTCACTCTCTCTTCTTGCTTCCTCCACTTCTCTCATTTCTCCCATCAGAGCAGACACATTGTCATATGTCTGCCTGTGCCGACCTGCAAAGATTCCCAACCCGGCTGCCTTCGTCTCACAGTGAATTCAACTACATTATCAGACACCTCTCGATGTTGACGGGCAGTTCGCCTTCTTGAGGGCCTTGTTTCCTCGGGTTGTGCTTCTTCTTCCTCCATGGCCTCAAATTCATCCGGTGGAGGAGCATCTGGGTCTCTTGCAGTAAAAAACTGTCCGGTTTCAGTATCCCGGACAACAAATGTAAACCCTTGCTGTTCAACAAAAATCTTTGATGCTCTCATCTTCTTAAAATCAAAGTAGTCCAAAGGTTTACTGACCCAGAGTGCCTCTGGAGGAAGGCAATCTTGTTGCACGATCATAGCACTAATCAACCGAATATATGGGACCATTTTCCTAGCATATAGCTCCCTTGATTCCCAAATATTCATCATCACTATATGTCTCCATGAGAGTTTGGGGCTTCCATAAAGTAAATAATGTAAAATTCTGCAGTCCCAGGTTCTCAGTTTCCCTCGATCTCCCAATCGTACCATCACATTTTCAAGGGAGATGTTTTGTAGAATTTTTCCTTCGAGAGATAAGTGGTTCCTCTCAAGTTCAGCACCTTCACGGAAGGGAACAGTCAAGCTGATTAAATTTACCGGGTCTGCTTCTAGAACGGGCCTTGAAAAAAATCGATCCATATGATAGTAATAGTAGTTGCCCTGGCCCAAAGAATCAAATTGGGCGATCCGGTTCATCGTCTCAAAAGACATCACCATAGTACCCGCACCGGTTTCCCCTGATAACCTCCATTGTGATGGATGGCTGCTTTTGTTTTCAAATCTTAATGACGCCATCCATTCGGCCACCGCCCCCAAATAAACCCGGTGTGTATTTGCAGCACACCAATCTAAAGCTCTCTCCCACCCTAGAGCTTCGAATTTTTGTGTTATCCCTATCTTTGAGAGCTCTTCAGTATTAACCACTCTCTCCGGCACACACACACCTGGGACGCCATACTGGACCTTTGCCATTTTCCACTTCCACAGACGGATTTCAGTAGCTCTATTGTGAAAGTCGGATAATCGTTTTTGGGCGTCGGATTCCCATTTCTCCCCGATTTATCATTCTTGTGTTGTGTCCACGTCCAGTCTTGGCGAAATAGCCTTGCATCATCATCAGTAACTGAGCTTTCTTGTTCCCAGTTCATCACCCTACGAGAGGATGAACTTGTAGCTCTTGAGGTCTTGCTCCTTTTTCTACTCGCCATTAAACTACAACATAACAACCAAATACACCCATTAATTACTTGCATTCAAACAATTCCAACAAATAGGCATAGATCATGGTTTTGTAAGCATATGCTCCTCTTGCAATTTTGAATAAACAAGTATGTTCTTGACAAACAATATGTTGCATTATCTTCAAAATTTTAAGTTTATTTTCAACAATGAGGTTTTCTTTTATGTTTATCCATGACATACTATCATATGCTCACAACCATGTATACAAATTTTCATAACCTTCATCTTTGTTCTATGCCTATTTCTCAAGAGTAATTGTGCTAGAACCCTCTCCCCACACTTGTTTTGTATCTACATTTATCATACATAATCTAAACTCAACCAAAGGTTCCTACTCAACAATCCATACATATCCAAAACTAGTTTCACTAATCACATTCATGTTCAAGAGACAATTTCTACAAACTATGTAATGCTAGTAATAGAATGAGAAGAAACCATACCTTATGTGCTTAGAGTTTCACCCAACAAGTTGCAATAGAAAGATACTTGAAGAAAAACCCAAAAAATCCGAATTTTGCACCTTAGATTTCTCTTTAACAACAAGGAATTAGCAAAAACTATGTTAGGGGTTTTGTTCCTCACAAAAAACTAAACACCTTGGACACAAGAATGGTTGGATTTGGTTAAGTTTGGAAGAAGTTAGGTTATGGAGGAGATTTAGGGTTCTTAAGAATTTTAGAGAAGAAGAGAGAAAGAATTGAAGTGGTTGGATGAAAATGGGAGTGGGAGTGTGTTTTGGGGTGGAATAAGGGTTGTGGTGGGGTAAAAATCCGTAAGAGGGGGTTTGGTGGTTGAGAGTGAGTTAAAATTTGAAAAAAAAATTTTTTTTTCGCAGCATGAATCGAGGGGGCGTCGGCGACGGGCTAAAAGGGCGTCGGTGACGGGACTCACATTTGCAATTTTGGTCTACGCGTTATGTTGCTGCCTACGGAGGGTATGGACTACGCGGTCCGCTTCGGAAAAAGACCATGCTGCAAAAGCTTCAACAATCTCATCCTCAAAGATCAACCAAGGGATGGATTGGAAGATCAAGGAAGATGCTGCAGCACAAACATCTTCTTCAACGACCTCTATTGAACCCCAATGCATATCTTTTGGTTCAATTATGTCATTATCTTTGGAAGACCCCAAGACCAGCAAGGTTTGGGCTTCCAAACAAAACTAACCATCTCATCTTATGTGCAGGAACATCCATTTGACAAGAACAACAATGTCTGGATTGTAGATAGTGGATGCTCCAGGCATATGACAGGGAACAGATCTCTCCTTCAACAATTCCAGAACTATGATGGAGGGCCTGTCCAATTTGGAGGTGAGGCCGGAGGATATATTTCTGGCAGAGGAAGTATATCCAATGGTAGAATAAACATTGACAAAGTTCACTTTGTCAAACAGCTTGAACACAATCTGTTAAGTGTCTCTCAATTCTGTGATCAAAAGCATCAAATGTTTTTCACAGAACATGAGTGCATTATCCTCAAACCAGGGATGACAATTCCTCCGGAATTGGTGCTTCTTAGATCTCCCAGGAAAGGGGATATGTACAAGCTGGATATGAACAATGCTTCTCCTATGGGTGAAGTATCATGCTTTCTTTCCAAAGCTGATAGTGATAAGTCAACACTATGGCATAAACGCATGTGTCATGTGAATTTTAAAACAATAAATAAATTGGCTAAAAATAACTTGATACACGGTTTGCCTAAAAAGGAATTTTTCTGCAAATATAACTGTGTTGCATGCCTGAAAGGGAAACAACACAGGTCATCTCATAAATCCAAATGTGTAAACTCCATCACTACTCCATTACACTTATTGCACATGGATCTCTTTGGTCCCACAAGTATAATGAGCATTGGAAGGAAATCATACTGCCTTATGATTGTTGATGATTTTACAAGATTTACATGGGTATTCTTTTTAAGAACTAAAGATGAAACTGCTGAAACGTTAAAATCTTTTATTCTTAAAATAGAAAATCAAATTGATCACAAGGTTAAGATCGTTAGAAGTGATCAAGGGATTGAGTTTAAGAACTTTGTTCTTGACTCATTCTGTGACTCAAAAGGGATTGCCAGACAATATAGTGCTCCCAGAACTCCTCAAGAAAACGGTGTTGCTGAGAGGAGGAACAGGACACTTATTGAGGCGGCTCGAACCATGTTAGCTGATTCAAAACTACCTCTAACATTCTGGGCAGAGGTAGTTAGCACTGCATGCTATGTGCAGAACAGAGTTCTTGTAGTTAAGCCCCATGGAAAAACCCCTTATGAGTTATGGAACAAGAGGCCACCGTTCATTGGCTTTCTAAGGTCCTTTGGCTGCAGGTGTACCATACTTAACACAAAAGACAACTTAGCAAAGTTTGCTGAGAAGTCAGATGATGCTATCTTTGTTGGATACTCTTCTAGCTCCAAAGCTTATAGAGTATACAACATTAAGAATCAACAATTTGAGGAGTCATTCAATATAATTGTTAATGAGCACACTCCTTGTGTTAGGGGGAATGGACCTGATTATATCTTTGACCTAGAATTGTTTCCAAACTATTCTAAACCATCTTGTGAGAATGTTTTAGATGGAACAGGTGCTCAAAGTGATGCTGATGCTAATGCTGATCAACTATTTGAGCTACCCAGACCTCTTCCAAATTCTCCAAGAGCTGAAAGACAACAAGCTTCAACCATTCACAGATATGATAGTGTAACTATCTCAAGAAATAGTGAAGCTTCAACAAGTGAATCACCTGATGAACCCCAAAGCTCTTCAGGTGATCCATTACAACACCAGGTTGAAAGAAGTAGTATTCTGAAGGAACATGCAACTGTTAATACTACTTCACAGCTAACCATTGATGATGTTTCTCAGTCATTCAATCAGTCCTCATTAAATTACTTTGAAACAGCAGCTGGACAGAGTGATCCAGTTCCTGATCAGAATATGTCTAACCTGCACCTATCTCTGCAACTGGAAGTGATTCCTCATCTTAGGATTCACAACACTCATCCAACTGAGAACATTATAGGGAATGTCTCTGAAGGTGTGAGAACAAGAGGGCAAACTCATCATGGGAATGTCTGTTTGTACTCATGCTTCTTATCTCAGATGGAATCCAAAAAGGTGGAAGATGCCTTGAAAGATAGTAGTTGGGTTGAATCGATGCAGGAGGAGCTGCTTCAATTCAGAAGACAAAAGGTCTTAAATCTATGCCCACTACTATCTGGTCAAGTACCCATAGGCACTAAATGGGTTTTCAGAAACAAAAAGGATGATAGAGGTTTGATTATCAAGAACAAGGCAAGATTAGTAGTTCAAGGATACACCCAAGAGGAAGGAATTGATTATACTGATGTCTTTGCACCTGTTGCAAGACTTGAAGCAGTTAGGATCTTCCTTGCTTATGCTGCATCCAAGAACTTCACTGTCTACCAACTTGATGTCAAGTGTGCTTTTCTATATGGGGATATAGATAGGGAAATCTATGTATGCCAACCTCTAGGATTTGAAGACCCACAACACCCCAACTATATGTGCAAACTAGATAAAGCTCTATATGGGTTGCACCAAGCACCTAGGCTGTGGTATGAGACTTTATCTCAGTTTCTCCTGAAGAATAGTTACACCAGAGGTACCATTGATAAGAATCTCTTCATCAGGAAGACTGGAGAAGACATTTTACTCGTTTAAGTCTATGTTGATGACATCATATTTGGTTTTTCAAATGACCAAATGTGTAAGGACTTTGAGAGCATTGTGAAGCAGAAGTTTGAGATGAGTTCCATGGGAAAAATGGACTTTTTCCTTGGAATTCGGGGTGAAGCAGATGAAGGAAGGATTCTTCATCAATCAATCTAAGTATGTTTCAGACATCTTGGAAAGATTTGAGATGAAGGACTGCAAACCAGCCAAGACACCCATACCCAGAAACCATAATCTTTGCCCTGACCTTGAGGGGGAGGATACTGATCAACATCAGTATAGAGCAATTATTGGTTCTTTGATGTATCTCACTGCTAGTAGACCTAATATCATGTTTGCCACATGCATTTGTGCAAGATATCAGGCTGCTGCAAAGATGTCTCACCTAGCTGCTGCAAAGAGAATCCTCAGATACCTCAAAGGAGCACCTAAACTAGGTCTCTGGTATCCAAGAAATAGTGATTTTAATCTCTATGGATACTCTGACAGTGACTATGGTGGCTGTAATATTGACAAGAAATCAACATCAGGAGGATGTCAATTTCTTGGTGGAAGGATTATCTCATGGTAATGCAAGAAACAATCCTGTGTCTCTACATCCACTGTTGAAGCTGAATACATTGTTGCTGCTAGCTGCTGTGCTCAACTGCTATGAATTCAAAATCAGATGTTGGACTATGGATTCAACTTCATGACTACTCCTATCCATATTGACAACAACAGTGCTATCTCCATTACTGAAAATCCGGTGAAGCACTCAAAGACAGAGCACATTGATATCAGGTATCTTTTCATTAGAGATATTCATGAGAAAAATTTGATAAAGTTAATCAAAGTTGACTCAAATGAACAATATGCTGATTTGTTCACAAAAGCTTTTGATGAACAAAGATTTAAGTATCTCATATCAGCTATTGGGATGATAAACATTGATTAACTACCTCTTTTGAAAGCTTTTTAATGTGTAATGTCTTGTGTCAATACAATTTAAGCCATGTTACAAAAGATCTCTTTAAAATATTCCAAGTGTAAATTTCTTCCGAAGAGGAATTAACTCTCGGAAGATATTTCTAAATATCTTCCAAAGTCAAATTCCTTCATGGAAATTTTCTTCTCGGAAGAATTTTTAGTCTCAAAAGAAGAGATTGATTTCACATCAGATCTACTTCCGAAGCTTATAAAACTCTTTATTCGGAAAGCAGCTCTTACCTTCGGAAGCAATGTTTTGCTTCGGAAGAAAGGATAGCCTTTGGAAGACAAATTACCTTCGGAAATGTTTTACATTCGGAAAAAGAGATTTTACTGTGTAACGGATATCTTTCGGGCCCCACTCTGTAAAAGGTAAAGATTTTGTTAATAATGATCAGATTATTTAAACTTATCCCTTGCCGTCATTGTCATTTCACAACCGCAAACCACCATAACAGCCGAAAACCACCATAACCGCCCACAGTTACCCTCAACAGTTACCCCCATTACCGCCTTTACCGCAATTCCTCTCCTTTAAATAATCCAGACTGTTCAATTTCATCTTCTTTTACTGATTTACTGCCCTAAACATTTCCTTCACTGTCAATCCTAAAATTCACCCAACTTTAACCTTACTTTCTCTTACAATGGCGCTAAACCCTCAGCACAACCAGGTCGCATTACTTGATTCGTCAAGAGATGCCGACTTCACTAAAATCGTCACCTTTCTTTCTAAATCAACCTACCTCACGGCGCTTACTGTTAACCCCACTGTTTACTTCAACCACATGACTGAATTTTAGAGAAACGGTCAAGCTGAAATCCTAAATGGGATTCGCGTCCTAAGAACCCGCATTTGTGGACAGGAGTTGATCATAAGTGAACAACTCATCAGGGAGCATCTAGATCTTTATGATGATGAAGCTCATACTGAGTTTCCCAAAGAAGACTTGGATGGCACATATGGTGGAGACGTGAGCAGGTCAACCGTCTACAAATTCAACTTTTCATATCATTGGAAGTTTCTCCTGCACATCGTTCTTCACTGCCTATCCAACAAGTCTGGGGGATGGGATCAGATCCCATACGAGCTAGGATGCCTAGTTCACGGGTTGGTGCGAGGCCTGCGCTTCAACTACTCAAGGTTTGTGTTTACCAATCTACTTGGGAATCTTAGAAGGGAAACATTCTTTATGTATCCCCGATATATTCAACACATCATCAACTGCGAGTTGGAACAGAGCAAGCTTGTCTGTGCAGCGGCTCTAACTATTCTTCAAGTGCGGCCTACCATCTTCAAGACTTTGAAGAAGGTGTCCATCAACTTCTCTGGCAGGTATACTCCTTTACCTCCATATATGATTGAACGCATAGCTCCTGGTGACATCCCTGTTGACCCCACAGGTGATGAACCCACACCAGCAACCCTCACCACAAATGTCCCAATACCTACTCCACCCATCAAAGTCACATATCAGAGACGCCCCAAACGAACCCTTGTTTAATCTACTCTGATTGAACAAGCTCCTCTAGTTCAATCCAAAAGGACTAGAGTGGAAACATGGGCTCCCACTCAGTCCGAGGTCACACCATCCTTCACCATTGACCTCAATTTGGGTTTTGAGCCTCCTCAGTCTCAAACCCAAGAGCCCGACACCCAAGCCTTTAGCCCACAGGGTGAGTATTTACACTCCCCTGTGCAGCCAACAAGGGACAGCCCCACAAGAGGCTCAATGCCTATAGACATTGATCTAGGTCCCGGGTCAGTAGGTTTAACCTCTCTATCCTTCACTGACCTTTTACTCCAAACTGATGAAGAGATAACATCTCTCCATGGCCATGAAGTTGATCTTCAACACCCTCTCAAAGATCAACAGAGCCAAGAGAGATCCCTTATCTCTAGCCCCCATCAGAAGCCAATAACTGAGGTGAGTCCCACTGATGTGGAGGGGACTCATGTAGGCTCAGCTGCCACTACTTAGAGTCTCTCATTGAGCTCTCAGGACAGTGGTAACATCAATCAGACTGAGTCTACGGTAACTTTACCCATTGATATCTCTGAAAGAGATGACTTTGAGCAAAGGTATCCAGGGTGCCAAGAAGCCACATCTGGTGGTGAGAATGAACATACTAGGTATGTTATCTCATCTCCCCGTGATTCTTCACATGAAGATGAGGGAAGTATGCAACTCACTCTTCAGTACCTGATCTCTAAGGTCTCAAACCTTGAATCTCAGGTTAGGATCTTAGAGAACAGGACAACCACTCCGCAACTTGAGATTGACAATCTCAAGGCTCAACTAGCTGAGAAACAGACGGAGAGATCTGTTAGGCATGTACCTATCCAAGTCTCATTGACTTCTTCCTTTAGCTCATCTAGCTCTCATGATGATGCTACCAAAAAGGGGGAGAAAGATCAGAGACAAACACCTAAGGAACCACAGATCCAGTCTTCTACTTCCCAAATCATTACCCTGCCTGAGTCATCTCAATCCATTCTCAAGATTGACTCACAAATGCTTCATGATCTCTACAGACTTTTCACAAAGTATGTATTGAGATCCTCTTTAGATCAGCCCAGCCCGGACACTACACTAATCTACTTTGGAGCTGAAGAGCTTCAAAGGCTGACTGCACCTTTTACCACTGTGGAAGAAGTTGGTCAACCTAAGGTACACATGGAACCTAAGATTAACTTCGAAGGAGAAATAGGGACTGATGGCCCAGCAACTAAAACAGTTGGGACAGAACTTGCATCAGCATCTTCTTCCGAAGCTCAGCCTGAAACTTTCGAAGCTAAAGTTGAAGTCTCGGAAGAATAAGATAAGTCTTCCGAAGCTGAGATGGAAGCTGCGGAAGGATTGTTCAAAATGTCCGAGGAACTGATCATCACAGATGTCATTACTGAAATAGCATCTGAGTTGAGCAAGGAGGACATTTCTGATCTACCGCCATCCCAAACACCAGCTGACCCTCTCTCTCAAACCGAACCCTCTATCCAAGAACCACCACAGTCAAGTTTTGCAAAAGACAAAGGCAAGAGAAAAATGACTGTGGAAGAGCTTCAGGAAGAGGAAAGGATAGAGAAGTTAAAGAAGAAAGGTAGATTCCGTGCTGAGAAGTTACTAGCTGCCAGTTCAAAGGCAGCTGTAGCCAATCAGGAAGAAATCAATAATAAGAGAAGGGCAGCACTCATTGATCAGCTCATCAACTTAGGAGCTGCCAATGAGGAAGTACTCCTACTACCACTAGAGGAGTTGGTGACTTTGGAGAGGACAACCAGGCTAAAACAAAAAGAAGAAGCCAGGTTGACCTTAGAGAGGGAAGAGGAAGAACAAAGGAAAGCTGCCTTGCAGCTGAGAGAAGCTAGGATTAAATTCCTACTCTCTAGAGGCTTCAATCTTCCAGAGCTTTCTCCACATGATGATGATATGATCCTTTTGCTCCACAACAAAGAGCAGGATCAAATGAAGAAAGAAAGGAAGAAGGCTGCAAGGGAGAAGATGAAGGAGAAGAAGCAGATGGAAGAAGAAGAAAGGTTCACTGTAGCCAAGAGGTCCAGTGACAAAGCCTGGATGAAAGACTATCTCCGGGCTCACGGCTTCTCTGGTAGGCAGGTGGGACCCATGTCCGAAAGGACACTGCAACGGATAGTCAGCGAAATATAGGCTGACATCCGTATGGGAAAGAGGAAGGAGATGTATAGAAGGGGACAGGGAATGGTCTTCACCCTAACCACTCAACCACAACCTACACCAGAAGAACCAATCCCATTTCCCATCAAAACCGAGCCCTTAGATGAAACCTTCACCCCTGAACGTACAACTCTACCCATACCTACTTCATCACCACAACCACCTAATCTTCCCATCCTTAAACCCAAAACATAACCCAGAACCACTAAAACCAAACCTACCCAACTGATACCCAGACCATCCCCTCAGCCTTCTCAACATCTCTCTCTTGAAGAGTTTAAGGAAATCAAGACAAAGCTCAACAACTGCACAACTCTGAACAACATCTCCTGTAAGGAAGATCTCATCAACATCACCTATGTTGATGACTCTTCAAGTTCCCTCACACTAGATCAATTTCTTGATTTGCCTAGAGGAACTTTGGGCCAAGCTGCAAGACTTCTCAGTCTCAATTCTGATTCTCTGAATACTGAAGAGAAGAGACTTAGAAGAAAACTAGCGACTCTACTGGATACAAGAAAGGAGGACAGGATTCCTAGTCAGTCTCATGTGCCTAGGAAAGGTATAATCCAGTGGAGGTTCGATGAGACTTCTCACAACTTTGTTGTGGAAAGAGAGAATGGTGAAATTAACCGGCTTAATGCCACTTCTCTATTACATCTCAGCAGATTTGACATTGCTGAGCTTGCAGAGAAGCCATTCTCCAACCCCTCCAACTCTGAGACTGCTGCTATCATCAGAAATCATCTTATCAGTCTTCATCTAGCCGAGCTAACTGCAAAAGCCAAGATCAGAGAAGAGTTGAAGTTGAGAAGACAGGAAGAAGAGGAAAGACCTACCGCCAAGGGAGCAACCTTTCTACAGATGGTGGAGGGTCCGGAATTGGAACCTATAGTTAGATGGGAATATGACTATGTTTCCCATCAACTAACTTTTTTCAGAGGGCCACAAGAAAGGGTACATATAATCCAAGGTAACAGACTGGATGTTCTGTCTACCAAGGATTTGTACAAACTTCTCAGCACCACATCAGGGAAGAACAAGGAAACAGATAGATATTTACTCTCCTTGGTACTGAAAGTTTTGAGAAGAAGAGAGAAGTAAAGTTTTGGTAGCATCAGCCTAGGGAGAGTTTGTTGGGTCATTATAAGGCTGGTGCAACCAAAACCACTTCACATAGTCAATTTTGGTGCTACATTCAAAGGCTTCCGAAGCTAAGTATGAGGACTTCCGAAGTCTGAAGAGTTCTTCCGAAGACAAAGTCTGAAGACATCAGCTGAAGATATCTTCCGAAGATAAACTCTACTTCCGAAGACAAAGAAGACTCCAAGCCTCGGAAGAAGCAGTCTTCCGAAGTATAAGTGGCTTCGGAAGAAGTTATTCTTCCGAAGAAATTTAACCTTCGGAAGACATTGCTATGACTAGTAGACATAAGTATGGTCTCTGACAATCTGCTGCAGACCTCTGATACAGCATGGCTTCTTCCTAAAGAGTCATGTTGTTGACCATACTTTATTCTACTGTTTATCTTTTTATAATAGTACATGTTACCAACTTTAGTTAGTGACAAAAAGGTAAGTCAGGGACATGTCCTGACTACCAAATCTTAGATAAAATGTCTGAGATACCTTAACCTATAGTCTTGTAGTATAGACGTTTAGTTAGAGGTTTCCAGCTGGTATCAAAGTATATCCGGCTGTAGGTAGTATTATATATGTATTCTCATTGTAACTCATTAGACATAGACATAGAGAGAGAGCTTGAGCTCATAAGAGTCTTGTAATCCTTTGAGTTGAGAAGCAATATATAAAAGTACCTTAAAAATTTACATGCTGTGTTCATTATCATTTGTTACTTGTTATATTGTGATCAACTCTTGTTAGACTCTTCCTGAGTATTGTTCAAGGTGAGTTTGAGAGAAAAACCACTGGTTGAGTGACCCAAACCGATCCTGCAATGTTTTTTTGACTCATTGTGTCTTCTCATACTTTATAGCAAAAATACACTTTATATTTGAACTTTTTTCTTACTTTTAAGCTAAAACACTATAGCTGTTAAAGATTTTTTTTAACAACTACATCCCAATCAGATTTAAGCATGTGTAATTTCTAAAAATCTTTACTTTTACTATAGAGCTACCAAAGTAAGTGATCAACTTAACTCTTGGATCAACAAACTTTCATACTTTATAAGCTCATAGGTTTTTTTATAATATTTTATAAATGTAGATTTTAAATGATGATAAGTGCTCATTTTGATATTCAATTAATTAAAAGAATCTATGATTAATCCAATAATTCTCTTATCATTATTCAAGGCCACATGTTATTGTTGTGATCGAAAGTCTTTGCTTGGTTAATGAATATACAAATAGATATTTTTATATTAAACATTAATGTTTTATAGTGAAAAGATTATATATTATTAAACTTGTAATCATATTAACTTTTAGTTACAAACCAAACACAACTTATTATTTAAAAAAAATATTATGTGATTATTAAATAGAAAAGATTAACTTTTCAATAATACATTACCGAAAGGACTTGTATATGATAATTGATGTTAAATATATTTTAGCATGAATGCTAAATTATAAATATATAAACTTTCAACAATTTTTTTAAGAAGCAAAGCTACATTTATGCAAAAGCAGATAAGCAAGAGTCTTTCCAAAAAAAACATAAGGCAAGAGTTACCTTTTTATATGAGAATAAATGATAAACTTGCGGAACCAGTCAATACGTTGCTAACAACAGCATCTGATAAATTTTCAAGAGATCATGATATGAATAAAAAAAATATAATTCAAACAAGAGATCTATGCTAGAGAATAACTAAATACTTTTCACCATATCACTTTATATAAAATATTGCATTTATAAAATGCTCAGGCTAAATTTGTATGAATAACATTTTATTATATTATTATTATTGTTGTTATTTCTTTAATTGTTTTTTTATTGTGTCTCTTATGGTGTCATATCATCAAAATGATATATGTAATAAACATCATGGCTTTACCATAATATACATTTAGTTTGAAATCTATTAATTATTAGATCAACAAAATTTTAGCAATTATAAATCTAAAACACATTAACAGAACATAAAAACAAGAAATTCAAATAATATAAAGAAGCAAACTTCATAAACATATTATACTAGCTTTCGGGTTGAATAAATAAGATTTTATCATTTTTAAAACGATATTCTAATATAAAATATTATTGAAAGCTTTCTTATAATAAATAAAATAAAAATATTATTTGAAAACAAACGTTTTAAAAAATATGTTATTTTAAAAAACTTTCTTATTATAACTCTCAAGTTATAATTATTTTTTATTTATAAAAACTTTACTTTTTAAAAAAATTAATTTTAAAATATTTGTATTTTAAAAAGATTGACATCTAAAATAATATTAATAAAAAGATATCTTTTTATTTATCAAAAAAAAATTTTACTCTAAAGAAGAATTAAATAATATTATTAATAATTAATATAATTATTTAATAGGAGAGAGAAATGAAAAAAATTGGTAAGAAAAATCTAATGCTACCACACGTTTCATTAATTACTTTTTTTATTAGAATAGAAATATTTTATATAAATTGTCATTTGGGTTAGTCAATTCCTTAAATCGAATATATCTTAATCAAGGAAATCGAAAACAACATCATTAAACACTGACGATAGTTTAAGGGATATGAGACTTGAGTGAGGAAATTAAACTGGAAATTGGAAACAAATTTTATTTTGGAAGACATCATTTCATTAAAAAAAACCATAGTAAGAAGCTAGGCTATTAGAGACCCCAACAAACAATAAAAGGACATGAAGAAAAAAATTATACAAACTCCATACCGAAGCTACATCATTTGCTCCAATCTAAATCATGTACGCTATAGTCCACGGTCTTGATTTCATTGATAATGTCTTGAATGAAAATTTGTTTACCTCAAAGATCTTTTTATTGCGTGTTTTTCAAATAGCCCAACACGAGATAAGTACCACTGATTGAATAGTTTTCCTGTTTATATCAATATGCCACCAGCATATGATGAACAATTATGCGTTTTCCTTCTTTTTTTTTTTAGTTTTTGTTGTGAACTTTTGTTTTATTTTGTGTAATGTATAAATTATTAATCTATCATTATTTAGTTATTGTGTTTAAACAAAAATGTAAAATATGAAAGGGATGAGATGGAGTGAAAAAGATTGAATCTGATGCTGTAACTTCTTCTATATAGTATGAAAGGACATTAAAGTAAACCTAATGACCTAACAACAATGTGTTTTATAAATTATGTTAGAATTTAGAGTAACTTATAAATAATGTCCTTTATTAATATATCAAATTACATGTTATGTCCTTTAGTTTTAATAATTACAAACAATGTTCTTTATTTAAACAAATTTGCACACATATTATCCTTTACATTAATCACAATCCAAATGTATGGTTAACTCAGTTATGTAATCCTCACATAAGTGACATTTTTGTCATTTGCTTTTCACATCTAATATAGTAAAAAAAGTTTTTTTTAATAAGCAATCGTTAAACTAAATTGAATGTCCAAAATAAAGTACATAATTTATATCTATATGGAATGTTCTTTATTTTTTCACATCTATTAAACGTTTTTTTGTTAGGACTTGTTAGTATATATTAGGACTTTTTTTATGTGTGTTTTTATATTACTTTTATAATAGCATATATCTAATTATTACAATGAAGAGAAGTTCGGATACCTGAATCGCTATCTGTATTCGTATCCAAAATTTCGGATATCTGAACTTCAAATATCCGGATTGAAGATAAAGATACGGATACAGATAGTGATTTTTACTATCAAAAAATTTTAGATATCCAACTTTTAACACCTAACATGAATGCAACGGGAATGAAGTTACATAAAATTATTTTTGACTTATTATAGACATGTAAAATACATAAATATCCTCAAGTGAGAGCCACATGCCTGACTTAACTGTAAATTTGACAGAGGTTAGTGTAAAGGATAATATGTGTGCAATCTTTTTTAAAAAAAGGACATACGGTGTAATTATTAAAATTAAAGGATACACGATGTAATTTCATGTATTAATAAAGGACATAATTTGTAATTTAGTTAATTCACAAAAAATAAAAATAAAAAACTTATAAGAGTAATCCACACATAAGTTTCATGATATTTGTATTTTGATAAAAATCCCTCCTCCAACCCCAAAATATATAAAACCGATACAAATTCATGTATTTGTAAAAAAACAAAATATATTATAATCATCACAATGTCCTAGGGGTGAAAAAGAGCCAAACCGGCTAGCAAGCTACTCGAGATCGACTTGAAAAAAGCTCGAATCGACTCAAGCTTAAATGAGCTTAAATGAGCTTAAATGAGCTTAAACGAGCTTGAGCTCATAATTTGGCTCTTCGAGCCCAAGCTTCAGATATTGAGCTCGAGCTTGCTCGAGAGCCTAAACGAGCTTTTGTTTAAAAATATAACTACAAACGAGCCGAGCTCGAGCTCGAACTTTATAAAGTTAAAACAAGTCGAGTCGACGAGCTCGGGCTCGACTCGACTTGTTTCCACCCCTTCGACGTCAACGTCCCGATAAAATTCAAGAACCGTAGAAAAACACACATATTCGACTTTGAACAACCGACGTCGTTTCCGCTAATTACGCGCAAATCTCTCTGTCTTGTGCCTGTATTAATAATTCTCATATTATAATGACTCACAAACAGCACATCGGAATCCATCCGGAGAGATTATCGGCAACTCACCGAAGTTGCCAAGAAAACCCCCAATTTTTGCATTAATTATTCATCCCAAAGTGTACTTTGCATCTTTCTTTATTACACTCAGAAATCAAAGCTGAGTGAAAAGTGAGTGAAAAGTGAGTTGGGTATCTTGGAAACCAGTAAAGATTCGTTTGAAACTTCTTTTTTTCGTGAATCTTGATACAAATACAAAGTAAAGATAAAGATCGAATAGGAAAGTGCAAATCTTGATTTGCCAGCAGTTATTATTATTATTATCTTTGTTGTATGTATTACTGAGCTCCAAGAGAAGTGGGGGTTGAGCATTTGGGTTATTTGTTCTTTATTGTGCACACACACAAGCTGTTCGACTTAATGTCTGTGAGAGATCACTCACTGAAAACGCGAATCTTGTGTTGAAAGATTTGGGTTGATGACTGTGGTTGTGGCTAATGACGGTGGGTTGAAAGCAATCAGGTATTCTTGTTGTGGGTATTAAGGAACAAGAAGCAATAAAGCTCTTGGAGATTGTGGGTTCTTGTATGGTGTTAGTGTGTGATAGAGTGGTGTAAATTGGGAAATCATTTGGTGAAACATGTCATCTGAGGTTGACAAAGAAGAATCAAGATCTTTGGCTTTGACTCCAACATGGTCTGTGGCTACAGTCTTGACCATCTTTGTTGTTGTTTCTTTGCTTGTGGAGAGATCAATTCATCGTTTATGCAATGTAAGTGTTCCTCATCTTGATACAAAATGCCCTAGATTCTTCACCATATCTGGGCGCCTAATGGCTGTATAGTTTTTTAATGTTTATGTATGATGGAATATATCTAATTAGTTGTGCTTGTTTTGAATTATTTAGTTTCATATCTTCAATTGTAACTCTTTAGGCTTTTGTTATTCTACTTTGAGCACCAGGATAAAGTTAAACCCATTTTTTGTTGCTCAGATAAGTGCATATGAGATCATCTTATGTGATTATATAAGTGTGTGTGATGTATCAATGTTTGTACTAGAAATTTTGGATTATGGGCATAATTGTATCCTTGTGTAGGACATCTATTATGACAGAAATTGAACATAACGATCAAGATGATCCTAGAATTTTATTTGAAAGGTGATACCGATTACACACTACACACACACCTATTTATAGCAGTTAGAATTAACTAACTAACTAGTTACAACTTTAGTCCTTGTACTATACTAAAACTACACAACAACTCTAAACTTTAATACTACATTAATACAAAGAATTAAACCAACATTCACCCCTTAATTCTTGTATAGTTCCCACACCAAGCAGCCTCTTCATCTCTACAAACTTCATTCTAGGAAGAGCTTTTGTAAGTATATCTGCTTTCTGCTCATTACCATCAATATGCTTCACATTCACATGACCCTTTTCCACACAACTACGAATGTAGTGGTACCTAACATCAATATGTTTAGACCTTCCATGGAAAACTGGATTCTTCATGAGTTGAATTGCAGACTTATTATCCACATTAAGTAGAATAGGACCTATGTTAGAATTAAGTAGGGTTTCCAAAACACCCTTCAACCACACTGCTTGTTGAGCAGCAGCTGTGGCAGCAATAAACTCAGCTTCACAAGAAGATAAAGCCACTATCTCTTGTTTCTGACTAACCAAGCTGATTGGTCCACCACCATAATAGAACACTACCCCTGTAGTGCTTTTCCCATCTGCTTTTGTTGGAGCATGTGAACTATCACTATAACCCACCAACTCAGCAGCTCCACCCCTCTTGTACCAGACCCCTTGATCAACTGACCCTTTCACATACCTCAAAATGTGCTTCACTGCTTGCCAATGAACTGTTCTGGGTGATTCCATGAACCTACTAACTATGCCAACAGAATAGTTCAGGTCTGGTCTTGTTTGAGTCAAATACCTCAAACAACCAATCATCCTTCTATACTTAGTTGCATCAACAACATCATATTCTTCATTTTTACCAAGTTTCAACCCCGGATCCATAGGTATCTTAGCAGCATTACAGTCCCACATCTTCACTTCCTCCAATATCTTCTTAGCATATCCTGTTTGATTTAAGAAGATACCACTACTTAACTGCTGCACTTCTATTCCCAAATAGTAATTCAGCATTCCAAGATCAGTCATTTCAAAGTTAGATTGCATCAGCACCTTGAAATCTCTAATCATCTCCAAACTAGACCCAGTAACTATCATATCATCCACATAAACCCCTATGATCACAGATCCTTTAGTAGACAGCTTCTTATACACAGCATGCTCTTGTAAACACCTCTCAAATCCGGATTTAACAAGAGTATGGTGCAGTTTCTCATTCCAAGCTCTCGGGGCTTGTTTAAGCCATAAAGAGCCTTGATCAACTTGTATACCAGTCCTTCCTTTCCAGCTTTTACAAAACCTTCAGGTTGGACTACATACACTTCTTCCTTCAATTCACTATTTAAAAATGTTGTTTTCACATCCAAATGATGAACTTCCCATGAACTAACAGCAGCCACAACTAAGATTAGTCTCACAGTTTCTAATCTAGCAACAGGAGCAAAGACCTCCTCATAGTCAATTCCATATTTTTAGACATATCCCTTTACTACTACCTTGCTTTATGTCTCAACACCTTCCCCTGTGCATCTTTCTTTAGTTTGAATAGCCACTTTAATCCAATTGGCTTTACCCCCTTTGGACATTGAACAAGCTTCCATGTACCATTCTTTTCTATACTGTCTAGCTCATCCCTCATAGCCATCTTCCACTCTGTCTTTTCTTTAGCCTGATCAAAACTGGTGGGTTCTTCCACCAGCAATAGCTCAGACTCATCTAAGATAGGTGGATTAAAAGGGACCTGCTCAAGAATCTCGGTTCTGCTATACACATCATTTAAGCTGGTAAAGCCCTTTGGTGGAGTATCATCATAGTTGTCTCTTGGCAATTCACTCTCATCATCATAATGATACCCATTATTGCCACCCCCTGAATCTTCTAACTCTTCTTCTAGATTAGCCTGATTAGGTGCAATATCCACAGGGTCAGCAGCTTGCACATGACTATTTGAGTCAAGTGGTTGTCCACTTGAGGTGGATTTACCCTGATCAAGAGAGTTCATAGACATGCCAAACCTAGCATAACTTTGATCAGCAGTCCTCTCCTGGTCAAATGTATCCCATTCCCAACATTTCCTTCTTCAAATTTTACATCCCTGCTCACAACAATCTTACCACTAACCGGGTTATACATCCTATATGCTTTAGTCCTGGGTTCAATCCCTAAATGTACCATAGAAATGCTTCTATCATCTAGTTTAGAAACTTGATGACTTGGGATTTTAACATGTGCCTTGCACCCAAAAACTCTAAGGTGTTTTACCTTGGGTTTTCTTTGGAATAACCTTTCATAAGGAGTCACATTCTCCAAGGCTTTTGTAGGGCTCCTGTTCAATAAGAAGACTGCATGCCTTACTGCCTCAGCCCAGAACTCCAGGGGTACTTTCATAGCCTTCAACACAGATCTGGTCATGCCCATAACCGTTTGATTCCTTCTTTCTACCACACCATTTTGTTGTGGAGAATAGGGGGCTGTTAGGAACCTCTTTATGCCTTCCATACTGCACAATTGTTCAAAGGTTCTTGAAGTAAATTCCCCACCCCTATCAGTTCTCAAGGCCTTTAGGCTATAGGAGGTTTCCAACTTGATCTGGGTTTGGAATTCTCTAAAAGCTGTGAGGGCTTGATCCTTTGACTTTAGCATAAAAACCCACATATACCTGGAGTAATCATCTACCAACAACATAAAATACCTGTTCCCAGCAGGGGTGGGAGGATTCAATGGTCCACAGAGGTCTGCATGCACTAACTCCAATGGTGAGGCAGCTCTGTAGGTACTCACAGTGGGAAATGCTTGACTTCTATGCTTCCCAACTAAACAGCTCTCACATAGTTGTGCCTTGTGAGATATCCTTGGCATTCCTCTGACCATGTTATGTTTGGTCATTTTGTTGATAGATTCAAACTCAATGGCCTAACCTCGCATGCCAAATCCAAGTAGGCTCATTCATCCCTGTCAACAGGCACTTGGGTGAGGTTACTTTCAAATGGATCTTGTATAGCCTATTTTGAGACTTCTTTACTCTCAAGAGAGTTTGTCCCCCTCTCTCATAGATCCACAGGTGCCCATCTTTCATTAGGATTTTACAGCCTGTTTCATCCAACTGACCCAAACTAAGTATGTTGCTTTTCAAAGCAGGAATGTAGAACACATTAGTTACCACCCTGTGTTCTCCATTTTTGCATTGAAAACATATGGAGCCCCTGCCCTTTATGGCAACCACAGACCCATCACCAAATTTGACTTTCCCACTAATAGCTTCATCTAATTCAGAGAAATGGGTTCTTGTGCCAGTCATATGGTTGCTGGCACCATTATCCAGGTACCATGAGCAGGCATCCTCTTCTTGTGGCAGGGTTTTAGGGAACACAGCCTGTTCCTATAGAAGGCCCAAATCCATGGTCACCTCTGCCATCAGAAGTGTGGACTCATGGTCCTCCTGAGATTGAGTCAAATTGGATTCCTGATCTACTCTTCTCGGTGCTCTACACTCGTTTGAGAAATGGCCCAACTTATCACAATTATAGCATCTCAATGACTTCTTGTCTTTCTTATTGTTGTGCTCTCTTTATTGTTGGAATCTTGATTGGGTTTTCCTCCCCGGTTCTTTGTGAACCTTCCTCTTCCTCTTCCTTTCCCTCTTGTGTCTCCAGTGCCGACTGACCTATTGGATTCTTGCTTTCTTTCAGTTCTTGACCTTTCTTGCCACTCACTTTGGTCAAGAACAACTGGCCAGTTGAATTCTTTCCATGGGTGACTGGTTTCACCCTCTCTTCATGTGCCTTTAGTCTTCCAACGAACTCTTCAAAAGACATCGTATCCAAATCTGAATACTGCTCTATAGCAGCTACAATTGGCAAGAATCTATCAGGGGCAGCTTTCAAGAATCGACTTACTTGTTTGGAGGATGGCACAGTCGTCCCCAATGCTCTATATCTTGACACCAGCTCACCCATCTTTCCCGCGAATTCATCAACCGATTCATTCTCTCCCATGCGCAGCATTCAAACTCATGATCAAGAGTTTGAACTCTGGCTTGTTTAACTCTATCTTCGCCTACATACCGCTTCTTCAGGGCATCCCAGATGTCTTTTGCCGACTTGAATGCGGCCACCTGCATGAGTACGTCCTCAGGCAGGGCTTGGAATATGAAGGCCTTTGCCTTCTTTCCCAACTTGACATCCACCGCAGCTTCGGTGGGAGGTTCAATGGCATCCCAGATTCCCTGGGCATCCATGAATGCCTCCATCTTGATCGCCCAAGAAGTGTAGGTCGTCGGGGTTAAAATCGGGATCTTGAATGCAATTGGTCGCTGGAGTCTCTCTGCACCAGTTGTCTATCTTGATTGGCCATCGAATTGAATCAAGAACTTGATTTTTAGTGGAGATCGTGAGCAATTGGGTCGATCTAATTGATCGATTTTGCGCAGTTGCACTCAGGGAACAGTAGTCGCGATCGAGGTGAGGGGTTCTCTTCACAATTGGAATCGAAGGGAAGCAGCAATGGATCGAGAGCCTATTCGCGCTCTGATACCAAATGACAGAAATTGAACATAACGATCAAGATGATCCTAGAATTTTATTTGAAAGGTGATACCGATTACACACTACACACACACCTATTTATAGCAGTTAGAATTAACTAACTAACTAGTTACAACTTTAGTCCTTGTACTATACTAAAACTACACAACAACTCTAAACTTTAATACTACATTAATACAAAGAATTAAACCAACATATTATTAGGCTTGATCTTCTTTATGTCTGAATTTCTATGTTATTTAATATGTTGCAACAACCATAGATTTTGTATTTTCCTGACAATGTGTTCTAAACACCAGTGGTTGAAGAAAACAAATCGTAAGCCATTGCTTGCTGCCGTGGAGAAAATGAAAGAGGTATTCCGCGTAAAAAATATTTTTAAGAAATGTTAATGCTTCAAATGACATTCATTCTTCTCATCGTCATGTTCTGGTTGTTTGTGTGCAGAATTGATGCTTCTTGGTTTCATATCTCTCCTTCTTACAGCCACTTCTAGCATTATATCAAATATTTGTATCCCCTCAAAATTCTATGATAGTGCATTTGCTCCATGCACGAGATCTGAGGTTGATGAAGAAATGGAGAATCACGAGCGGAAACTTTTTATGAACTTTTTTATCCTCATAGGAGGGTATTGAATGTGTTGAACCAGAACAAATGTCAGAAGTGAGTCATGTTAATCCACAACCGTTGCTTCACGTATCATCTTTTCTTAAACCCTCTATAGTATTGCATTCTCTGACTACTATATTAATTGAAGTCGTATCCTTTTTATTATATAGTTGTTTTACCAATTTTCATTTGCAGGATTACGAGCCCTTTGTATCATATGAAGGCCTTGAGCAATTACACCGCTTTATTTTGTTATGGCAATTACTCACGTATCTTACAGCTGCTTAACTATGCTTCTGGCTGTCGTGAAGGTTGCATACTTGTATTTATTCTTAATTGATAATAATTTAAAAGAAAATAAGTAAATAACAGAATATGAAAATATATTACGTTGATAGTTTTGATAAATTTCTGTTTGTTGTAATACATCTAGATCCACAGTTGGAGGAAATGGGAGGATGAGGCTCAAGTGGATCGGCATGATGTGTTAACTGGTAATATACTGCATGTATTTATGTATAATTATATCATAATATTCTTCAAATTTAAAATCTATGTATTCAAGTAATTTGTATTTAATGCAGAAATATCAAGAAATAAGACAATGAGGAGGCAATCAACAATTGCCAAGTTCCAATCATCAAATTCATTGGGTATAAATGGTTTCTTCACTTGGATGGTATATCTCTCCCAATTTGCATAGCAGTCTTGCACCTCATTTCAAGATAATTCAAATCATAGGGTGTTAGATTCACCTTCTGGAACTGATTATCTAGTATTTTGATTTGTAATTTTTAATGTTTGGATAACGAATTCTGCTTCTGATTATATAAATTTTCAATAGTCAGCTACGATACTAACTGTAACAAAACAGAGGAACTATAATTTTAATTTCATCTAATGCTAATCAGAGATGATTTGATTCTGTGTAACGGTGTCCATGAATAGCTCAGTTGTTCAAAATTTTCATGCTTCTGTTCAATTTGCTTCACAGATATGTTTCTTCGGCAATTTGGGCGTTCAGTTGTTCGTGCGGATTACCTTACATTGCGTAAAGCCTTCATCCTGGTATGTCAGATTTATATAAATTAATAATCATAATATGCTATGCTATACTATATATTAAAAAAGTTATTATGGTATCAGCATATGTTACTTGGAACATATTCCAGAAGTTTGTTCACATTTCATTGCACTAGCCAAAGGCATTGTTAGGTGGTCAACCTGAATAATGAGTCTGAACATCAATGGTCAATCTCAGTTTTAGTATATTATATTATTGTAGTTGATATATGCCGCAATGTTCATGCAGATCTTGTACCATAAGATTTTTGTTCACAATTTGTTTCTCTTTTATTCATGGCAGAACCACAACCTCACATCAAAATATGATTTTCACAGTTATATGATCGTTCTATGGAAGAGGAATTTCAAAGAATAGTTGGAGTAAGGTAATAAAATTTCTTTCTTGCTCCTTTATTCACATCCGCCACTTGTATACATGAATATTATTTTATTTGTTCGGTTCTTTGCAGTGCTCCACTTTGGGGATTTGTGGTTGCTTTTATGCTTTTTAATGTGAAAGGTACGGATGCTAACTAATTATGTATTAAACCGTTATGCAAAATCTCAATCTTGATTAACCGTTGTACATTTCTTGCAGGATCAAACCTTTATTTCTGGATTGCCATTATTCCAGTCACTGTAAGACCTCATTTTTCTAATAGCTTTCGTTATATTAATATTCTGACCGAGTGTGTTTATGCTCAGCTTGTTCTACTTGTGGGGACAAAACTGCAACATGTTATTGCAACTTTGGCACTAGAGAGTGCGGGAATCACTGGGTATGTTGCTGAAACAAGATTAAAGCCTCGAGATGAACTCTTTTGGTTTAAGAAGCCAGAACTGCTGCTCTCGTTAATCCATTTTATTCTTTTCCAGGTCAGCATCTTTCACTTATTATTATGGTCCGATTCTGTTTTATTCAAAGTTTTTAGTTAATACGGCTGCCTAACTTGTGGCCAACTTCTGTGCAGAATGCATTTGAGCTGGCTTCGTTCTTTTGGTTTTGGGTGATTTCTTCTTCTTGATTTCATAACCACGTTTAATCATAACACCCGAATCTTAGAAACTATTTCTTGTCTTATTGCAGTGGCAATTTGGCTATGATTCTTGTTTTATCAAGAACCACATGCTGGTGTATATGCGGTTGTTTTTGGGGTATGCATATATTTTCATTCAGTTTCACCTTGATTTCTTACACGTTAGTCAAAATGTTACATCCCTCACTGTTATCCCTTATTTCCATCATATAGTTTGTGGGCCAGTTCTTATGCAGCTATAGCACCCTACCACTGTATGCACTCGTTACACAGGTATGATTTCAAACCAGAAAACCCGTAAAAACAAAGTATTTATATATTTATATTCATCTGAAATGTGTATCAATCCTGCAGATGGGTACAAATTATAAGGCTGCATTAATCCCCCAAAGAATAAGAGACACAATCCATGGTTGGGGAAAAGAAGCCAGAAGGAGGAGAAGGCGGTTAGGAATATATGGTGATGACTCAACGATTCACACAGACACAAGCACAGTGGTATCTGTAGAGGAATACGACCACCATGAGCTCGATAGTCCACGAGCAGGGATGGCACCCAGCCCGGGTCTTGAAATTGAGTTGCAACCGCATAGTGGGCTATTGACAGATGGTTCAGACTCCCCATTTGTGGCTAATGAAAACTCAAGTCGGGTTGGTACACCTCTGCTTAAACCTTGTGCATCTGTGTCTTCCGCAGCTTCACCAACTTTTGAGCCAGTAATCGTTACAAGATCATCGTCGTTTCCAGCTCGATCTGAATGAAGGTGAAGATGGACAGCTTTTACGGTTACATTTACTTGTTAATACATATAGGAGATATCTTTCATAGTACAATACGAAAGGAAAAGAAAACGATTAACGATAAAACTAGCCTATAAAAATATTACAAATGAAATAAATAAAACAGAGAACAGTAGATGAACATTTCTCTTAAAACTACTTTCACAAACCGAACATGAAAATCCTATGTTGTGTTTGTTGGAACTTCTCAGTCAGTTTTCGTGTTCTTTTGAATGCAGTAACATATTTCATGGGCTTTGGTTCTATTGCTTATGATGACTTGTTAACTAACTTTACTAAATCCTTTGGTAAGCGGGTCAACATTGATCATTTGACTTCATGTTGTAAGCCAGTAAGGTGACAACTTTGGTTAAGAGCGGTCGGTGTATCGTATCATCTCTCTTCAAATTTCTCTCGTCTTTATCTTTTTTGCACTTTAAGCTCTATCAATCATTTAGTATCACAATAACACAATGGATACATATTACCAAAAATAGGCTTCTGTCATTTGGGACACCTTCAACAAATTTAAGGAGCCACTACACCTCCTCAGTCTTATCTAAGGCGATAAACTCATTCATTTGTGAAGAAATATGAATCAAACTATTGTCTTATGTGGAATCTCAAGTCATGATCATTGCACGTGCCAGTGAAGCAGATGGAATAAGTCCATGCACTTGGTGTATGAGTTTCTTTATTGTTTGTTAATTTGTTCCTTGAATAATGGGTCAATTGTTTTACCAGTTGTTGCTATTAGCCGTTAGTTTGTTACCTTCTTTTTTGGCTTTCTTTGGCTATTTAAAGCCTGTTTGTAATCAGCTTTATTCACTTCATCCCCCCTTGAAGCAAACTGTCGAAGACCAAGCTGCCATTTGAAAAAGACAAACTTCTCTTTAGACAAGGACTTGGTGGGCACATCTGCTACTTGATCTTGAGTACCACAGAACTCCAGTGAGACCAGTTTCTTTTCAACCATTTCGCGTAAGAAATGATACCACAGCTCGATATGTTTAGACCTGTTATGAAGTATAGGTGGAAATTTAGTGAGGGAAATATGATTTCTCACTCATTTTCGGACATTAAGAATTAATTGTATTTGTTGCAACTAATTACCAACCATTTCGTATGTGTTCTTCTAAGTGAGAGGAACACAACGACTAAACCGTGTCCAAAATAGAGTCAGGATGAATGAGATATCGATACTCGAAGTTGTGTAATTGAAACACAAAAGCTATGAAAAACTGAGTGGAAGTTGTCCCACATTGGTGGAATGGTAAGCTATAAATTAGTTTATAAGTGAGACTTTTTAAGGGATTGTGTTCCCACATATGTTGAGGGACACCCAAGGTCAAGCACAAGGCACCCAATACGATACAACAACTGGAGTTAATACTATTGACTATGTGAAGTCAAAGGATAACATTGCGATCCCTTGACAAAAGGCTTAAGCAAAGAGTTATTATACAAATCGTCGAGAGGGATGGGACTAAAGCCCTTGTGGTAAGTGTGTACGAAGGAAAACCTATCCTAGAAGATTGGAGAACCAAGATCTAGGATCAATAGGACAATCTATTTGTACAAACTGAGGTCACTGTTGGGGGAGTACCCCAAATCAAAGAAGGTTAAGCCTATGGCTTTTAATGACACGTGTGTAAAGTCACCTATGTGAGAGAGAAGTGGGGTCACGGATTTGTTGGGGCGCAAATCCTAAAGCTCTTGCAGAACCAGGCTAGTGTTCCATGACCATAGCGGACACAACAATGAGGGGGTAGTCAGACCAAGGAGAATATTGTGTGAAGTGTAATAACGTCTACGTAAGAAGGGGTTAGTTCAAAGACATCAAGTCTACTAATCGCTAGGAGACTAAGTATGCTTCACAAAGGAAGGTTCAAAGAGAATATCTACCTATCCTGCAACATTCAACTGCTGAAACTATATCTTGATGCTTGAGTACAAAGATCGATCTCCATTCATGTGGGGGATTGTTGGAAATTTAGTAAGGGAAATATGATTTCTCATTCATTTTCGAACATTAAGAATTAATTGTATTTGTTGCAACTAATTACCAAACCATTTCGTATGTGTTCTTCTAAGTGAGAGGAACACAATGAACTAAACCGTGTCCAAAATAGAGCCATGATGAATGAGATAACGATGCTCGAAGTTGTGTGGTTGAAACACAAAAGCTGTAAAAAACTGAGTGGAAGTTGTTGTCCCACATTGGTGGAATGATAAACTATAATTAGTTTATAAGTGGGACTTTTCAAGGGATTGTGTTCCCACATATGTTGAGGGACACCCAAGGTCAAGCACAAGAGTGCGAAGCACCCAACGCGCACGGGCTTGGGCTCGGGACGAGGGCGATGGGCGCAATGTGGCGCTTTGATGGCGCACTTCGCACGCTCGCATCGCTTCAAGCCGCCTAAGTATTTTTGAAGTGTCGACTGACTGCTACACTTCACTTCCTGTGGAGTAACAGATAGTTTGTTCACGTCCCCATTAATAACTCAGTAATAACTAAGTGATGCTTCAGTTTCTAACTGTCTCAGAATTCACAGCATATATCCAGACCTGGTGCATTGTGCAGGTTGGTTGATTACATGTTCCACAACACACAGCAAGAAGAATTTCCAGCTTTCTCGCAACTTCGTACTCTCGTTTCAGGTAGCTGTTTCGGGTGCTAGGCTAGCTCCGGCAGTACTTCTGCTCCGGCTGTTGTAACCTGGGAGACAGACGGGATTCACCTGGGTGGCCCGAAATCTGTTTTAAGGGACCTCTGTTTAACAGAAATCCTCAGCCATAGTTCTTTTCACTTTGTTTGATCATACTGTTTTTTTTGTTGCTTATTGTAATCCGCATGATTGTTTCTTTCGTATTGTAATAAAAGTAATTTATCAAGAAGGTATTTATTTTATTTTGTGAACGATGTTCCTACATCTTTGACAGGTTAATAGCAGACTTGTTATCACAAATATAGTTGTAGGTTCTTTTTGAGCAGTACCCGTCGTAGCCAAATTGCTTGGCAAGTTGCACCGGTGCCGGCGATGTATTCCGCTTCGGTGTTTGATAATGTTACAGTTGGTTACTTCTTCGAACTCCAAGCAACAACACCACTTCCTAATAAGAAGACATATGCAGAAACACTCTTTTGGTCATCGATGCAGCTGGCCCTGTCACTATCGCTATAACCCATCAGCTTGATTGTCATCCCGATTTATACCATAACCCAAGAGATGTTGTACCCACAATATATTTGAGTATTCTTCGAACTGCGCCCATATGTATCTTCGACGGGTTCTGCATAAACCGCGACACTATACTCACAGCATAAGCCAAATCTGGTCTTGTGTGAGTTAAATAAATAAGTCCTCCCACAATACTTCTAAAGTTTTCACCATCTGTTTTCTCTGCACCATCTTGATTTGATAACTGCTCATTAAAATTCATTGGAGTGTCTTCAACTTTCTGATTTTGAATGGTACTATCCGGGTGTTTATTGCTCTTGCCGCACAACGGGGATGGAAAATCCATCAATTGGATGTCAAGTCCGCGTTCTTAAATGGCGAACTCACTGAAGAAATCTACGTGGACCAATCGGAAGGATTTGTGTCCAAGTGGATCCAGTCATAATTGCCTATTCGGACGGTTTTCAGAATATAGTTGCACCTTCATGTAGGCCTGTGTAAGGGGCTGTTTGATTGCGCTGACTGAGTAAGGGGCTGTTTGATTGCGCTGACTGAGTAAGATCTGACTGAGTAAGAAGCTGACCCAGTAAGAGGTTCTGACTGAGTCTGCATCTGACTGAAACTTGGCTGTTTGATTTAATATCTGACTGATTTTGTTGAATGATAAAAATACCCATCTACATACCCATATACATACCCATATACATACCCATATACATACACATCTACATACCCATATACATACCCATATACATACCCATCTACATACCCATATACATATATACATACCCATCTACATACACATCTACATACCCATACATACCCATATACATACACATATACATACCCATATACATACATATATGCATACCCAACTACATACACATCTACATACCCATATACATACACATATACATACCCATCTACATACACATCTACATACCCATATACATACACATATACATACCCATCTACATATACATCTATATTCATAAAGGAATGATGATTACCGTAGGTATGTAGAACTTGGTGCTTGGTTAGGGCTCGCGAACTTGGTGCTCGGTTAGGGCCGATCGAGAGCGCAGAGGGGCTAGATTAGGGCTTGGTCGAGACTTGGGAGGGATGAAGCCGATCGAGAGCGTGGGGGAGGGGATGACCGGCGAACGAGACCGCAGGGGAGGAACCGAGAACCGAGAGCGCAGCGAGAGGAAGGGGCTGATCGGGTGGGTGGGGTGGGTCAGCAACTTCATTTTTCAAGTTTGGGTCAGACATATATGACCCGGTCAGCACTCACTAACGAGTATCAAACGGGCTGACCCGCTGACCGAGTCAGCCGGGTCAGCCCGGTCAGACCAAAACAAACAGGGCCTAAATCTGGTGCAGACCGGCTGACAGATGGCTCAAACTGAAACCGTTTTGAGCGCATGCTTATGGTCCGCCCTCCGGTCCGTAAATTAGAAAATTTTGATTTCCAGGGTACACAGGACTGAAAACAGACAGCTCGATGACTGGGATTGTAATATAAGCATACCCTAATTCAATCGTAACGTCGTGCATATTTTATTAATCCAATCATAACATTCTTTACATTGAAAAAAAATTGCAAGTCAAGAAGTTTATAGTCATCAACTATAAATCTTAAAGTAGGTTCAAATACAAAATGTTTTTTGCTACAAAGTGTGAGAAGACACGATGAGTAAAAAAATCATAAAAAAAATTATATCTTTAATTTAAATCGAATTTCAAAAAAGAAATTCCGAGTTTTTGTTCCCCTAGCCGTCTCACTAAGAAAAAAATAAATGAAAAATAAAAAAAAATTAATATTTTTTTATTATGTCATTTATGAAAGACACAATAACATCATTGTGTGTCATTATAAAAGACAAAATGACGTCATTGTGTATCATTATGAAAGACACAGTGACATCATTGTGTCATAAAAAGACATAATGAATTTTTTATTATTTTTTATTTTTTTCATGAAGGAGGACGACGAGAGAAACAGAGACTTCGAAATATTTTTTTGAAATTCGATTTAGATTGTGAGATATAATTTTTTAGTGATTTTTTTAGCTTCATTGTGTCTTCTCACACTTTGTAGCAAAATACATTTGTAAAATAACCTCACCCTTTTAATTATACAAGAACCAGGCTACTTTAAAATTGGTTCGGTCATCCATTTATTATTTTGCTAAGAGATGGTATCGGTCCAGTTTGATCTTTGAACCATGCATAGGTCAATTAGGTGCGTCTCCGAGTGTGTTGATCAGGAATCTTTTATATTTAAATATTCGACAGATGGATATATTTTAGGATGCAGTTTGTATTGGTAGTTGTATCTAAGTTGCATCTCATAGCCACATGTATGCGGGAAGTATCTTGACACATAGCTAAATGTATGTGGGACACACCTTGACATTTGGTCAAGTGTAATGGTGAGTGTCTGAATGACATAGGCCATGCCTTGAGACTACAAAACGTGTTTGTATTTTGTAGTGTGCGAGAACATGATATGGCATGCCTACACATTGTGGACCATCATATGGCATGCCTATATGTTGGAGCGCGTGTTTGTACCACATAGGCACGCTTAAATGTTATGGAGTGTATCCAAAAAGTTGAGAATATTATAGTGTATACGTTGTGGACAGTGTCCGGGTGTCTGTATGTAGGTCGATTTATATTTGTCAATTGTATTGCCCTATGTACTAGATAATCAAAGGCTTATTTTCAATAGCATAATAAATGTATGGTGTCTATACGTAGTTGTAACATAGCCCTTTCAATGTAGAAGATCACCCATTGAACATAATCAGGTCTATGACAACTTCGATCTGGTAATTCATGTTATTAGTAATATTAAAATTAATAAGTTTATAAGTTTTTCCTTTATAATAACTAATATGTTCATTTTGATTACAAAAACAATATTAATGATAATCTAGACAACTGCTTAAGAGAATGTAGACATTAAAATAGACTGAGAGATTTATATATCATATTAGGCAGTTTGGCAAGCAGAAAGAGGAAGCTTACAAAATGACAGAAATGACGAATTGCCATTTTGGTCTTAACTACCTGATGTGAGTGGAAATGAATGGACCTACTGTCTGTAAGAAAGAATGTTGAGTAATTGTGATTAGGGAATAGGGATTTTATATACGTTTCTTAATTGTCTACGCACAGATAAGTAAACTACTACAGAGGAATGCAATTACTTGGACCAAAGAACAAGATGGCCAAATAAAGACTATATGGGTTCATTTGATCGATGGAAATCGATAAAGTTTAAACAAAAAGTAGGGAATCTGTTGACACAGGTACCACAACTATATCCATAACCAAACCGGTAAATATGTTGACACAAGTAAATTCCAAAATTAAGTTAGAACTTGAACTTTCAGATTTCAACATGGATAAGCTCTAGCGCCTCAAAACCTTAAACCAAATGGTCTAGTTATATAGCCTTTTGCTATGGTTGTTTAGTCATGACGTGTAGCACTTAATTTGTTGCAAGTTTGCTATCCATTTTTTCCCACTTAAAATTGGTTATGTATTGAGAGCTCGCCCATATAAGATGGTCTCTTATCCTAGAGTTGACATAAATGAAACAAAACATATGCTGCAGGGTACACATAGCTGAACTAACCAAGCGGAATGAATAGAAATAAATCAACCTAGCATGCGAACTCAACTCCCAATCCTATCATATTGAAACAGAAAAACTTCAAATTTCAAAAGCTTGATAGAGTTGAAACAATTAAAGGGCACTAAATTCAACTGGAACTAGTATGAACATACTAATACCTCTACAAGAACTTCTCTATGCAGGTACACAATGTTGTTTTGGGAACTGCACCAATGATTGCATCTTTCTTCTCTCCACCTTTGAATACCATGATGGTCGGGATGCTTCTTATTCCATACTTGGTCGCAATCGAAGGACTCTCATCAGTGTTTACTTTGTAGCAAGTGAGTTTTCCGGTGTATTCCTTTGCCAACTCATCTATGATAGGGTGGATCATGCGACAAGGCCCGCACCACGGGGCCCAGAATTCGACCAACACAGGGAGATCAGACTCTAGGACTAGTGATTGCCATGTTTCATCATTCACAGGAAGCACTGCCATTGATAAGGAACAACATGTATATCACGTTACAAAATCATAGGAATTTCGAAATGCATGTATATTGTGTTACTCTAGGACTAGTAATTGTCATATCGAATCGCTTATCAATAATGAATAATGAGAAACATATGTTCAGCAAAACTGCAACATACTGTCAGACGTCTATCAAAATTCTTTTCACTCTCTAAATTCATGGATTTTGCGTTACAGAATCATAACAAGTTAGAAATGCTTCTGTTAATATCCCAACAAAATCATAACAAATATAAAATAAATCTGTGTTACATAATCATAACAATGCTTGTGTTAGTGTCGCAACAAAATCATATCATCAGTGCAGTTGAACATTAGATCTACCGTAAACTGATGGAGTAATAATCTGTAAAATCACCATACCATAAGATAAACGTCAGCTTCATTTATGCAACAATTAATGAAGCAGTTTTCAACATGAAAAGTTCGACAAAGTATTACCACCGAAATTCATTTATAGACTAATTACGATACCACATTACCACTGGTCATTACCATAAGCATGATTGCAGCACACTCACAAAACTCAAATGTTCATCAATTATCAAATCACTCCTCAATCTCAAACCTCACGAAGTTAAACTGTTCCTAGGACAATCTGCTGCGTTACACAATCTAACAATCATAACAAATCCGAAAATGAAACGAAGTTTACACTTACAACGGAGCATTCAACGGATTACCACAGAACATCACAGGCTAATTACGATACCACACTTCATTACTATTATCAATCCAGCACAATTCAATGCTCGAGAAATAGATTCTAACCTTGCACGGCTGTCTCTTGAGCTTCACACACAATACGACATCTCCGGCGGGAGAGTTTTGGCTTCAGGCTGACCGATGCGGAAGAGCCGAATGACCTGATCTTTAAGCCTGTAGATTCCGGCAAGTTGAGCGCATTCCGGCAGCCGGAGAACCGTGAGATCGGAGAAGCGGAGGCACGGGGGATGGTGAGGGTTTCTAGAACTCCGGCCATGGGAATCAGAGGTGATGAAGATTGAAGTGTGAGCAGAGGGTGAATGAAACGTGATTGGGCGAATGGTTGGAGTTTGTTTGGTTTTTAGTCTAAACATCTATGGGGTGGATGAGACCTCACGTGACGGTCACGTGCTTCGCTGTTCGTTTAGTTGTTAGGTTGTTAGCCCTTGTAGGTAAGTGCTGGTGTTTTGGTGAATTCAGATTTTAAAGCTTTATGCTAAATTATATGTGTTTGGAACAACTATGTTCTTCTTATGATAGATATTAGAGAAACTTAAACAAGACATTGAAATATGATATTATAATTGGTGTAACGGCTACGTAACGTATAAGCATTTAAAGATGAACTTACCAGAAGCTTTAATTAAACTAATTTTAAATAGGATTGAGCTCGAGCGTACATCAGAGCTCATGGAATAAACAACTTCCAGCTCAAGGCTATGTGAACTTAAAAAGATCTATTATTTGTATATACAATTATACGTAGTTTTTTTTTAACATATCTTAATCTACGTCAATTAACCTATATCTATATCTTACAGGATATTAACTCTTGACATTTTAAATGAAAAGAAGACAAAGAAGACACATTACTACTATGATGCCTCCTTAAGGACAATAATTCTTAAAGACACAATAATTCTTAGACCAAAGAACTTATAGCCTAGTGATATCAAGATGTATAAAATATAATTTTCTTTTCATCCCGTTGAAGATTCAAAGTCTTATAGTAAACAAAAGTGTATATTTAAAAGTAAAATTACAATGTTTAAGTCATTTGTTCTGAAAAAAATCACAATATTTCTTATTTACTACAATAAAAAATATATTGTCATGATATTATATATATCGTAATTATAATAAAATAAATAAAATGACACGTATTATCTATTACCTATAATAAAAGAAGGTTTTTCAGATGTCACATGTCAACATATTAATTATTCTCATTTTCATTTCCCTGCTTCTCTCTTATAATAAATGATAATAGTATATCTAGTAAATAAATTATATTATTAGAAACATTTTTAAATTAAAAAATAGATATTGTAAAATTTTAAAAACTTGATATCATAATGAAAAGTACACTTTAAAAATATGACAATTTTTTTTTTAAATAGGAAGTATTTTAATACCATTTTTTCTAAGTTTCATAAGATATTTATTTTTTCAAAATAAAATTAAAAAAAAGACCAGAATGTTTAAGAAAACAATTAAAAAACACAATCTTATAAAATAAAATTTTAAAATGATATTATTGTTGTTTTTACTTGAACTACTTATTTATTTCTAACTCAATTATATCTTATTTACAAATATCATTTATAATTATTAAAATTTTATTACATATTGTTTCATATATTATTTAATCAACCCATGTATTACACGGGATACTATACTAGTGTTATATATACATAAATAATTATATATAAATAATAAACAAACCAAACTTAAGCGAATGTTTACATACAAATCAAGCTCAAGCTTTAAATCTAGAGCTCGAACGAGCTATGCTCAAGCTTTTACGTTGATCTAACCAAATTCACACTCAAGCAAAAATGGGTCGTTTACACCGGAAGGTAAGAGTGACAAATAATCTCAAAAATCTTTTAAAAAATAAAATTAAAAAAAAACTGACATTGATTTACTACTATTTATAACCTCAAGGATCAATATACTAAAATTTTTTAGCAAGAACTAACCAAGATTTTTTACAAGCTGTATCACATGGAAAATGTACCTGCTCATATAAGTGTATAAACGAATGACCTTTAACTCTCTGCACCTGTAGATGTTTTCTTTTTTCCTTAATAATAATCACCTTCTTGATCTTTTTTACTTTGACAATCTTCTTTACCTTAACCACTTTCTTTGACTTCTTAGCAACGCCACCACCAACATTACTAACAGCAATATCCTTCCCTTGTGGCAATGGTTCTTCTTCTTCATCTTTACCAACATGTCCCTCATGTTCACCGAGATCATTTTGTAACGATTCTTCTGCTCCAGGTAGTAGATTGATATCATTATTTAAACCTTCTTTTCGCTCCAGCAATACCTTATCGGGTCTTATAATGGTACCCAGAATACTCCGATCGGAGCCCAGGCTCATAATAAGTTCAGTGTCTGTCAGAGTTGAGCATGCCATTCTAAATGAGGATTTAATCTGCAGCAGTTGTAAAAGCAAAGGTTTTAGATATTTCACTAGTTATCAAACACTTGCTTTAAACTATGTATCATGTTATAATGTTACATTAGAACAATGTCAACAGTAGATTGCTACAAAGAGTAGCATACTATATGCCAAATTCTGGTTTAAAACCATAAACTTAGAGCTTAACTTCTGATTTATGAAAAGTGTAAACCAATCTCAAAGTTGGAATGCCTACTAACCGTAAGATATTTGAAGGAACTTTTCCCTATATCCTTCTCTGGATCCTATAATCAGATAAAGAAAAACTAAATTAGTTATAACTTATTACTGCCCCTAGTCTTATGGCCTAGTGGCATTGATGATTGCCCTCCACAAATGTGGTGTGGGTTCAAATCCTTGCAAGTGCAGGATTAGCTGAATTTAGGAGGAAAAAATTGCTATTCAAAAAGAGAAGTTATAAACTTCATATGTAAAGCTAGTAGCCAACTTGATAATTTATAACGGCAACAAAAAAATGTCTTACAAAAGCAAACGTAAAGATAAATTACCTGTGGATCCTGGATGGAAATCAGTAACTTCTTCCTTGAGTATATAAACCTGAAAGTAAAAATTAAATAAATAAGACGAATTACTTATCAGTAAGTGTAAAAATGAAAGTGCATAAAATTACAGATCCCTATATACAAACGTCTAAGAATTTCTAAAGTTATGTTGAAAGAAACAGTAAAAAGAATGAGAAAATTTTCTAACCCTTTACTCTTCTTGGAGAAAAATGTGCTCCCTTCATTGTAAGATATACCAACATCAGAAGTATTTAACTTGCACCCATACATATCAAAGAAAGTGATCTGTTTCCAAAAAGAAACATCCTTTTGAAAGCATGAACACATACAACTTCACACCGGGAAACAAAAAAGGGGATCATACAAGGAGGACTCCAAGATTATATTGTGGAAAAGAATGGTTGTCCTGTGAATTCTGTACAATAACATAGAGCAGAAAGACAAGAAATCCATCAGAATTCAGAAACCAAAATACAAGGATATAAGAAAATTAACAGGAAAGTTTCTACACCAACTTACGAGAAAGGCTTATCATATAAAAAATGCCTCAAAGAATCAAACACATGAAACTCATGAAAAAATTAGGTATCCATGTGGTAAGTGCTTTATATAATGTACCTGCAACATTGCTATTAACATAGCTAGGAGTGCAAAGGACCCAATCCCACCAGAATACACCTGCACTGGTCAAAGCTGATTAATACTAAATTTAAAAGAGCACACTAATAAAGATGACACATAAAAACTGAAAAGTATCACACGCCTCATTTAGCCTTCGTTGTTGCAGAAAAACTTTCAAGATCAAACACAACGGTCTTAAAGGGGGCCACTTAGATATAACATCCTGGAAAGAAATGTGCGTTACATAGTTGATATATTATATATCCTTAGAAAAGTTCCTAATTTTTATAGTATTTCAGATATATGAAAGAAACCTTTATATATTCAGCAGCTTTTGGTCCATTTTCCATATCAAAACTATTGAATAGACGTATTCAAAAACTACTGATAATAATATACTTTAAAATTAAAGTCCAAAAGAGAGAAATGTTGGACTGTCTAACCTTATATCAAAAGAGATGCCACTTTTAGTCTCAACGAACTTAATGATTGGCACACGAGCCTTGCCAAGCACCTGATATATCTCACAATATGTACATATCAATTTGATAACAGCGATTATGGCATGACACATTCACCAAACTTAAAGCATACCTGAATCTTTTTTGCAACACCTCTTTGTGATAAAGCCTTAGAGAGAGCACATAAACCCGTCTGTGGAGTTTGAATATTTGATCTTAATATTACCATCTACATGTCAGCAGGAACCCATAAGTTTTAAAATGTTCATAGCATTTAAATGTGACTACACAAAATAGGATAAATATAAAACAAGAAGTATACTTTAGAAACAGCATTTAGTTCTAAAAACAAAATAACATAATAGTTACAGTATAGCAATAATTCTGTTCCAACAATGAACCAAGAAAACAAATGGTCTTACATCAATGTCGCTGGTTGGCAGGAACAATCCCGTCATGAAAGAACCAAAAACTTCTACCTAAAAGGCACGTATCAGCTACCAAATCATGAATTAATAGATTTGCATCATATTATAAAAAAAATGCAGCATTGATCCATCACAGGCTTATATAAGCTGCCAGATCATGCATTTATAAATTGATATCATAATAAAAATGATGTAACTTGCAGTTAGGCCAGATATGCTTTATAACAGCAGAAACACTTTCAACTGCTATGTTGCGTGACATTTGTTCTTCAGCAGTAGGAGAAAGAAAATCACAGAAATCCAGTATTTCTGCAAAAATAGATGTCAATAGCAATCAAACAATAGCTTCTTAATATCATAACATCATAGGGAGAGCACTATCTCTAAAAAAACAGATTTTATACATATACCTTACTCAAATTAAAACAACCATACTAAAGAAGCATGATATTCTTCCTTCATGCTACTTTAAATCTACATTGTGGTGAAAAATTTGTCCATATATGATACATAAATTGCAAACTTTATATTCGAACCAGCTAAACCGTAAAACCGAGATGAGTCATGAGTGTTGGTGCTAACTGCTAACTACAAATATTACCTTGTTTGGCATCAACAAAACAACAAATTTGGTAAAAACCTACACTCGAACGCAAAAATATAGCATACCCGATGAAAATTAATAAAAGAATATGCTAAACCCTTGGAAAGCCATAACTCCATATATTAATCTCAAATCTTGTACTTGAACAGCAAAACTATTGCACTTGCAGAATTGCAGCAGTCAAGTCAAAATTGATCCAAGATAAAAATTCATTTGCAATATGTCAAATTGAATGCCCAATAACAATCACATTAAAATATTGAACAGAATATGTAAACCTATACGGTCGAATTCAAAAACCATACCTTTATGAAGCTGAATCATGGGGCTCTGAAACCGAAAATTGGCATGAAACCAACCAGCTTCAAACCTTCTCTCGGTTTCTTCATCACTCAAAGGTGACGCCAATCGCGAACGTTTAAACGGAGGCGTCAGAATTCTCCAATCGTCACTATCGTCATCGTCGTCGAGAGAGATGAAATCAGGAGCAGAAGTTTCCGGCAAGGGCGTAGAATCTGTAAACATAGGTATGTGATTACGCAGCACGAAGTACGGGTAGGGTTCGCCGGAATATTCGGGAGCCGGTGGCGGTGTGGTTGACGGAGAGGAGACGGCGACGGTTGTTGATAGAGGAGATAGGGTTTCGTATAGAAAACGGTAGGATTCCATAACGATGAAAGGGCAATGACGGTGTACTGGATTTTCCGGCGAGACTCCGGTGGTGATCGTTGATGACAGTCGGAATGTTTGGGGAAAAGAATTAGGGTTAACGGTTGATCAACGGTTTCAGAATTGTGGTTTTAACGGTTTAACCCCCCTCAACTTGTGGGGGAAATGAATTTATTTAAGCATTTAATAGTTATACAAAATAGCATGTGATTACCGTAATCAAATCGTAAAGAGTATAGTTGGTATTAAGAGAATATTATGTTGATCTTGATCGAACTTTAATAAAACAAACATTACACATTAGTTTTTGAGTAAATCTCGGTTTTGGTCCCTGTGTTTTTCAAATTGACTACACTTGAGTACCAACGTTTATTTTGTCTCCATTTGAGTACCAAACTTTAAAAAAGTTGTCTGTTTCAGTCCTTTTGACTAACGGTGTTAACTTTTCTGTTAGATTTTTAAAAAGACCAAAATACCCCTAAGGGTTATAAAATATCACCATCTCCACCACACACCACATACCACCACCACCCACACCACAACCGCCGTCCGTCATGAATCCACCAACTGACCACCAACCACCGCCACCTCCACCGCCGGTGCTGCCGTCGCTGCAGCCACCACGCTACAAAACATGGGGATTTTCAGAGGCTTCAACAATGGCAGCAATCTGCTCAAGAATCTTCACCTTCTACAACCTCATCTACTCCATCTTTCTCTGCATCCTCCTCAAAAAGCTCAAACACTACCTCCCCAAATCCCACAATCAACAACGACAACAACAACAGATCCAAAACAACACCGTTTCCCCACTACTCCAACCCCACAAACCCCCATTTAAACAACGAAGAACTCCAACGAATCTTCCAGATGTTCGACAAAAAAGGCGACAGACGAATCACCAAACATGAGCTCAACGATTCGCTACAAAACATGGGATTTCATCTCCAATAACGATCTCGTGCAATTGATCGACAAAATCGACGTTAACGGTGATGGGTGCGTCGATTTTGACGAGTTTGGTGATCTGTATACAACGATTATGGATAATCGGAAGATGAAGTGGATATGATGGAGGCGTTCAATGTTTTCGTTCAAAATCGCGATGGGTTCATTGCGATTGAAGAATTGAGATCTGTTTTGGAATCGTTAGGGCTAAAACAGGGGCGTAAAGCGGATGATTGCAGGAGGATGATCATGAAGGTTGATGTTGATGGTGATGGTATGGTGAGCTTCAATGAGTTCAAACAGATGATGAAATCAGGTGGGTTTGTTCAATTGGATTAAAATTGATCGAATTATGGAGTTTGATCTGTTCAATTGTTCTTTTGTTGGCATTTCGTGGGTTTAGGTCCATGATTTGGGGATGATTTTAGGGTTTTTGTTCTAGGGTTTTTGTGTTCTAGGGGTTTTGAGTTTGACCAGCGAACAGGGTTTGGTGAGATACTAGATTCATCACCGGTGAGCTTCTTCTTCTCCGGTTGATCTCACCGGATCTGAATTTTCTGTGTGGTGGCGGTGGTGTGTGGTGGCGGTGGTGTGTGGTGGCGGTGGTGTGTGGTGGCGGTGGTGTGTGGTGGCGGTGGTGTGTGGTGGTGGTGGTGGTATGTGGTGTGTAGGAGATGATGATATTTTTATAGCCCTTAGGGGTATTTTCGTCTTTTTTAAAAAAAATTAACAGAAAATGTTAACACCGTTAGTCAAAAGGACTGAAACAGACAACTTTTTTAAAATTTAGTACTCAAACAGACAACTTTTTTAAAGTTTGGTACTCAAATGGAGACAAAATAAAAGTTGGTACTCAAGTGGAGTCAATTTGCAAAACACATGGACCAAAACCGAGATTTACTCTTAGTTTTTTCTTAAAGGTAGATGCAGATATATTAAAAAATAAACCACTCTAGCAAAACTATTATAAGTGGAAGACACATCAAAGATAAAATACAGAACACCAAAATAAGATACAAAAACACAATCAAAAACTAAATTCACACCAATCTTCTCAGTTCAAAGAGCCTAGTTTGAACGACTTTTTATCCACAGTAACCCCATGATTTTTAAATCTTCAAGCAAAGAGTTTAGAGAAACCCTTTGATTGTCGAACACAACATCGTTTCTCATCTAACATTACACATTAAACAAACAAACAAACAAACAAACAAACCTAGTATATCCCACTCAAGAGCAGGGTCTGGAGAGAGTAGGAGTAGGCGAGTCTTTCCACTAACATTACACATTAGTTGATAATAATCTATAGTATTAATTTTTTCATGGCTATTCTAGCTTTTATATTTATGACTAATAACAATCTTTGTAACATAATTAACATATATTTACATTTGATTACACACATCTCGCTCATAATAATAATTATGATAGTAAGCATCACCAACAAAATTAATAGTATAAATTATTATAACGAATAAATAATAGTTTAAATTATTAAAATTAAATTTACCCAATAATAAACACGTTACAACAATACATTCAAAACTTTAAAAAGCCTTTCTGGAAATAAATTAAAAATACACTATATTGACCAAAGTCGGTTATGAATAAGACTATATATCATATCATAAATAAAAATAAGATCGCCACATTATTTTAAACTAAGGTATTGTTTGTTTTTTGACAAAAGAGTTTCTCAGGCTCTTTATCTTCATCAAGAAGAGGACGCGCAG